>OZ038393.1:23642371-23912841 GCA_964036045.1 Eutreptiella sp. 'Long Island Sound 2002'
TGCGAAAAGTTGGCTGTTCTCCACCATCGGGAGTTCGGTAAGTTCAGAAGATTGAAAGGACGTCATTGAATGGCTGCTGCAGTGGACGGGGCTATAGGGGGCAGAATTTAGGTCCCTGGGACCCATGGCAAGCATCAGATGTTTGAATTTTTGAGTTTTGAATTGATTGTGCATGATTCCGCAGGTGCGTGGTTTTCAGGGTTGTTACCTGGATAATCACCGTAATAATTGGCGCTGTGCGCGCGCTGTGCGAAAACGCCCCCTTAGTATCCACCTGGACTCTAAAATGCTGGGATGCCTCGCGCAATGGCAAATTTGGGTTGGCTGCTTTGGTCATGGGTGCGCGCCGAGCCATACCCTTGAAGACCACCTGCATGTCAATGTTCCTTCATTTTTTGGGCTACCCTTAGTGACGTCGTCATGTGACACCACCTGCACAAAACCTGCTTTTTTCGGTTGGGAAATGGAAGTTGTTGTTTGTACGTCGGTTGCCATCAAGGAGTCGCTGTGGTTGGCACAACATGTCACACCCCCATGACATTTCATATTCACCCGGTTTTTCATCAGTGCAACGGGTTACCCTGTGGCCAACCCGTCCTTGTTTTTTAGCAATCAAACGGGCTAAAACGCCTACCCCCAACCGTGGATGCATTGGCTTGTTTTGTTACCAAAAAAATGGGCAACTAAGCTGTGATTTTTATCCCCACATAAAGGAATAAATTGAGTGGCAGGTGTCAAAGTTCAGCGATCGGCAGATATAATACATCTCCTTTTTGGAATGATTCATCACTGGATCCAATTTTTGCTTCACTGGTTCAGATTGAAGCCAAGTCAGCTCTGTACTAATTTCCAGTTTGGATGATGATACAATTATTGTCAATTCTACCAGCTGATAGGTGGGTGGGACCCAACAGAATGAACGACGAATTTTACAAATAGCGGTACTTCCTCATTCTTGACTCTTCATGTGCATGATGCCTATTAATGTGTTTTGGAACTATTATGGCTGAATTTTGTAGTCATTTTGAAAGCTATTCAGGCTTTTGTCACATTTGTTTTTGTATGCACTTGACAGATTGGTTTTTCCTTGCAGGTTGTCAATTCAAGCTTCGGTGCTTTCTCTGTCGCTAATGGTGAATGGTGTTGGTGAAAATTTGCATTGATGGATTTTTTACATTTGCAGCAGAGGACCTGGTATGACGATCTACCATTATGGTTGATCTTTTGAGATGGACTTGGTGTGAAATTGGACAGTTTGTAAACTAGCCCTCAAGCCGAAGGCAACCAGATCAGTGAACGAGACTTTTTCGCATCAGGAAGAGGTCTGCATCATCAACTGCAAGTATAACACGAAGCTCTAGGGATCATTTCATGGTGCGTTTGGTTACCCCCATAACCAGGCAAACCTGGTTCCCGGTCAAAAGTGTTTCTCAAGGGGAGTCCTGGACCTCATCTCCTGATTGGTACTGGTGCCTTGCCTTGGCACACAGCTCATGTACTTGATGGCATCGGCCAACGATAAAATGGGGGAGCACCTGGCTATTTTGCAACGCCTGCAGGGGATATGTCGTGTTGTTGTTTGGATGTGTCCTCCCGCGCCGGGCCCCTCGGCGGATGTACTTCGTTGGGACTGCAGAGGGCCGCAACGGGCGAAGGGCCCTTGCAGAGATTATGAAGTGGGTGCCCATTGTATTGTGCTCTTGATTGCGCTGGTGTTTGGGGGAACTAGCGGTGTTTGTACCTTTTTTTTTTTGCCAAAGTGTTTGCTCTCCTGCAGCGCATTTTTGGGATGGGTCAAAATCAGGACATTTGAGGTGTACTTGCTGCAACAGTAGCACACGGTGTGGGTGCGCAGCACAAGTACTCCCCCAGTGTGTCAGGGTTCGCTTCTTGCAGTAGTACAACATCCTTTCAATGTTTAGAATCTCAAATGCCCACAGGAAGGGCGAGCTTAGCGAGGGATGGAGTCAGGGAAGGTAGTCAGCTAGTGAGGTCCAAGTCGCTCATGGGCAAACAGGTCAGAAGAAGGTGACCGTCGAGGCCTGGCCTGCTGCCTGTGGCGCTGCCGGGGCTGCCGACAAAGCGAGGAAGGGAGGGAGGGAGGGTCGGCGGGAGGGAAGGATGGCGGAAAGCACGGCTGAGAGATGTTGGTTTTGGGGGCATCCGTCATTGCGCCTTTGCTGGGGGTGATTTGTGAGTGGAAATGGCGGAGCATCAATTGTAACACGCAGGTAGTGAATAGAGTAGGTCTGCCACTGAAACTGGGCCACAACAGCATGTTGCATGTGGGACCCTCGTTCGTAATGTATGCCCTACTCCGCGATCAGGGCTGTTGCCCGAGAGCTCATTTTGAAGTTGATGGACATGAGCCGGAAGCAGGAAAAGAAAGCAGCATAGATTGTAACTTGTGACCAAATGCAGTGGGCGGCCATCGGCGAACTGCATCTTTTCTTTTTTCGCATGTGGTGGGTGGGGGAAGGGCTGACCCAGGCGGCCCATGAAACATTCGATAGCCGCCTTGCGTGGTGACCTCAAGGCAACATTCCGGACTGTTCTGGTTTATGCTGCAGTGCAGCAAGGCAAAACAATAAATTGAGAGTGGTGGCTATGACCATAAGCCTGTGTCATGTGGGTGTATGTGAGCTCAGTATCCGTTGCTCATGGCCCAAGGGGGGGGGGGCGTCACGACATTGATGGGGAGATTACAGGGGGGGGGGGAGGTAGTTTGTTCCAACGTGTCGCGCAGTGCGTGCGCGGTTCAGGTAATCCCCCAGCGGATATCCACCGCTTCTGTCCGGGACACACCCACCGCGTGGGCCCCTCGTTTAGCACGGTATGCACTGCTCTTTGGCCCAGGCTGTTGCTGAAGAGCTTGCTTGGGATGAGGCGTGCCCCCCCCAAAAAAGCACCGCAGATCTGTAGCCGACACGCCTTCACCTTTTCTGCAGGACCCATGATGACAGCAGGGCTCTGCCATGCCCTTGTGTTGGTGCTCCTTGCCTCCCTGGCGCCGATCGGACAAGGTTTGTGCTTTGTGCGGTCCGCTGCCGTGAAGTGTGTGCCATTGGGCGACCTGAAAATTGCTCTGCGGGGGGGGGGGGGGTGACATGGACGCCCGCCGAAGGAGGGGGGGGGGGGGTTGGAGAAATGGGGTTCCGTGTCGGGCCCTTTGTTTTGTCTAAGAATGGATGTTGGCGCCGAAGGCGCAGAAACACAAATTTTGGCCCGAAAAAGTTTTTTCCACCAATAATTCCCCCCCACATTTGAGTAGTCAAAATGATCAGCGCGACGTGGGTATCATTTTGAGCCATAGATGTTGGGTTGACCCCCCCCCCCCCCGGCACGGCAGGTCGGGCACCCCCGCCCTGAACCCCCCCTCCCGTCACGGCGGCCAAGGAGGCGGGGGGGGGGGGGTTGGGAAAATGGGCTTCCGTGTCACCCCCCCCCCCCCCGCAGAGCAATTTTCTTCCCGCCTTGTGTGCCGCTTGGGGGTGCTGCTGTGAGCCGGCCTCTGCGATGTGTTGTGGTTTGCAGTCCAGTTTGCGGCTGCACCCCCACAGGCCATACGGAGGAGCGTTGGCGCACCCGGGAGGGTGGGGGAGGGGAGGGGCATGCAGCCCCCGGCCCCGCCCCCATGCCCCGTGCCTGCACTCCGGGTTGAAGCTGTTCGGCAAGGGAGGTGCGAAACAGGTTTGCGGGGGTGCGGTGAGGGGGGGGGGGGTCGTTGCAGCCCTCTTACCCCCGGGGGGTGCTGCTGCAAAGGGCTGTGCCGGTCCCGCGCCCCACAGAACTCGTACCAGACTTGACCGGCGCCATGTTCCCTGCCGACAGGGACCTGGTAGTAGCGGCGTTTGTGCGGGGGCCTGGGCCTTGCCTCCGCACGGGGGGTACCTCGAGCCTCGATGCCGCACATGTCTGTGCTGAGGATTGGCTGCCCTCGTCCTGTTGTTCTTGTTGCCGTTATTGCTGCTGCTGTTGTTGTTGTTGTCGTGTGGTGGTGGTGCCGTCGTTCTCATCGCCACCGTTGCTGCTGCTGCTGCTGTTGATGCGGTGATGGTGCCGGTGGTGTGCTGCTGCCGTTGTCCTCGTCGTCTCGTCGTTGTTGTGTTTGTTGTGGTGGTGGTGGTCATGGTGGTGGTGATAGAAACCCCCCCCCCCATGTCCAACGACCCGGACTCAGTTTCAAGTGAAAGCGTGTGACCAGGCGGTAAAGCCCAGAACCCAGAGCCCACAGCCCTGACCGAAGCCAGGGAGGTAGGGGCTTGGACCAGTTTGGGAACACGAACAAGGCCAGTGGCCGGAAGAACACACAATGGGGGCGCCTTAAGCGCAGTACGCGCGCAGTGCAACTATTTGGGCGCCTGGCTGTACTAGAGACCCATACTTTCAGATACTCGGGGCCCCTAGGGGCATCATGGGGCCTCCCCTCTTCAAGCGCAGAGCCTCTTCCTGTACCGTCACAAGGGCGATGGTAGGGGGAACCATGGGGCGCCTCTCCACGACCGAGTGCACCTACCTACCTACCTACCTACTTGAGCTGGGGCAGTTTGGGTCACCTAATTCTAAGGGCGTTTCCAAGGGGTGTGCTTGGGGGCTCTTTGGGGGGAACATAGTCTAAAAGTAGCGCGCAGTGCGCGCGCAGTGCAAAGATTCCCCCAATGAACTGAGATGGCAATGAAGGCCGTGGGGCACGGAGCGGCAGTGGCGGGTCCACACCTGACCAATTGCGGCCCCGTGTCCAACGGCTGCGGGAGTGGCATGGCAAACCAATTATCATTGTGGAACATTGCAATGAATGGAACTGAGTGGGTCTGGCATCAGGTCCGGATCATGCGGGTTGCTTCAAAGCCTGACGCCGTGGCCTGTGTCCAACGGGTGCCTTGTCCAACGAACACTTCTGTCCGGACCATATTTGTTAGGGACCCAATTCATTAGGCACCGGGTTGAGGTACCAAATTGCTTTGGTGACGAACGGCGTGTCCAACGAACACCCCCCGTTCGGACTGTGTTTGTCGAGGACTTCATTGTTGGCTGGACCCCCGGGGGGGGGGGGGGGGGGGCAGGGATGCATTGGAAGGGAGGGGGAGGCACCCTCCATCCCCCTCGGGGCGCCCAGCCTATGCCCAGCTACTGTCTCCCTGACGGCAAGTGCCAGCTTCAGTGGCATTTGTAACCGACAGTAACCGCCCCCAACCGCTTTGGCACCCTCCTGCAACCGCCTGTCTAACCGCTTCTGGGGCTGCCTCCGAGGTCCCTTCACTGCTGGTGCATCCCTGGGGGGGTGGGGGGGATTGGTGGTGATGGCGGCGATGTTGGCGCTGCTTCTTCTTCCGATCGCCATTGAGCCTCGCATACTGTTTCGCCGGCAGGGCTGAACGTGACCCTTGTGCCGCCTCACCGCGGCGCCGTGAGCACCATCGTTGCGGACTTCACAACGGAGGTCGCGGTCAACGAGCTGTGGGTGACGCTGCCCCCGGAGTTCACCCCACACCGGTGCCCGGGCCAAGGGTACTCCATGTGTTCCTCCAACACCTCCCTGACCCTCTCGGACGGCGTGGCCCACTACAACGTCAGCCATTCGCTGCAGGCACAAGGCACCGGCTTGAAGCTGCTCTTCCCCACCACCGTCACCATCAACGGGACCGCGTCGGTCGCGGTGACCAACGTCCTCCTGGCCAATCGGTGCGAGGAGGTCCAGTATCTGCTCCAGGTGTCAGTCTGATATGGCATGAGGCCCGCTCCTCCATCGTCGTGACCTGTTCCCCTCCAGCCCAGGGCGGGAGTATTAGTGCGCCGGGCATCTTTTTTTCACCGTTCCCCACCCGTGCCTGTTTTTGCACCCCCTTACCAAACAATCTGGAGTACCTTCTCTGCGTGTCTAAGAATCTGACCCATCCTTTGCACCACGTTTATGACAATGGCACGGGTGGTAGTGACATTTTGTGTTGTTGAATTCTCATATTCCGGCTTATGCAACGTGCTTTGCACGGAAGGTTTGCGGTCTGATGCGGTCTACTTGGGGGACTTCCCTTGGTTGGGATAAACTTGGGGCTAGAGATAAGATATTTAATACAAAGGTAGTGCGCCGGGCATGTGCCGGGCGCACGCCGGGTAAACATTCCCCCTAAGGACCGCCCCCGGGGACCACCAACCGCCAACCTCCACCAACCGCCACCAACCGCCAACCGCCAATCACCACCAAGCGACAGCCGCAATCGCCAGTAGCCAATCGCCACCAACCATGGTTGAACATATGAGCTATAGTGGGGTGGGGTGGGGTGGGGTGGGGTGGGGTGGAGGAGCCCACCCACATTCCTTCACTCCACAACAAAGTGCATGCCTCGGTGCGAGGGCTCCTGCAAAAATCAGTGCAAGAGCAACGTTGGTTGTGTGGCAGGTGCTGCGTGTGTCGTTTGCGGAACATTTTACGTGACCACGATGGCCCTTCTATCAGGGGTCCCGCCCAGTCCCGCGCTTTCCTCACCCCTTATGCCTCGTGCTTCCCAGGCCATGCACTGTACCGATGATTACTGGGGAGTCAAACGCTGCATTGAGAAATACCGCGCCGGAAACATGGCCTCCACCGGTAAACCTGAAGGCTGCAGCCTGTGCACCGCTTGCAAGGCCTCGCCATATGGCCTCTGGGACTGCGAGCATGATGGTGTGCGGGTGATGATGCCGGTCGATAGCACAACATGCCCCAGCTATGCCGCCATCCCAAAGTCCTCATACCCTTGATTGACCCCATCACAGATCAGGCCCAGCACTGACAGTTGCCTCGCCATCCACTTCAGACTGATAGCCCATTTGTCACTCCTGAACCCAGTTGTATGTATCTGCTGACCTCATTGCTACCGTGGCTGGTGGTGGTGGCAGTGGCGTACTGTGCTGCTAGGCAAGCCCTGAACAAGAAAACTGGCCAGAAGCACGGGCAGGACGAGGATATGGATACAGAGAGCCCTCCGGATGGCGATGGGCTGTGTGAGCGCGCCAGATGTGCTCGCATAGGCTGTTCGGCTCAGTCATTGTATCAAATGATTGCGGCTGCTGATGCAGATGCCTTTTCAGATGCCCATGATGTTGCTGGATCTTGGTGCCAGGCCTTCAAGCACTAGCCAATAACTCTGGGACGGGGTGCCCTTCCAGTGCCCTACTGTGCTGTGAGAGCCCTCACGTGAGGGTTTGGAGTGCTGGGCACAGCCAAGTATCAGACGTGTTTTGCAGATCAGTTGGTCGTGAGTGTAGTTGCATGTCATTTGGCAATGATTGGAGTCGGCCCATGACAAAAGGTTGACAGTATGAAAACTGACCCCACGCTGTGTTGTACCCTCTGTCCCGTGTTTCATGCACGCAGTGCGCACGCAGTGCGAAGTTTTGGATGTCGGCAAACGCTCGAACCCTAGTTTCAGCCTCTTTTCACAAGTTTTTGGTTCCGTACCAGGCTTCCTACGCATTTAGGATGTGGCATATTTGAATTGTCAACCATTTTTGCCCATTTTCAACCATTTCCCCTATTTCCTCCCCCTCACCCTTGCCATGTATAATGGACAGGACCTTGGATGAGTGGACTGTTTGCTGAAGGACCGTGGAAGTATGTCTTGCACATTTTGTTTGTGTTAGACACCTGACATGACAATCACTATCACCCCCTATTCTTCCAGCTGGGCGGTACTGGGTATTGGGAGGGCAGCATTCTTCAGCCAGTTGTCTGCAAATTCGGAAACACCTGATCAATGAACAGCATTACAAACCCGATTAGTTTCAAGATCAATATAAGCACGTCCTTGGGCGTATCTTGCCAGTCGACACCGGCTTGGGACCGTCAGGCTGCAGCAGGGGCTCATCAACGTTCCCAACACAACACACAGGAGCAGACTATTGCGGATCTGGTGGGGCATTTGAATGGGGTCACATGTACCACCGGTGGGCTTTGCTGCTTCGCCATGCTACTAGACAGGTGACGGGTATTCTTGGGTGAGTATCCCAGCCTCTGCGTGCGCAGTATGTACGCAGTGCGCACGCAGTGCAAGAACTTGGCCAAAGGACCAGTTGATCTTATGTATGTGGGACAGAAGGGACAGATGGTGAATGTAGATTTGAATGGCATAGGTTGTGTTGCATGGTCCTCTTGCACTGGATGCATGCGATGCGCAGAACCAGCTAGTCACGTGCAGTCTTGTACCATTTCCCGCTTTTTCTGTGTGTAACCCTGCCTCCGCCACGTCTTTATGGGGGAGCTGCGGGCTGGGTGAAGCCAGCAAATCCCCTTGTGTGAATGTGAAGCATGGCTTTTGGGACGAATTGCATTAGATGGATGGAGCATGCGGATGCATGCATGTGGCAGTGAAGCGCTTGTGCGGGGGGTCACATTTTCTGGTTTGGGCACACTCTTTGGGGGGGGACTTAAGCGCATTGCGCGCACAGTGTGACTATTTGGGCATCTCGCCGTACTAAAACCCCACACTTTTGTGGTACTAGGTGCATCATTGCTGTTTGATAACAGGTATTTTGGTTTCTCTTTTGCATCGGATGTGGCATTTTTGGGTTTTCACCCATTTCCCCCCATTTTCACCTATTTTCACGCGCCGCATGTTCTACTTTCTAGGTTGATTTCTCCCCACTATGGCAGCCCTCAATGTGGGCACTCTGCATCAGCCTCTATTGATTTGCATCCTACGTCGGATGCAATTGTCAAGGTAAAGATCAACATGCAGATGACAAGCATGCAAATGAAGATCAACCGTTAGACAAAGAGCAGCTCGATAATCTAAGGATGCATGGTGGGCAAATATGCATTGTGTGTAGTCTTACTTGAATCATGTTGTTGCCAAGACTCAATGGGTAGAAAGACTTTACTTTGTCCCTCATGACATTGGCGGGTGTTCTTCTCGGGGATCCTACAGGGCTTCAAAGATTCAAGGGACATTATTTCATGGCATCGGATGGGAAGGGAAGGTAGTACGCAACCGTTTTGAGCTAGGGTAGCTTGGGTGGCTGAATTTTTGGGGTCTTTGGAACCGGTTGGTATGGGGGTTCTTCGCAAGGGAATCTAGTCTAAAAGTAGCACGCAGATTCCCCCTGTGCAATTGCAATTAAGAGGCCTTCAATTTTGGTCATAAGAATTGGCCTACATCTCAGCCTTTTCGGTGTGATGGTCATCTTGGATGAACGCCACTGCAAGGCATACCGGGTTTTCAAGTTGGGGGGGGGGGGGTATAGAGCCCCGAAAATCTGGATGGGGGGGGGGGGGTTGGGAAAAGGGCTCAGCTGACAGGCACCATTAATCCGTTATTGCGAACATTGGCGCTGAAGGCGCCGAAAAAATGTATGAGCATTAAAAATGATCAAATTTTTTGGACCAAATATCTGGCAAATGATGAATTTCTTGAACCCTTTTGACGCGTTGATTCCAAAAATCCATTTTGATTTTTTGCCAATTTTTGGGTGTGGGTCACTTTCGAGGCCCGCGGTCAGTTTCGTTGGGATTTTGGGGTCCCGTCAATGGAGCCTTGGGGGGGGGGTCTAGCCAGGGGGCTCTATGACCCCCCCCCCATCAGTTGAAAGCCCGGTTGCCCCAAGCCAAATGGGGTGTTGTTCTGTGTTAAGAGTTTGAACCCCTCCCCATCGTTGAGACACGGCCAAAGGCTGCTAGTTCACAAAGGGGAAAACAGGGAAGCCTAGGTGCAGCTCAAAAGCCACAACAACACGACTGCTGGCCGACGGCAACAACTGGATAGTGGTAATATGAGGGTGCGCGCCGGGCATCTTTTTTGGCCAAATGACCACCCATGACCAGCCATTTTTCACTCTTTTTGTTGTAGCCACATTTGATCTCTGCAAATTTACTGGCCCATTGTGTTGGGGATGCGCACTCACAATCTGCAAATTTAGTGGCAACTACTCTACCCTGGTTTTGCTGCTTTGCCACAAGTTACCGGGTGTTTGGGGGTATGAAATGCGTTTATATCTATTGATGACATGCATTTCATTGCAATTTTTGTGCAGAAGGGATGTGGAGGAGTGTTTGGTGAAAGTGGAGGAGTTTGGCCCAACGATGTGTCTCTTCTCTTCTGCTTCATCTTTTCTGCTGTTGTATAGGCGGAGGTTGAACTATGATAATGTAGAATCACCTAGTTGTGAGTTTAGAAGTCCAATTCTGACCTAACATAGCAACAGTGCACGCAAAATGCCACTAAGGAGGATCAAGTAAGAAGAAAGTTGAAAAAATAAGAATTTGTCGAGACAAAGTCCAACCATTTTGGTTCTACTATTGTTGGGATAGGTCTGATGGAAGCCGCTAGTTTGCAAGATGTAGTGTCTGCTAGATTTTTTTGCATCTAGATGTTTTTTTTTGTGTTCAAGTGATGCAGAAACATTTCAGTTTGTTGGTAGCTACAATTCCGTTGTACAGCTTTAGGTGCTTCAATCACCAAGTTGATGGTAAAAAGGATCAACAATGGTTCCAATGGAAAATCCCAAGATGCTTCTTGTTAGGAGTAGCTTTAGGTATCAAAGGAGGATTTTGGGGTGTGTGGTGGTTTTGGACCAACAATTCGGGCCTTGGAGGCACCAACTCAAACAGTACCAATAAACGAAGTCAAGGCAGAGCATGAACAACAGCGTGGCAAAAGGGAGTGTGGGTGGAAGTGAACTGGTTTGTTATATTTTCATTTAGAGTGTGCATAGGGGGAAACCAATACCTTGCAGTACAGTACATGGATCAATGTTTTTCTAAAGATTCAGTGTTTGATTTGCAATGCTTTGGTGCACTTTTGGGGAGTGCATGGTCACACAGCTGAGGTTGCGTAGCCCAGGGTGTGCCACAGCGACTGGGCATTTTGAAAATTACTCCATGAGAGGGTGCAGAGAGTGGCCAAGGAGGGGGGAGGAGGGGTTAGACAAAGGGCTTTCGTGCCGGGCCTTTATGAAATGGAATGAAAACGGGCTGTGAATTGGCCCCAACGGAAGTTTTCAAAAATATTTTCTCTCCATGAAATCTCTTTTCATTTTCACTCAAGCCCGTAGGGTGTGGCCGCAACGCACAGCTGCATACAGGCGACAAGAATCCAGAGTCCAAATATACGTTCCACCGCTGAAAATCGCACGTGAGCTGTGGTTCACACGGGATAAATATGCTGTTTTTAGACTCAGCATGAGATTCAGCATTTTCCGGTCCGTCTCACCGGGCACTTGCGAGGCACATATGAGTCTAATTGAAAAAAATTTGCTCATGATGAGCAACTCCAAATGATCAATACGTTGTGCGAATTGTTTCGCGTAATGAATGTTACCACCCGTGGTCACCCCAAGCATGTCGGCGGGAAAAGGTCCTAGCACGGCGGCCAAGGTTGGGTGATGTGTGGACTTTCATGCCGCCCCCTCACCCCCCCCCCCCCCTTCGTAGAGCAATCTTCTTCCGGTCCTGTTGGTAAAGGATGCAAAGACCGATATTTTTCGAAGAAGAGCAATACGCCGGATTGCAATCCATGGAATTTTGATGGTCTCCGCAAATCACAACAGCATAAGCACCAACGGCCGGTGTTGTCCGTGCCCATCAACATTGACCCACTGCTGATGCCCCACCCCTTGTGGCGCTTGGGTGCCTTTTCTTGGCCTCTGATCCCGTAATGCAGCGAGTGGACAAACTCGGTGGTAGGTATGATGGCCATGCCTCTCCTCCCATGCATCGGCATGGAGTCAAGGTGCTATGATGCCGGGCTCGTGTTGGCTGAATTACTGCCGTGCTACTGCCCATGCTGGTGCTACTATCGTTGCTAGTGAAGGTGCCATTGAGAACGCCGCTCATGTGGTGCGTGCGGTGCACACATTACATCGGAGGGTGTAGTTGTGCACATCTGTGACCCTTGTAGCACGCTGTAAGACATTCGGCGGAGGTAACCCAAAACTCTTGCGATTTCTCCAAAACCCGTTCTCCTTGTTTTCTCAAACTCTTGTAACCTCTTTTTCAAACTCTCAAAACCTTTGACGTTTCTTCCTCTTAGTGGTTGCTGCTTTTCCTTGCTTGTTCTGCACTCCGTGGATCCTGCTTGTTCTGCACTCCTTGTATTTTGCGCTGTGCATGCACTGATCTACAAATCCCGCACGCAAACCTTGCACCTTCATAAGCACCAAGCAGTTTTGATCTCCATTGTCGTTGTTCAGCACGGAGTCCCTTGCTTGCCTGAGCGGTCACTGCCGGCGCCACGAGCGTGGGCAGTTTGGGGACTTTGGCACCCCTCCATGCAACATATCTACAACAACCAAAAGAATGCCAAGCACAGAATTAATAATAAATAAACAACCACAAAATACCATAACACAGAGCTTCTCTCTTTATTTCTCTGTTCTGATTCCACGCTGGCATTAGCGCGATGCGCGATGCGCGATGCGCAATGCGCGATCGCGGTAGGGCTCCCGCAGCCCTGTCCTAGTTGCCCCTGCTGCCCATTACACTCCCCTCCTAAGACCTGACAGGACAATGAGGGTCTGATACAAAGGCAAATACCAATATATGGGCAGCAGGGGCAACACAACGTATTGCCATACTATATCTCCGGGGGGGGGCCTGCAGCGGTGGGGGACCCAGTACAACATGACCACCCCACATACATATTCCTTGACAGAAAATGGCCCCCTTCCCTGACGGGAGCATAACTGGGGGGCGTGGGATCCGTCAACACTGCACGGCTGCCCAACAGTCGCAGCCCATGCCAAGCATGATGGCCACTCCTGTGCAAAGGGGGAGGCGCGGCACTCCTGCGGACTGTCCCTAGCCCTTGCCTTACCCCCAAGGATAATTATACAGGCGTCCTGCCTGAACTTGCAGAGGCATGCCACACCCCAACTACACCCGACGCTGACCAACACTGCCTGACATGGACACATGCAACGTCAGTGGATAGCTGCTCTCAGCTGCCGAACAGCGACACACAACCCCAACAGACACCCACCCAGCTCGTACAATACCCGCCCCCGCCAGACCTTGTGCCATACACGATGAACCACCCACAATGTGACCCACCACGCACTTTCACAGAAACAAGTATAAAATAATAAGATCCGAAACTTAAAATTTACTCGGCGACTGGGATCGCCTTAGTCGCCGTTCGTCACTGCCGACTTCCAGATCGCCAACGGGCAGCAGCTCTTAGGACCCAAGAGTTCACTTCTCCTCCTCCCATGCTGGATGAGGCTCCTTCGTTCCTTCGAACTTCACTTCTCCACTCAACCTTGGTCGTGGCTCCATCCTCGGCTGCCCGCGAAGAACTGCTCCTTGGCTGAGCGCTCCTTCGTTGAACGCTACTTCGCTCTGCGCTGAGCGCTCCTTCGCTCTTGCGCTGAGCGCTCCTTCGCTCCTGCGCTGAGCGCTCCTTCTTCGCGCTCCTTCGCTCCTGCGCTGAGCGCTCCTTCGTTGCGCTCCTTCGCTGCTGCGCTGAGCGCTCCTTCGTTGCGCTCCTTCGCTGCTGCGCTGAGCGCTCCTTCGTTGCGCTGCTTCGCTGCTGCGCTGAGCGCTCCTTCGTTGCGCTGCTTCGCTGCGGCGCTGAGCGCTCCTTCGTCAGGCGCTCCTTCGCTGCTGCGCTGAGCGCTCCTTCGTTGCGCTCCGTCGCTCCTGCGCTGAGCGCTCGTTCGCTCCTTCGCTTTTGCGCTGAGCACTCGTTCGCTCCTTCGGGGCTCTCGTACTTAGCTGAGAGTTTTGTAAGGCATTCGGCGGAGGTAACCCAAAACTCTTGCGATTCCTCCAAAACCCGTTCTCCTTGTTTTCTCAAACTCTTGTAACCACTTTTTCAAACTCTCAAAACCTTTGACGTTTCTTCCCCTTAGTGGTTGCTGCTTTTCCTTGCTTGTTCTGCACTCCGTGGATCCTGCTTGTTCTGCACTCCTTGTATTTTGCGCTGTGCATGCACTGATCTACAAATCCCGCACGCAAACCTTGCACCTTCATAAGCACCAAGCAGTTTTGATCTCCATTGTCGTTGTTCAGCACGGAGTCCCTTGCTTGCCTGAGCGGTCACTGCCGGCGCCACGAGCGTGGGCAGTTTGGGGACTTTGGCACCCCTCCATGCAACATATCTACAACAACCAAAAGAATGCCAAGCACAGAATTAATAATAAATAAACAACCACAAAATACCATAACACAGAGCTTCTCTCTTTATTTCTCTGTTCTGATTCCACGCTGGCATTAGCGCGATGCGCGATGCGCGATGCGCAACGCGCGATCGCGGTAGGGCTCCCGCAGCCCTGTCCTAGTTGCCCCTGCTGCCCATTACACACGCGTGTGCTGCAAGCTACCGTGTGCGTGAATTTCAACGCCTGTGGCTATGTCATAGGGGGCCTCTCCGCGCAGGTTGTGGGAGGGGAGGGCCTATGATTCACCAACGCTTGGCCTTGGGAGCGTCAAACCCTCGCCAAAGGGGTCTTCGGCCACCAGGTAGTTGAGGGGAGGGGGGGGGGCTATTCCGCATCCGAACCCAAGGAGCCCCCCCCCCCCTCTGCGGGCCGTGTTCAACAGCATGGCCTCGAGCAAAGCATGCTTGAATTATACGCAAAGTAGGCGAGACCGTGTGCGGCGCGTGTGCGGCGCACGGCACGCCCCCTCGCACGCCGGCCATTCCGTCTTTCGGGCGCCTCATCACGTGGTCTGCCAGTGCCCGTGCCCTCCGCCCTCCCCCCCCCGCTCCGGCGGAGGCGCTCCTGTTTATTTTTCGGGCAGAGTGATGCCGAGGCCTTGCGCCGCGCTGCACCTCCTCCTCCTCCTATGCCTCGCCCTGCGGCCGCGGGGCAGCGCCGCCCTCCACGCCCCCTCGTCTCTGCCCCCGCCCGCGACGCCTCTGCACTGCCTCTGCGTGGACTGCGACGTGCCCATCCCCCTGGCCCCAATCCCTTTTTTACCCAAACTTCGGCAACGGCTCGTGCAACCTCCGTGGCACCGTGCACTACAACACCGCGGGGCTAGGGCCCACCTTCCGCGCTATCAACCACGTTGTGGCCGTCCTTGTGCACGACCGCCTCACCGCTCACGTGCAGTACGACAGCAAGGTCTCCATTATGCGCAGCATCGCCCCGTACTTCTTCGGCAATTGCCTCTTCTGCCCGCTCCTGGCCCACTGCCCCAAGTACGCGGTCCCGGGCAGCAGCCATGATTGGTTATCACCGTGCCATCCCGATGAGATACAACAGTCAACCCTTAGAACCTCAAACTCTGGGCAATGGGTATGTGTGGATCCCAAGCACACGCCCATTGGATCACCCACCCCATGTGTGACTCCATCTTTAATCCATCCGGAGGTATGCAACTTTTTAGCCGAGAAAAGGTGAAAAACTCCGGTTTATTCCCTCCCTGCCCCCACCTGTTTGATACTATTACCTTGGCATCCTCACGCTATAGTTGCCTCACTCGACGCGAGCCTCTACGCCTTCTTTAGATAACAACACTCCTGCAGCCTAAAACCGCCTTTTGTGTGCTCCGCCTTGTGCGTGCACCGCGTTGTGTATGTACCGCCTTGCCGGAGCGCCAACCAACCACCTGCAATGGCTCGCTTCACTCAACGTGCGACGCATTCTCCGCAACCCCCCCCACCCTGAAATGACATGACTGCTGCGGTGGTTAGAGACCACCTTTTGGTGTACACCGCCTTGCGTATGCACCGCTTTTTGTGTGCACCGCCTTGTGTATGTACCGCCTTGCCTGTAGAGCACCAAGCGATGCCCTGCAACAGCTTGCTTCACTCGACGGGGGGACCAGCCCCCGCACACTCTTTAATTAATATGACTCCCGCGGTGGCCACATACCACCTTTTTGTGAGCACCGCCTTGTGTTGGCAACAGCTTGTGTGTATACCACCTTGCCTGTAGAGCACGAACCAACCCCGTGCTGCAGCTCGCTTCGCGCGACGCGGAGGCCAGCCACCGCACCTTCCTTAAAAACTGTGACTGCCGCGGTGGTCATAGACCGCCTTTTGTGGGCACCGCCTTGTGTTTGCGCCGCCTTGTATGTGCACCGCTTTGCGTATGGAGCACCAATCAACCCCTTGCTACGGCTCAATTCGCTCAATGCGGGGGCCAGCCCCGCACCTCCCTTAAATAGCAAAACTTCTGCCATAGCCACGCGCCGTCTTTTTGTGTGCACCGCATTTTGTGTCCAACGTCTTGTGTGTGCACCGCCTGGCCTGTGAAGCACCAACAAAGCCCCGGCTACAAGTCGCTTCGCTCCACACGGGAGCCAGCCACGGCACCCTCTGAAATAAAAACACTGACCTTTGACTGCCTTTTGTGTGCTCTACCTTATTTGTGCACCGCCTTGTTTGTGGGCGCACGCAGTGCAAACACCGGGTGGTGCACACAAAAAGGTGGTCGGTGGCCACCGCAAGAATCATGTTATTTAACGGGGGTATGACTCTTGCGGTGGCCATAGACCGCCTTTTTGTGTGCAGCACTTTGTGTGTTCACCGCTCTGCGCGTGCACCTCTTTGCCTTTGGAGCACAAACCGGCCAGCCCATGCAGTTATTTAAGCGGGATGCGGGGACTGGCCTCCACATCCAACAAAGCGAGCCGTAGCAGGGGCTTGTTTTGGATGCACCGCCAACAAAGCAGGACACAAGGGCACAGGCAAAAAGTGAATGGTCAAATGGCTTACAAACGAAGCAAAACAATGTATGTAGGCTTGGAGGGTGGGGTTGAGGTTAAGAAGAGGGGGGATGGAGGCACCTTTAGTAAAAAAAAAAACCAAGAAACATGGTGGATGTAGGCTTTTGGGGCCGGGGGGGGGGGGGGGGCAGATTAAACCGGACTTTGGGCCGGCCAACAGGATATACGCCGAGCCGATAATTCCACCGACCCGAAAAAAATGCCAAACTCAAATCCGGCAGATTATTTGAAGTTGATCCTCAATAGTGTGCTCCGGAACTTGCTTCGTCCGTTGACCAATTTGACTATTTGCTGAAAACCCTGCAAAACAAGTTTTTGCAAAACAACAAACACTTTCAGGTAGTAGGGTATCATAGAACAAATGGCCATGACATTATCCTCAATGACCTTTGGGGTGATTGTGCCCAAACCCACAAGCACTACTTCACCGTAATCGATGATGGGTGCTCCAATCAGTGTGTTCTCAACGGATAAAATCTCTTCCTCAATTGTAACCATTGTCCCTCTCATTGATTTCGAACCCCAATTTCATTGCCTTGTAACCCCATTTGGCAAAAAAGCAGGTGCCATAGGCCGTTTTAAACCCCAACTTCTGAGGTGTTGATCCTGCACCATTGGATTCTTTCTGTTTTCCTCAAATCGACATGGCTTTGAATTCGGTGTTGGAAAAGCGGATCTGCTTTCTTTCCGTTCAGCAATTGATGGCGTATATTTCCTTTAGTGACTGTAGTGACGGCAACTCTGGAGCGCACCACTGGAGAAAACTGAGTGCTATTGCAGGAAAGATCATGTTGTTGTTTTTTCTGTGTGGCGAACTTAATAAAGTCGCCAAAAAGGTCATCTCCATTTTTTCCAGCTTCATCAAGGAGTATGATGCTCCCTTTTTCACAATTCCAATCAATTTGCTGAAAGAGCAACAAAAACAAAAGCATGGCATCTGCGATGTGGGCCACCAATACTTGCAACTGCACAGCACTGCACAATGGCCACCTTGTAAATTGGACGATAAAGCAGACGGTGAAGACCTTGGGACAAAGGACTCCGTATGTTCACTGCCAGTTTGAACGCCCATCAAAATGAGTTCCATCAACTCATTTGCATACCAAACCTTGCACTCCACGGTGCATCATATGCCTGCCTTATTCTAATTATTCTAAAGAGATATAATGTTGTAAAATAACCATAAACTGTATTGATGAACACAGTGCATGGTAATGTGCACCGCACTCAAGCGATGGAGAAACAGAAGAGACATATGCATGCTCAATGCACACCAAAAGACATAAACACATCAAGAGCCTGAATCAGAAGTTTAACCCAATCAGCAAAATGGTATACATATGACCCAACCACAAACAAATTATATAGTCTACCAAAGGAAAAACATCAAGGTGCAACGTGATCTTCAAAACAATCAGACATACAACAGAGGCCAATTGTAATCAAGCCTTAATAATTTTTGTCGAGTCACTGTTGCATCCAGTGGGCCACAAACACCTGGGCAGCAAGCAATCAGGATGTCTTGTTGCCTCTCAAAAATATGATACATGCATCTCTCTACTGCCCTTCCGTATCTTGAGTGGCAAGGGTTGCAAGTGTGTCAGAGAGTGACTTGCTCATTTCTAGTTCTAATTCAGCATCTTCTTCCGCCGTGCAGGTGTTGGATGGAGAAACTGGCGGTGTCATGGAATGTTTCCCAAATGGATGTTGTGCATTGCACATCTCCCTTGCTGGCACAGAGAGGCTCAAAGAGGGCTGAGACGCAGAGCGAAAATAGCTGCTACTTGGCAGCTGCTTCCCGGCAATTGGGGCACAGAAGAAAGGATCGCGTGATGGAGGTGGTGAAGGCGAAGACGCAGGCCAAGGATGCAGAGATGGGTCCACACCAGGGGTCATCACTGGTGGCACCTACAATGGCAATCAGAAAACTTGGGCTAACACGTAGAGGTGGAATGGGCAAGCTAAAAAACTACCCCCCCCCCCCTTGCGCAAGCACGGCCGCGGTCCCAGAAGTCAGGCCAAAACGGTGGTTCAACGCCCACCCCGTGCTTAGACAAGGCCGTGCATACGCGTGACACATGTGACAGCCAGACCGGGAATAACATTGTTAACATGGCTGAAAATCACATCAGAACAAGCAGCATGGGGTTCCAATGTGTAGTACAATGTTGTTATGAACAGAATGCACCATCACAGACATGAATGAGCCCCTCTTTCCCTGTACAAACGCTCTACAAACACCCAATCCTCCATTCTGGACCGCAAAAACAGCGGTCCAAAAATTTCCTCAAATCGGCGGTTCAACGCCCACCCCGTGCTTAGACAAGGCCGTGCATGCGCAGGGGGGGGGGGGAATAAAGCAAAAGTATGTCACGCAAGCAAACCACTAAGATGACAGACATTGAAACGACCTCAGATAGGCACCCCCTCTGAGGGACAGTGTTCTGGTGTCAACGTGGGTGTACGCAATCTTGAAACAATCAATTTTGGGTGTCAGCTGTCAAGGCTGAAAACTGCACAAGCAGTTTTTGCCACTAAACAGGCCAGCTACAATCGGCAATTTTGGGAGTTTGCGGGGGAGGGGGGGGGGGGATAAACCCTACTTAATGAGTGTGGAGTGGGATAAATGTGAAATGGGGATGAAAAACAGACAGACAGACGGTACAGCAAATACAGATTTTGGTAATGCACTCCTCAGCATGACATAAATGCATCTTTGTTCTCAATGTCACGCCTGGTTGAACCTCAAATGTAAAGTCACACTCAGTGAAATCAGACCAGGCGTCCCTGGTCATCACAGCTAATGATAAATGGCAGCAAGCCAAGGATACAACAAGTGCATATGTGTGTGTGCGTGTGTGGGGAACAGGCCTTTGCTTAACAACTGGGGGGGGGGGATGAGAAGGGCACCCACCCACTTTTTGGCTAGAGGCACAGCTCTTGGGGGGGGGGGGGGTCAACCTCAGGAGGCACCCACCCACCCACAACCCATAGCTTGGGTGTTTGTTTGGGTGCTTGGGTCTGGGGGGCGCTGGTTTCCGCACCAGCAAGCACGCCAACTTTGATCCCAGTGCCACATTCACGAGACAATCTCTGTGTGCATGGGACTTCAAGTTTTCACGCATGGCATTGTCGTGGTCCGAAACCACCATGCCACATCTGCATGTTACTTTCATGGTGAGCTGGCATACAGATCAACAGGCATAGGTCACAGCACAGCAGGCACAGGTCACAGCACAGCACAAGCAACACCCCCATAGTTCAAGGCCTGCCGGCTGACATTCCTCAAAGCGGACAAAAAAAAAAGGACCCACTGGTGACCTACCCCTACCCTAAGGGGGGGGGGAGGGTCCCGGCTGAAGGAGGCACCCAACTTTTTCAAAAAGTCCCCCCCCCCCACCATTGGGTAGGCACAGCACTAAGCAAAGGCCTGCTGGGGAACCAAAAATGAGAAATCAGATTGAATGAGAGACATTGGGCGGCAGTACAACCATGAAATTATCATCAAATAGCAGACAAACTAAGTGGGCACTTAGGACGTCAGGTGAAGGCTTTTCCTGTGAACTTGTTCGGGGGCTGACAGCCCTGACCACACAATATTCCTGAGTCTTGGCATGCAGGGGGTGACTTTTCTTACGGTGGGCGTGCAGGGGGGGGGGGGGGGGGTTGAGACCTAAGTAGAAAATAGACAAATGCAAACCAGAGCTAATGCACTCCACAGTCAGGCATAAATGCATCTTTATTCTCGATGCCAAACCTGGTTTAAACCGCATATAAAAGCGAGGAGACGTCCCCCCCGTGGGGTCCCTGTTTGTTGGTGCAGGTGTGGCTCTAAGGCTCCTGTTAACAACTCGACACCACTTGGGGGTGGGAGGGGCAGAGTTGTGCTAAACAACTCAGCATCTCCGGGGGGGGGGGGGGGGGCATCCCCCCCCCCCCCCCCTCAGACCCAGATTTCACGCGGGGAAAAATAAAAAAAATTGAAATTTACAAAGGAAATATTCTTTTGGGCTATTTGGGTTCCAGATCCCCCCCCCCCTTCCATTATGTCTCTGTTATCTCTCTCTCTCTCTCTCTCTCTCTCTCTCTTTATTTCTGTTAGACACGCACTGTGTGTACTGATTTCTGTCTGCTGCTCTGTCTGCCGACAGTGTGTTTCCTTGGTGGAACTAGGTCTGGCATAGAGAATAAAGATGCCCTTGTGCCTTACCGTGGAGTGCATTACCTCAATTCTGCAACTTTCCCTGCACTGTCTGACGGTTACTCCATCGTTCCATTCATCCAACTCTCATCCCCCCCCCCCCCCCAGCAACTACTCACGATTTGCAACAATCAGACAAACTCCATGAAAGCAGTCATCTATTCTACACAAGGCCTGATCACAGAGGCCACTTTGCAAGCACACTTCGCAGAGCATGGTGCACATTTCTGTATGATGAAATCCCTGCCCAGAAAACTCCTCATTGAAGCCTTCGAAGACTGGCCCAGCAAACAGATTCTTGACAACGCGCATGCGGACGAGGAACAACAACGCCATAAATGAATTGACTCCACACAACAACAATTCGAGAGCTATCTCGCTAATCGACTGACTGCCGTCAAATCAAAATCAAAAAAATTGAAATTTACAAAGGAAATATTCTTTTGGGCTATTTGGGTTCCAGATCCCCCCCCCCTTCCATTATGTCTCTGTTATCTCTCTCTCTCTCTCTCTCTCTCTCTCTCTCTCTCTCTCTCTCTCTCTCTTTATTTCTGTTAGACACGCACTGTGTGTACTGATTTCTGTCTGCTGCTCTGTCTGCCGACAGTGTGTTTCCTTGGTGGAACTAGGTCTGGCATAGAGAATAAAGATGCCCTTGTGCCTTACCGTGGAGTGCATTACCTCAATTTTGCAACTTTCCCTGCACTGTCTGACGGTTACTCCATCGTTCCATTCATCCAACTCTCATCCCCCCCCCCCCCCCCCCCAGCAACTACTCACGATTTGCAACAATCAGACAAACTCCATGAAAGCAGTCATCTATTCTACACAAGGCCTCATCACAGAGGCCTCTTTGCAAGCACACTTCGCAGAGCATGGTGCAAATTTCTGTATGATGAAATCCCTGCCCAGAAAACTCCTCATTGAAGCCTTCGAAGACTGGCCCAGCAAACAGATTTTTGACAACGCGCAGGCGGACGAGGAACAACAACGCCATAAATGAATTGACTCCACACAACAACAATTCGAGAGCTATCTCGCTAATCGACTGACTGCCGTCAAATCAAAATCAAAAAAATTGAAATTTACAAAGGAAATATTCTTTTGGGCTATTTGGGTTCCAGATCCCCCCCCCCTTCCATTATGTCTCTGTTATCTCTCTCTCTCTCTCTCTCTCTCTCTCTCTCTCTCTCTCTCTCTCTCTCTTTATTTCTGTTAGACACGCACTGTGTGTACTGATTTCTGTCTGCTGCTCTGTCTGCCGACAGTGTGTTTCCTTGGTGGAACTAGGTTTGGCATAGAGAATAAAGATGCCCTTGTGCCTTACCGTGGAGTGCATTACCTCAATTTTGCAACTTTCCCTGCACTGTCTGACGGTTACTCCATCGTTCAATTCATCCAACTCTCATCCCCCCCCCCCCCCAGCAACTACTCACGATTTGCAACAATCAGACAAATTCCATGAAAGCAGTCATGTATTCTACACAAGGCCTGATCACAGAGGCCACTTTGCAAGCACACTTCGCAGAGCATGGTGCAAATTTCTGTATGATGAAATCCCTGCCCAGAAAACTCCTCATTGAAGCCTTCGAAGACTGGCCCAGCAAACAGATTCTTGACAACGCGCAGGCGGACGAGGAACAACAACGCCATAAATGAATTGACTCCACACAACAACAATTCGAGAGCTATCTCGCTAATCGACTGACTGCCGTCAAATCAAAATCAAAAAAATTGAAATTTACAAAGGAAATATTCTTTTGGGCTATTTGGGTTCCAGATCCCCCCCCCCTTCCATTATGTCTCTGTTATCTCTCTCTCTCTCTCTCTCTCTCTCTCTCTCTCTCTCTCTCTCTCTTTATTTCTGTTAGACACGCACTGTGTGTACTGATTTCTGTCTGCTGCTCTGTCTGCCGACAGTGTGTTTCCTTGGTGGAACTAGGTCTGGCATAGAGAATAAAGATGCCCTTGTGCCTTACCGTGGAGTGCATTACCTCAATTTTGCAACTTTCCCTGCACTGTCTGACGGTTACTCCATCGTTCCATTCATCCAACTCTCATCCCCCCCCCCCCCCCCCAGCAACTACTCACGATTTGCAACAATCAGACAAACTCCATGAAAGCAGTCATCTATTCTACACAAGGCCTCATCACAGAGGCCTCTTTGCAAGCACGCTTCGCAGAGCATGGTGCACATTTCTGTATGATGAAATCCCTGCCCAGAAAACTCCTCATTGAAGCCTTCGAAGACTGGCCCAGCAAACAGATTCTTGACAACGCGCATGCGGACGAGGAACAACAACGCCATAAATGAATTGACTCCACACAACAACAATTCGAGAGCTATCTCGCTAATCGACTGACTGCCGTCAATCACATTCTAAATGCTATTGATGGCAAGCTTCTGACCCTTGATGACATTAAACAAATCGTTGTTCCTATGGCTCAAATTGAAGCTCATATTATTTCTGGCTTTGGCTTGCAACACATTCACAGTCTTCAACACAAGAACATTCATCCCACTGATATCTCGTCAAAAATTTTGCGTGACCAAGAAAACCTACTGGTCAAAAAATGGGATGAAGCTACTGAGATGCAAACAAAAATGCTCCTCGTTGCCAGTGGCAAACGTTGGACAGCCGTCCTCAAAGACTGGCAGGTCTGCTGGTGTGCACTCGGGGTCCCATACATAATATCATACAGAAATTTGACCCACAAGGTCAAGCAACAAACAGTGTATACGATGGATAGCCGGAACATGATTGATGAAAACAAGAATGGTAAACCCCATGATGACCTTCAGCGAGCACTAATGGCAGAGAAAACTGCTGTGAGATTCCTGGGCGTGGCAGGGGAAATCTCTGAGCTCTCTGCGGCTGCAGGTTCTCGGGTGAATCTGTCAATCAAGGCCCCTAACATATCTATCCTTTGCTGCAGCGGGACGGGTGCGGCTACTTGCTGTTCCAGCCTATCACGGTTACTGAACTGGAAGACCGGGTTTTGCTTAAAATTTGCAGGAATGGCGCCCCCTTGCACGTGTGCAAGACCGATCACACAATCAAGAAAGCACTGATATGCTTGTTACTCCCACTAGGTCTAGCTCTGCCTCTTTACACGCTTCGCCTGCTCCTCCCAGGGTCCCCCTATGGTCCCCGCCAAAGGCGGGCCAAAAATTCTTAAAGCTTGAATCCTCTTGGCGCCAAGGAAAATTTTGGCTGTCCGCCTCAAACATTGGGAGGAGGGGTACGTCCCCCTCCTCCTACGGTGTACGGCCGTTCTAAAACATCCCTGCGCACCCCCCCGCCATGCACACCTGCTCCTTCCCTTGGGAGGGGTGTGGGGAGGCCAGCTCTGCAAACGTCAGGGTCGTGCAGGGCGAGGCGCCGAAGCACGGGGACGCGCCGAGCGGGGACTGCCCCACGTTCAGGCCCAGGCGGTCCGGCGGGGAGGGCGTGATGCCCGGCGACGACGACGACGAGGCGGGCGTGGGCGTGAACTGGTGCTGCGACAGCCGCTGGAGCGGGGTCCGGAAGGGGGTCGGCGCGTCGAAGGGCGATTCCTTCCGGCGGGCGCCCTCGGCAACGCCGGCAGGCTTCTCCCTGTCTTCAGCCTGGAACAGCACCAAATGGGGGGGCCCGCACCAAAACCACACGAACAAACATGGGAGGGCCCCTGACCCCCGACACGTTGCACATGCCCCCTGTGGAGCTAGTGTCAAAATGCTGGGACCAGGGGGTGCCGTAATGGAAAAAAAAAGAAAACTCGGAGTGTCCAATACGCCCTACGATGGCGGTTGGTGGGTAACCGATGGCGGTTGGTGTGTAACCGATGGCGGTTGGTGTGTAACCGATGGCGGCTGGTGTGTAATCGATGGCGGTTGGTGGGTAACCGATGGCGGCTGGTGTGTAACCGATGGTGGTTGGTGTGTAACCGATGGCGGTTGGTGGGTAGCTACCAAACATCAGAGTGTGGATGCCATAGTGTAAAAAAAAAAAAAAAGGGGTGAGTGTCCTTATGGCACCCCCTGGCTGGGACAATGAAGAAAAAGGCTGGAGGCACAGCACATGTTGCCCTTCAGGTACTCAAACAAGTCTACAGTTCGTTGGGGCGCAAGGGAACATGGCTTGCAGTCGGGGGGGGGGGGGGGGGGTTGGCCCCTGGCCAGCCCCGGTCGACCCACCCCCCCAACCCCCCCACATCCGAAAAGTTTTCCTCCGGCAAAAAATGAAATTTATCAAAGGGGCCGGAAATTTGAGGCCGACACAAAACTTTTTTTGGCCTCTGACCCACCCACTCTTTCTCCTGAAGCAATGGCCTCGTCATCAACATTGTTTTTGGGGTCAGGGAGAAGGTCTTGGGACCAATTTTCGGCGAAAAGCAACAGTCCGCTTTAACTCAGCCTCAGTCGGCCAAGACCCCTCCAATCTGCTGTTCACACTCCACAATTGAGAGGTCCACGAATCCAGTCGTTTCTGTTGCATGCACGAAACACCGCCGCACATACCTCATCAAGGTTCGCCAGGGACGTGAAACCCCGCGTTGCCAGGTGGGTTGCTTCAGGGGGAGGGGACCGGCCTCCGAAAGGACCCTCCGAGAGCGACGGGGGCAATAGACCTAAACAGGCAGATGGCAGGGGTGTGTGGTGCACTGACGGGCCAGCACCGCTCTTTTGCATGACTCGAAGCAAGAGGTCGTCTGGAGCGTACCTTCCAACTCAGCCTCGGAGTGTCCGGTGGCGGATGCCTCTTCGCCCATCAACATCGCGAGTGTAGCCTGCAGCACACACGAAGCGCACATCAGGCACGACGCCCAGCCGCCGCTGCCGCGGTGATGCATTCAAAACCACATCGCTAAGCAGACATGCCACTGGCGTCTGGCAAGGAACCTGGTTCTCGGTAGGAATTGGCCCCGTATCAAAAGCCCCGGTCGACCCACCCCCCCAACCCCCCCACATCCGAAAAGTTTTCCTCCGGCAAAAAATGAAATTTATCAAAGGGGCAGGAAATTTGAGGCCGACACAAAACTTTTTTTGGCCTCTGACCCATCTTTCTCCTGAAGCAATAGCCTCGTTATCACCATTGTTTTTGGGGTCGGGAAGAAGCCACCAGAACTCAGGAGGAACGTGCGGCGTCCAGCGTGTAGCTCAGTACGACCCTGCTCCATCTGATCATGTCTGAGTTGGCAGACGCTAGTGGCAAGTCTGTCTCTAAGTTGAGGATGGCGGTTTAGGTCCGCCGTTGAAGAAGGAAAGTGTGAAGAGACTACAGGGGGGGGGGGGATTTTGTACGGGGATTTTTCCGCAGGGGAAAATTCCGCAAGGGGAAAATTCCGCACCTGTCCCAAAAAATCAAGGGGAAAATTCCGCACCTGTCCCAAAAAATCAAGGGGAAAATTCCGCACCTGTCCCAAAAAATCAAGGGGAAAATTCCGCACCTCCCAAATCTTCAGTGCATTGGAAGCAAAAGGGATCCTGGGATTGCGATCCCCAAAAGATCCTGGGAGAAGGCAATGACCATTGTGCCTGAGATCACCTCTGTAGATGGCGTGGCCCGCCATTCACAAATTATTCGACTTCCTGCCCCCCCTTCCCTGTTGGTGGACAACACCTGCAGAAGAGCGGGAACAAAACAACTGGGAGTGCGCGGCGATGCACAAGGCATACGGTGGTACGGTGGCTTACGTGGACAAAATTCCGCACGGGGAAAATTCCGCACCTCCCCTCGAAAAGTGAGGGGAAAATTCCGCACCAAATTGAAATACAGAATTTTCCCCGCGGAATTCCCCCCCCCCCCCCCTGTAGGTTGTAAGGCATTTTGGTTCGAAATCATGTCTTTTGCGGTGTTGGCAGTCTACAAATGGGTATTTTTCGCAATTAGCACACGCCAGTCCCGAAGGTGCTCCTTAGTGCTCTCTCTCAAGAACCTTTTGCGTGCCTATGTCGGCCACATCAGAGCACAAGCGCACATCCACACCTCTGGACTCATCCGCGTCCCTGTCATGATCTGCTGCACCCATGGCCCGTCCGTGGGCGTCGGCATCTGCGACTTGCGTGCACGTTCCAGCCCCTTCTGCGAAAGGGGAATGCCGTCATGCCGGGAGCCGCGCCCACTGGGCCAGGCGCAAACTTGCATCGGACACAGGGGCGGAGCATTGGGAAGCGGTGGGTGACAGGGGGGTGCTGGGCATAGAGAACGCAGCATGTCTTGAAAATCAACAGGGTCCTCATGCCAAGTTGATCGACCCTGCACCCTCGCACCTGGGCTTGGGGGGGAGGGGGGGTGGAAGACCTTCGCAACGCCAACAGGAACGAACGTACACGGGGAAACTCTCTGGTCATGGGACCTTCTCTACTTCAAAGGGTGGCGGTTGGTGGGGCTGGCGGGGTTGGCGGTTGGGGCGGTTAACAACTGGTGGTCCCTGTGGGCTGTCTTTTTCAAAAAAAAACAAAACTGGCTTTCAATTTAAAGCACAGCCTTGCTTTGCACCAGTCTGAAGAATACCGGCACATCGCTGTCACAGACGCCGGTTCGACCAGCGCCCTGTCCTTTGAAGCTGCAGCAGTACCGACTGATGGACACAGCTTGCCCCTGGCAACCCTGTATGCTGACGTGGCGCCGGGTCTTCCGGTGCTGTGCTGCGCCCGCATCCTCCGCAGCGGTCCTTTCCCGCGGAGTGCCTGCCGTAAGAGTGCCAGCGACCAGAACATGACCGGCACAGCCGTTTCCAAAATAGATTGCCGCCAAACCTGGCCACCGGGTTTGCTGGTTGGCTTTGCATGCTTGTACCAGGTGACGAGGGTTGTTCAGGGCTGGTCCCGCCGAGCGACGGTTGCTCAACGTGGTGGATTGTTTTTCAGGGGGACGCATTACCGAATGGAATGATACCAATTAATTAATATATAACATTTAATATATATTATATATATATAATATATATAATAATATATATTAAAAAATGGGCCGGCACACAAGTTCCATGACCGCGCTATTTCCACTACCGCTTCGCACGTCGCCCTGCTGCAGCGAACCTGCCCAATAATTCTCGCCATACGCCTGTTTGCTCTCTCTGGCAGTGTGTGTAACTACTCGTCAAGCATGAACAACAGCTCTGCGATCGAGCGAAATCAGGGATACTGCACTGTGCAGTGCCTTGGCGCATGTATGCAACTCAGATCAAGATGCACAAGCACAAGGAAGCACCGCTCGTAATCTCAGAGTCAGTGTCAAGCAAAGACACTGCGGCTAAGATTCGTTCTTGTGCTGTTTCCCCCCCCGTGCGATCGCCAAGCCCGTCTAACTGGGAGTTTCCAGGGCAATCCAGTTTCGCCCTATCACAACCACAACCTTCCGAATCTGCAGTGCATATGAGTGCAGAAATAGCGCTACCTTGTCCACTATTGCAATCTGTCGGACGCGAGTTCTCCCTTGTTAAACAAAACGTGCCATTGGTGCAAGATTGTTGTGGAAAGAACGGGCAGGCAGGCGCAAATCAGAATATTAATGCGAAGCCAGTGTCGCGTGGCTGCGACCAACGAATGTTATTGGTGCGCTGCTCGTTCATCTAACGTAGCCTTGTTGTTTCAAACCTCTCATGCAGCAGAGTGCGCTGACTCTGCACGAGCCTACATGTTCTGTGCTGTCGCCAGGGCAGGCTGTTGCAGTAAAGGACTGCAATCACAAGTGGTTGAATATCCCCGCTGTGGGCGATCCAGCCACGAGGATTGTAGGCTGAACAAAGCGGACAAACGTCGAGAAATGGGGGCCGGGAATCCCTTCCGAAACCGCCAACCAACGACGCCACTTTGGCTCAAAATCGCTGTGCTGGACCCGAGCACCCTGCAGCTTGCAGTAAAAATAAAGTCACACGTTGCAGAGCAGGGCACCCAGCAATAGAGACGCCCACTGCTCACTGGTAGTCTACCTGTGCAGCGGCGGCGATTCTTGCCTGTCGGGAAGCTTCTTCTAATGCGCTCATGTATTGGGCGCAGATACGCTGTTTGATCTCGCTGGCTTCAGCAGCGACAATTTGTTCTCGAGCCGAGCTCTGAAATACAAAGAAACTGATACAGCCTGTGCCCCTCGCGCCACCCCACGCTTCCCGGTCTGCACGCGAAACATACTTCTTGTTGAACCATCAACAGCAGCTCCCCGGCCACCGCATCGCCATCTGGCGGGACGAACATAGGCGGCGCAAAAGGGGGGTATCCGGGTGGCATGAAACCAAACGGCCAAGGGGTAAGGCCCGGGAAGCCGTAAGGATTTGCAAACTGCGGTGTCTGCAGTGGTATCTGCGGAGGGGGCACTGGAGCGGGAGGCACCATGTGGGCCATGGGCTGCAGTGCTGGATACGGCTGTTGGAACTGAAGGTGCTGTTGGAGGTGCTGGTGGTGATAGTGTTGCTCGTGCTGCTGATGGTTTTGTGGTTCGTGTTGTTGATGCTGCTTTTTCTGCGCAGCGTGGTGTTGGTAGTGTTGCTGGTGTTGCTGATAGTGGCTGTGCTGCTGCTTCTTGTGCCTGTGCTGCAAATTGTCTTCTGGAGCATGCGGGTCGTATGAAGTTGAGAAAAGGTGAGGGCTGTAAACTGATCCAGGATCATCCGAAGCGGAACGCCGGAGTCTTCGGGGCGATATTGGATCAGAATCAGGCGATAGTGAGCGGGAGTGCTCAGCAGACAACGGCGTGGCAGCACGTTGGGCTGATCTTGACGGAAGAGCTTTTGGTTCTGGTAGAGTTGAGAAATCGAATTCCGTATCATGATCAGTATATTCAACATTGACTCCTTCACAGGGATCTTTGAAATTAAAATTTCTAAAAACAGAACGCAACGACAGCACGAGGTCACGTGCAATGTGGACTTGAAGCTTCATAGCGCAACGAACCGCTCGCCAAGGATATGTAAGTTATTGACTTTGTCCGGCGCTCAAAGGCAGCGCGACGAGGGTCGTGGCAACCACGACAAAAAAGTTTTCAAAAGGGCTTCAGTATGCAAAGGTTGGGATAACGAGAGAAAAACAACACACACCCGTCTTCCAGCGACTCTGGTGTCACGAAGTCCCAGCGATGCAGTAGGCGTCTGCGGGTGTAAAATGCCAAAGGAAAGCTATCAAGTCACAAGCAGACGCATTCAATTCGGATGGGCTCGGCAACAACAAACAACAGACCTCCAGTGTCGAATTTGGCCGTCCCAACTGCGCTTGCTGCACTTGATGTAGATGTTGGGGATGGGTATCGGCTTTACTTTGTCCTTATTGCTGCACCAAAGACGCGAGAAGCATGCAATCCGTTTGGAAAATGCTGAGTTTCCGACGCAGCGCATGCCCAGTTGCCATACCACTTCAGCATTGCAACGTAGTTTGCATAGCCCGTTGTAGCAAGACCGAAATCGATCTGCTTCTGCCGCTGTTCGATGCGATGAGGATCAATCTCCAATGCCATTGCTGCAAGTGCGCAGCAGTGATTTGCCGACCCGAAGGAACCATGATGCTACGGGCATCATGTTGTAGAGAATTTGATGAAAAATCTCATGGAAACAATGAAAATTGAAAAGAGTGGACATACCAAAAAGCAGGTATTCAAAAACACCGGCAAGGTTGGACTCACCACCTAACCGCGGTTACTGGCTTGGGCATTTCTGCGGAGTCGCAACTACGTTATCCGGAGCAGGCGGGCCGCGCGGCTTGGTTGCGGCCGTCTGCGGCCGTCGGTTGTGCCGGTGGTGTGGGGAATGGGCCTAATGGCCCTATTTGAACCGATAGTACTGGCTTCAGCGGCATTCTTAATCGATTTCTATGGTGGGCGCTGCCTTCACTACCTACCTGGTACCTAGGGAAAATGCGCGCGAATTGCGAGCTGAGGCATGGCCTCCACCATCTTCGGCCCTTTTCGGCAAAAGCCCACCTTCGGTTTTTCTGGGAAAGGTCACCAAAGCCCACCTTCGGCTTTTTGGGGGAAGGTCTTAGTGAGTCAAACCCTAAGGAGGGAGCATAACCTTAACCAAACTTAACCTTAAGCCTCTCATAAAAAATTTTCTTTCGCGCCTTCGGCGCATGGGAAGGAAGACATACACAATGACAAACAAAGGCAATTGCAAAACGGGCAAAGTAGGTCAATTGCATCCATGTGATGAAGTACACCATATTGTCGGAACATACAACATACAGTTCACTTGGGCACCACTACTGGTATTGGTTCAGCATCCTGCCAAGCTGCTCGGCCCTTTGCATCAACACTGTGATGGTATGAAACTCCTGCGGTGTCCACGCCCTTTCGTGACCAAGCAAGGGCGTGGTAGTGGGCAAGCTGTAGGTTAGCGGTGTTGAGTGCCCTTTGGGTTTGGTCACGGATAAGCGCACGTGCATTCACCTGTGCTTGTGCATGTTGTATGTATGCGTCCGCTTGTGCTTGTGGTACAGGTAGTGGTGCTTGTGGTGGTGCTTGTGGTGGTGCTTGTGGTTGTGGTGCTTGTGGTGGTGCTTGTGGTGGTGCTTGTGGTTGTGTAGGACCTTGTGTTGCTGTAGAGGATGATGCCCTCTCCTCAACTGCGTCGTCAACTGGAGCCTCCGGCCCCTGGTCGGGGCTAGGGCTAGGCGGTTCTCCCTCCGGTTCCTCATCCTAGGGAATCCAGTTCCTTCGCTTGGCGGTGTCCTTAAATTTACGTAACTGTGCGTTGGTCCTATAGAGGATTTGGTCCTCATCCACATGCCTTTGCCACTCGTTATGCATTGCAACAAAAGGCTGTTGCCGCTTCAAGAACCTATTATACAAATTTGCCCACAACTCACCCTCTGCCTTGGTAAACTCACCAGGTTTGGGCCTACTACCAACCGCACGCAAAAAATCCTTTTGGTTGTCAACCAACCGTGCCCCTTGTGACACCCTTGTGACTTCCTGAAGATGTCGGCAAAAGGGGATTTCCTAGCACGGTCTACCAAGGATTGGGGTCGTGATGGTTGCCCCTCACGTGAGGGGTAACTGGAAACCGCACTGTCAACTGACGGTGCATCGGGGACCATGGGGTCTGGGATGACTGTTGGTGACTGAGACTCTACATCCTCCATGACAATCTCGTCAACCTCCTCAGGGGTCAGCAAGGGGTCAGTATCAAGGGGGGCATCATCCTCCAGGCTCAGGTCAACTACTTCGGGTTCAGGGTCAGGGCTTGGCAGAACAGGGGGAAGGTTCTTGGGCAGGCCCCACCCGGGCGGCATAATGCTGATGGTCTAACTCCAATTCTATTGGTTCCGGAATTAGCACCCGTCCCTCTTGTGGTTCCGTAATGTACACTTGGCCTCCGGTGTGGACGTAGATGGCCGTAGATTAACAAGAAAAGCAAATGTTGCCATAAGCTTTGCATTCGCATTGTAGTTCAAAGTGCCTAAAATTGAAAGTGACACAATGTTGTAAGTTTGAATTAAATGGAGCACAACGTGAGCAAAAAGTACCAAAGGCACGCAATATGTACAAAGATGGCCAAACCTACACCACAAGACACCTTGCCATTGGACAGTTCGGGATCGCAAGCACCACCAAGATGTAATCCCGTGCCCGCCCGCGGTGCCAATCCAGCCTAGTGCTGGATTGACACCGCGGGCGGGCACGGGATTAAGGTAAAGGGACCAGTTAGACACCCACTGTCGCGGCGCAGGATCGCCAGGCAAATAAAGTTATCAGGAAATGACGATTTATAATCAAAGAAACATTTTGTTGAACATTATAAAAATAATCGAGATCCATCTGGCGATCCCGTAAATCGCCAGATAATACCGCGCGAAATCGCGTAAATTAGCGCCGCAAAGTTACGTAAGCCCTAATGTCACCACGTAATAGCAAAATGAATACTGCGCGAAATATACGATTCCGAGATTGATTCCCCTTTGCTTTTTTTCATTTTAGATAATGCGGTTGGGATCCCGTATCGGTAGAACTGCAGCTCGCCGGAAAATCAGGAACGCCTGTGAAACGCTGCCAAAGGGGCGTTCTAAGGCTGGTATGAGAGGTAAACGGAATGCAAACAGCGTCAACAGAACGGAACACGAGCCATACGCATCCTATCCTCTGCCGCAGCACACCACACACCTCGAAGAGGCCGTCGCTTGGGTTGCCGCTGGGCGGGGATCATTGAGGCAAGCCATGAGGCTGTTCACCGTGGACAAGAAGACCATCAAGAAGAACCTGCTCCGCTTCATGAACAGTGAGCGTGTGGTGATGGGACGGCCTGGGCCGCCACCCAGAGTGGAAGACCTTCATATGAGGAAGTGGTTGGAGCAGCAGCTGCTGAGTTCCTTGACCCCATACAAGCATGACATTGTGGAGGAGGCACGGAGACATGCAGAGGAGCACGGGTTCAAGCTGGGGTCAGGCAACAAGTGGTGGCGCCTATTCAAAGCACGCAACACGGACGTGGTCAGCCGTACCCCGAGCCTGGTGGAGAGTCAGCGTGCTGACAGTCGCTTGGACGAAGATCAGTGGCGAGACTTCTTTGCTGAAGCCTCCAAGGCCCTTGCAGAGGTGGACTACGACGGCCGGTACATCGTGAACATGGATGAGACCTCCTTCCATCAGAACTTCATCACCAGGGCAGCGGCACGCAAGGTGTACAGCATCAGGGGTCGGAGGTCAGTGCCGCGGCGGCAGGGGTATCAGCGGAAGGCTGTGACTGTCATTGCAGCAGTGGTTGCGAGTGGAGAGGCTCTACCGCCCACCCTTTTGTTTGACACCAAGACTGTGAAGGGAACCCATCTAAGGTACTGCGACCGAGAGGTTATCCTGAAAGGCACGGGAACTGGGTGGTCCAGTAGTGAGATCTTTGTTGAGTGGGTGGAGCAAGTCCTGGTTCCCAGATTGAGTCCGCTCAGTAATCCCTACAACAAGATCGTGCTGTTCTTGGACGGTTCAAGGACGCATCTTGGAGTGAGAGGTCTGACTGTGTGCAAGAAGGCCGGTGTGTCCGTTGTCCTCTTTCCAAGTCACGCTACAGACATAATCCAGCCTCTTGACCGTGCACTGTTTCGTGGAGTCAAGTGCCGGTACCGGCAGCTGCAGGACCAGTTCATCAAGAGCAACCTTGGGAGGAGCCTGGGTGTCGCCAGATTCGTTTCCTTCGTTGAGCACGCGTGGTATCAAACGTGCACCGGTGAGAAGGTCCGTACAGCGTTCCGCGTTACAGGCCTTGTACCGCACAGCGTGGAGACCTTCTTACGCCACGCCCCTGAGGAACGTCTGCGCCCTAAGCAAGAGGAGGCAGATGGCAAGTGCTTGGAGCTGCTTGCGCAGTTGGCATCCCGTACTGTACCGGCAACTGCCATCTGTCCCGCATCTCAAGAGTGCTCCGCATCCCAAGACTCCCCTTCTACCACCAGAGAAATGGGATCCCAAGCAACCGCAAGGACCATCACCATGGAAACAAAGGATGATGCATCGACGCTGCGCCTTGGTGGATGGGTCACGAAGACCAGCTTCCTTGCAGCCGCGCAGGCTGCGCAGCAAGAACGTGATCAGCAAGAGGAAGCCAAAGCGCGACGCAAAACTTCCAAGCAAGCAAGAAACAGAGGCATGCACGCTCAGGCACGGCAAGCGGAGCCCGTTGCTAAACGCGCACGCACATCTGCCGAAGCATCCGCTGCACCGCACAGCAATGGCAGGCTGAGACGCCCCCACACGAACGCCTTCGCCGGAGGGTCACGACATGTAAAGCGTGCCCGTCAGTGTGATGAAAGGTCTGCGCGTGCTGCCAAGCGTCAAGTGACGGATAGCGACACGTCCAGCGAAGACGAAGCTAATGCCTCCGCATTCGCGTGCTACGTGACGCATGACAGTGGTTCGTCCATGGACATCGACACAGATTAAAACTGTGGTTCTAATGACATCTCCTTCCCTCATGCCACTGTGCCATGCATGGCATGGCTAGTAGATTGTGTACAAGACTTGTAGAGTACATGACTTATAGAGTATATATGTCATGGGACACACTGGCAGACTTAGAATGATTGTGCTTTTAGGCACGGTCATCAAAAGTGCAAAGCCATACACTTTCAGCCAGGTACACACTTATGTCCATAAGCTGTCTCAGTGCTTCAAGTACCTTTACAACAGGTGTATGGAAGCATTCAGAAACTGTCACCGTGTTGCTCTGTGCAAGTGTGCTAGGGAGACAGTGCAAAGTTATACAAAGCAAAAGATTACCACGGTTTCCCCCTAAAAAAAAACCACTCCTTAATTTCCCAAAAAAAAAACACTCCTTAATTTTGAAAAGCATGGGTTTACAAATGGGAATACCTTTTGCAACAAACAAACATTGCAACGTTTTAAAAAAACAAACACCTTGCATGGTTCTACAAAACGGGAGACATCCACCTTTAGCAAGAAAAAAAACAGTCCAAAATTTTGAAAAAAAAATTAACCTTGCATGGTTTTCCAAAACAGAAGAGTGCAACCTTTTGCCCGAAAAAACAAACATTGAATGGTTTTACAAAGAAATAAACATTGCATGGTTTTACAAAAAATTAAAAGTTGTATAGTGTTATGAAATAGGAGAGTGCAACCTGGTACATACAAATAGATTACAAAGTTTTCATTCTAAACAGCCTCTGCATGGCTGTACAATACAGGGCACATCAACCTTTTGCAACAGAATGAAATAGTACACGGTTGTAATAAAACAAATAAACATTGCATGCTTTTACAAAACACAAGTCATAAACTTTTGGTACGGAGAAAACACATCACGGGGTTTTGAGAGACAGAACCCTCTGCATAGTTTCACAAAAAGAAAAGAGAAAAACTTTTTACGAGAAACACAAACATTACAGGGTTTGTAAAGGAAAACAGGTAACACAAGCTTTTTATGGTTTGTAGTGTTTTAGGGTGTGCCCTGTTTATCCCCGGGGGTGTCCTTTTTATCCCCAGGGGGTGTCTTATTCATCCCCACCCTGCCCTGATAATCCCCAGGGTGGGGCTGAACTGGTCACCGGGGATGAACCGGTCCCTTTACCTTACATCCCGACACCGAAACGCGTGTCCGGATGTGGCTAGAAGAGGGTGTGCAGCGGAGGCTGCACATGTGTGGGCCCACACACCCCTCAACTTGCCTTGGAGCTCAGGCCACCAAGTTCAGTTAAGAACGGAGAAAAGAAATGTGGATGCTGCAGATTCTCAAACACTGGCACTAGTTGCCAGCATCCTTGAATCTGCTGTCATCCAGAAATGCTAGGTTCCGAATTTGCGCAAGCAACCTCATAGGGGGATCAAAGCTGGTACCATTGATTACTTCTATGTAGAATTTCTTGCAGACCAGGTGAATTTCTCTGATTTTATTTAGCGCACCATGAAATTGCGTGAAATCCAGGCTGCTGGGCCTGAAATCCCGGCGCCGGGCGCCTTACGGCGCCCCATGAAACGCCGTACGGCGCCGTACGGCGCGGGGCCGAAGATGGGGAAGGTAGTCCCCGAGCTGCTGAGAGCTCGCAGAATCGGTCGCGTGTACACGAGTTTTGCACGCAGGGATCGCTTTGCGTGAAAAAATTCATGAGATAAAAAAATCGCAACCCTAACGGGGAGACAATATGCGACAATGTGAGAATTTTTGGTTGAGAATAGGAATGGCCGGACCCCCCCCCCTCCGCCCCCCCCCTCCAACACAGGTCGGTGGCCCCACACTCCCTCCTGCACCCGTGTACCCCCGTAGCAGAAGACACAAGCACCAGATAAAGACCAGCATCCTCAACACACTGCGTCTTTTGGCGAAAATCCGTAACCTTCTTGTCATTCCGACTCAAACACCAATACATTTCCAAGTTGTCCTCAATTTTACGAGCTGTCATACATTTCCTGTGACGCAATGTGGTTACACTTTGGAACCTTACAACAAGTGGAGGGGGGCTCCACGAGATGGGGAAGGGCAGTGTGCGGGCTGTGATCGCATCTGAAGGGTATCTGTCGGACGTAGAAGTAAAATTGCACAATATGCACATGCATGATCAAGTATTTATAACAAAGAACGATGAGCATGTTGAGGAAATTGCAATGAAGCAATGATACATGATATGTTGTGGAGGGTGTGGAAGAGTAGGATTAAATGAATCCTTCGTCTTTCGTGCTTGGTCTGGCTTTTCCTTTGCTGGTGCGAAGCACCATCAAAAGAAAAGCCTTATTACGTTTTTAGCCGTTTTCGGGTCACCTTTCTATGTCGGAAGTGGAGCCAGGCGGTGACAAACAATTGCAAAAACACTCCTTTGCCTTGTGTTTAAGCTAGCAGCGCAAAGACAGGGAGGGTGCATTTGGCAAGATTAGCGACACAGGTTGCAAATAGCATAAAATTGACATATTCATAACTCGGGCCTATTGTATCGGACTTTGACGAAATGAATGGCAATTTCGGTCAATTTGGGGGTATTCTTTTCATTTTTGAGCTTGTGAAGGCGGCCGTATGCGCTGAAAACCGTCAAATCGAAAAGCGGTGCCAAAACAAAATGACGGCGGTTTTTCAACTATACAGCAAGACGAAGCTTTTAGAATCATTTATAAAACTGGTCTTAGATCGAAATTTCGTGCACTGTAGCCCGATTTCACTTTGAACAGTCAAAATGAAAGATCGCAAATGCCGGCGACTGCGAAATGCACGCGTGCACAGCAAATAAATAATATGGCAAATAGATTCCTTGGGATTTGGGGCCTGTGGCTTATAGATAGTGCTGTTCGGCACCTCAACTTTGCTGGTGCACCTTTAAATCGCATCCCTAGGTTATATGGAATTAGTGGATGCTGCTAAAGAAGTTAAAACCTTGTAAAGGTCCTAACTTTGCAAAACAGCCATGATTGATCAGAACAAATATGACAGTGCGAATCAGCTCTCTGAGGCGGTCGTTTAGAGGGGCTGCATCGTACACTTTTGGGATATGTTTCATTTCGGCGCGCGGATCGTATATAATGGCATAAGGACTGCTTTTAGAGGGGGGCGGGGCCCCATTCCCCGCCCCCCAATTAAAAGCCCCCAATGGGGGGGGAGGTGAACAAGGGGATGAAGGCGGTGGTCTAGAGGGTGGGCAATCTGCATAGGGGGGGTTGTTTTTGGAGGTGATACATACCACGGACAGCCCTTTGTTTCCTTGTACGTTTGGGGGAAATATTTTCAGAGCAATGTTCGGGATATGTTGTTGAACCTAACATTAGGGCCAAAGATGGTGAGAGCAATGTAGGGGCCACCTTGTGGCAAGTGATGGCTGTATGGCAAACAAATAGGTGCCATAAATGTTGAAACCTTTGCGTAGCAAAATACTTGTGGGGCGCTTCCCACCCGATGCCCCTTTGGGTAAGCAACCCGGGGGGGGGGGGGGGTGCCTTTGCCTTTTGCCCGAAAAACAACGGTTGTTTGGTGCCGCAAAACAACACAAATTGCCCGGCAAACATGTTGGCCCTCATTGTTTGCCCATTTAAAAATGTTGGCAATACATATGCATGCATGTTGTTCACCGCATACCTGCACCAAAAGGCCAATTGGATAATTATTCCATTGAGAGTCAACAAATTGGAAAATTGGCACACAAATGTGGCATGCTCTTTCTCTTCCAACCAACGGTGCCCCACAACTTGTGCACCTTGCCGTTCAGCCGAACCCTTACCACCACGTATGCCACTTGACAACAAACAGCATGGCTTTTATCCACCTGTGGTAGCTACCCCACACACCCACCCCCCTCAAGACATGCAGCCCCCCCCCCCCCTCCCCAGTCACGCAATTTCCTGAGGTAAGTGAATGGATACCTGAGTGGATGCGATGAGTGAGTGGATACTTGAGTGGATGCGATGGTGTAGAAACAATGTTTCTGTGACATTGCACTTGCCATCAATGTATTTGATCATTTCGCCCCTTTCACTTATTCCCTGCCATCCAACGTTGTTGTTTCTGAATGCAACTGTACAATGCTCCCCCTGTCACCAAATTTTACTGCTTTCTCTCATGAACATTGACAAAAAGCCTTTTGTTTCGAAAAAAAAACCATCTCTGCTTTCAGTGGAGCAAAAACAAAACACATCACACAACACACAAATGACACACAGATGGCAAAAGGCAGACACACAAATGACACACAGATGGCAAAATGGCAGACACACAAACGACACACAGATGGCAAAATGGCAGACACAAATGACACACAGATGGCAAAATGGCAGACACATCAGAACGATCGCACTAGACAAACAAACACCTATGCACTCGTAACTCACCCACAGGCACATTCGTAGCACAAACACACTCGAACTGACTCACAAGCACATTCCTAACACAAGCACGCTCGTTTCTCACCCAGAGGCAAATTAGTAACACAACCACACTCGTAACTCACCCACAGGAACATTCGTAGCACCAACACACTCGTCACTCACCCACAGGCACATTCGTAGCACCAATACACTCGTAACTCGCCCACAGGCACAATCGTAACACAGGCACACTCGTAACTCACCCACAGGCACATTCGTAACACAAGCACGCTCGTAACTCACCCAGAGGCACATTGGTAACACAAGCGCGCTCGTAACTCACCCACAGGCACCATCGTAACACAAACACACCCGTAACTCACCCACAGGCACATTCGTAACACAAGCACACGCGTAACTCACCCACAGGCACACTCGTAACACAAGCACGCTCGTAACTCACCCACAGGCACCATCGTAACACAAACACACTCGGAACTCACCCACAAGCACATTCGTGACACCAGCACACGCGTAACTCACCCACAGGCACACTCGTAACGCCCACACACTCGTAACTCACCCACAGGCATATTCGTGACACAAGCACACGCGTAACTCACCCACAGGCACAATCGTAACGCCCACACACTCGTAACTCACCCACAGGCACAATCGTAACGCCCACACACTCGTAACTCACCCACAGGCACAATCGTGGCACCCACACACTCGTAACTCACCCACAGGCAGATTCGTAACACCATCACACTCGTAACTCACCCACCAGCACATCCGCAACACAAGCACACTCGTAACTCACCTACAAGCACATTCGTAACACACACACACAAACACACACACACACACTCTCGTAACTCACCCTGAACCGGAACTCAATCTCCAACCTGAAACCTCAAACCTGAACCAGACACAGCATCACACACCCAGCGCGCGGCAAACACACTAACACTTTGCGCGGCGCGCTGACACACACACAGTGCCCTGACACACAGATCACACACACAGCGCGCTGACATACGAATGACACACACACACCGCGCCAACACACCAAAGACACACACCCAGCGCCAAATCAACTCCGGGCATCACACCAGTAGCCGTCGGCAGTGGTCAACAACGGTTGCGGCTCGTCTGGAGCTTCATGTCAGCGGCTGGAGTGGGCACGGCAAAGAGCAAACAGCAAACAGCCAACACGAAACGAAACACGAAGAGCAAAGCCACGACCTTAATAAAAACCACCAAATTTTTCTTTTTGACCGCAAATGACAATCACTCACCTTTTATTTTTGCCAACCAGAATTTATTGAAGTGCTGCGAGTTTGCGCCGCCGCCAAGAGCGCTGTCGCCAGTGCTAGAAATTAATTAACCCTATGATTCGATTTTTTACGATTTCAGCCCTGAGATTCATACATTACATCAGTTTGCATATTAACTTCGGTCGCGCACCCTTAAATCCGATCCCTACACATACAGGAATTCTTGGATCCTTGCTTACAAACTACCAACTTCAAGGGCTCCTAACTATTTAAAACGACCATAGATGACAAAAACCAAGGTGCACGGCATGATTGCCAGGTCGAGGCAGTCATTTTGAGGGGTAAGTGTGTAGGGGTGATAGAACCGGAATTTCGACGTTAGGGGGTTCCCTATTATAGGGGGTTGAGAGGTGGCCAGTGACTTGTGCGGAGGGGGCCCCTCCCCCTCTCCGCGCATGTGGCAAGGCGGGCCGAGGGCCCAATTTGAACAAGGGGATGAAGGCGGTGGTCTAGAGGGTGGGCAATCTGCATAGGGGGGGTTGTTTTTGGAGGTGATACATACCACGGACAGCCCTTTGTTTCCTTGTACGTTTGGGGGAAATATTTTCAGAGCAATGTTCGGGATATGTTGTTGAGCCTAACATTAGGGCCAAAGATGGTGAGAGCAATGTAGGGGCCACCTTGTGGCAAGTGATGGCTGTATGGCAAACAATTAGGTGCCATAAATGTTCAAACCTTTGCGTAGCAAAATACTTGTGGCGCGCCTCCCACCCGATGCCCCTTTGGGTAAGCCACGGGGGCTTCAATTGGTCGGTAGGCTGAGCTGGATGTCCCCGCCACGGGGGGGGGGGGGGTGCCTTTGCCTTTTGCCCGAAAAACAACGGTTGTTTGGTCCCTCAAAACAACACCAATTGCCCGGCAAACATGTTGGCCCTCATTGTTTGCCCATTTAAAAATGTTGGCAATACATGTGCATGCATGTTGTTCACCGCATACCTGCACCAAAAGGCCAATTGGACAATTATTCCATTGAGAATCAACAAATTGGAAAATTGGCACACAAATGTGGCATGCTCTTTCTCTTCCAACCAACACTGCCCCACGACTTGTGCACCTTGCCATTCAGCCGAACCCTTACCACCACGTACCCCACTTGACAACAAACAGCATGGCTTTTATCCACCTATGGTAGCTACCCCACGCACCCCCCTCCCGCCCCTCAAAGCATGCAGCCCCCCCCCCCCCAGTCACGCAATTTCCTGAGGTAAGTGAATGGATACCTGAGTGGATGCGATGAGTGAGTGGATACTTGAGTGGATGCGATGGTGCCATGCACCATCGCATCCACCCCCCCTCTCTTTTTGTGTTCCCCCTCCCGGCGAAGGCGGGGGGGGGTGGGGGATTGGTGGACTAGTTAGTTTTCCCTTAGCTGGGGCAAAAGTTGCCGGAACGTGAAGTACAACTAAACATGCCATAAAAACATAGTCAAAATGGCTGAAAATCTTCATGAGGTTATGCAAAACAACACGAGCAATGTGCACGCCACTACTAAGCTTGGGGGTGCAACACCAGTTTCTTCACCAACTGCCCGATGGGAATCAAAATCATGCACTTGGTCTGTTTTACAGCGTTGTTTGTAGAAGCAATGTTTCTGTGACATTGCACTTGCCATCAATGTATTTGATCATTTCGCCCCTTTCACTTATTCCCTGCCATCCAACGTTGTTGTTTCTAAATGCAAATGTACAAAGCTCCCCCTATCACCAAATTTTACTGCTTTCTCTCATGAACATTGACAAAAAGCCTTTTGTTTCGAAAAAAAACCATCTCTGCTTTCAGTGGAGCAAAAACAAAACACATCACACAACACACAAATGACACACAGATGGCAAAAGGCAGACACACAAATGACACACAGATGGCAAAATGGCAGACACAAATGACACACAGATGGCAAAATGGCAGACACAAATGACACAGACACATCAGAACGATCGCACTAGACAAACACCTATGCACTCGTAACTCACCCACAGGCACACTCGTAGCACAAACACACTCGAACTGACTCACAGGCACATTCCTAACACAAGCACGCTCGTGTCTCACCCAGAGGCAAATTGGTAACACAACCACACTCGTAACTCACCCACAGGAACATTCGTAGCACCAACACACTCGTCACTCACCCACAGGCACATTCGTAGCACCAATACACTCGTAACTCGCCCACAGGCACAATCGTAACACGGGCACACTCGTAACTCACCCACAGGCACATTCGTAACACAAGCACGCTCGTAACTCACCCAGAGGCACATTGGTAACACAAGCGCGCTCGTAACTCGCCCACAGGCACAATCGTAACACAAACACACTCGGAACTCACCCACAGGCACATTCGTAACACAAGCACACGCGTAACTCACCCACAGGCACACTCGTAACACAAGCACGCTCGTAACTCACCCACAGGCACCATCGTAACACAAACACACTCGGAACTCACCCACAAGCACATTCGTAACACAAGCACACGCGTAACTCACCCACAGGCACACTCGTAACGCCCACACACTCGTAACTCACCCACAGGCACATTCGTGACACAAGCACACGCGTAACTCACCTACAGGCACATTCGTAACACAAGCACACTCGTAACTCACCCACAGGCACAATCGTAACGCCCACACACTCGTAACTCACCGACAGGCACAATCGTGGCACCCACACACTCGTAACTCACCCACAGGCAGATTCGTAACACCATCACACTCGTAACTCACCCACAAGCACAATCGTGGCACCCACACACTCGTAACTCACCCACAGGCAGATTCGTAACACCATCACACTCGTAACTCACCCACCAGCACATCCGCAACACAAGCACACTCGTAACTCACCTACAAGCACATTCGTAACACACACACACAAACACACACACACACTCTCGTAACTCACCCTGAACCGGAACTCAATCTCCAACCTGAAACCTCAAACCTGAACCAGACACAGCATCACACACCCAGCGTGCGGCAAACACACTAACACTTTGCGCGGCGCGCTGACACACACACAGTGCCCTGACACACAGATCACACACACAGCGCGCTGACATACGAATGACACACACACACCGCGCCAACACACCAAAGACACACACCCAGCGCCAAATGAACTCCGGGCATCACACCAGTAGCCGTCGGCAGTGGTCAACAACGGTTGCGGCTCGTCTGCGACCTTCATGTCAACGCTGGAGTGGGCACGGCAAAGAGCAAACAGCAAACAGCCAACACGAAACGAAACACGAAGAGCAAAGCCACGACCGCAATGAAAACCACCAAATTTTTCTTTTTGACCGCAAATGACAATCACTCACCTTTTATTTTTGCCAACCAGAATTTATTGAAGTGCTGCGAGTTTGCGCCGCCGCCAAGAGCGCTGTCGCCAGTGCTAGAAATTAATTAACCCTATGATTCGATTTTTTACGATTTCAGCCCTGAGATTCATACATTACATCAGTTTGCATATTGACTTTGGTCGCGCACCCTTAAATCCGATCCCTACGCATGCAGGAATTCTTGGATCCTTGCTTACAAACTATCAACTTCAAGGGCTCCTAACTATTTAAAACGACTATAAACAACGGAAACGAAGTAGCACGCTACGATCGCCACGTCGAGGCGGTCATTTTGAGGGGTAAGTGTGTAGGGGTGATAGAACCGAAATTTTAACGATAGGGGGTTCCCTATTATAGGGGGTTGGAGGTGGGCTGTGACTTGTGCGGAGGGGGCCCCTCCCCCTCTCCGCGCACGTGGCAAGGCGGGCCGGGGGGCCCAGATTGAACAAGGGGATGAAGGCGGTGGTCTAGAGGGTGGGCAATCTGCATGGGGGGGGCTTGTTTTTGGAGGTGATGCATACCACGGACAGCCCTTTGTTTCCTTGTACATTTGGGGGAAATATTTTCAGAGCAATGTTCGGGATATGTTGTTGAGCCTAACATTAGGGCCAAAGATGGTGAGAGCAATGTAATGGCCACCTTGTGGCAAGTGATGGCTGTATGGCAAACAAATAGGTGCCATAAATGTTGAAACCTTTGCGTAGCAAAATACTTGTGGGGCGCTTCCCACTCGATGCCCCTTTGGGTAAGCCACCGGGGGGGGGGGGGGGTGCCTTTGCCTTTTGCCCGAAAAACAACGGTTGTTTGGTGCCGCAAAACAACACCAATTGCCCGGCAAACATGTTGGCCCTCATTGTTTGCCCCTTTAAAAATGTTGGCAATCCATATGCATGCATGTTGTTCACCGCATACCTGCACCAAAAGGCCAATTGGATAATTATTCCATTGAGAGTCAACAAATTGGAAAATTGGCACACAAATGTGGCATGCTCTTTCTCTTCCAACCAACGCTGCCCCACAACTTGTGCACCTTGCCGTTCAGCCGAACCCCTACCACCACGTACCCAACTTGACAACAAACAGCATGGCTTTTATCCACGTGTGGTAGCTACCGCACCCAACCCCATGCATGCAGCCCCCCCACCCCCCCCCCCCCCCAGTCACGCATTTCCTGAGGTAAGTGAATGGATACCTGAGTGGATGCGATGAGTGAGTGGATACTTGAGTGGATGCGATGGTGCCATGCACCATCGCATCCACCCCCCCTCTCTTTTTGTGTTCCCCCTCCCGGCGAAGGCGGGGGGGGGGGGGGATTGGTGGACTAGTTAGTTTTCCCCTAGCTGGGGCAAAAGTTGCCGGAACGTGAACTACAACTAAACATGCCATAAAAAGATGGTCAAATTGGCTAAAAATCCTCATGAGGTTATGCAAAGCAAAACCAGCAATGTGCACACCACTACTAAGCTTGGGGGTGCAAAACCAGTTTCTTCACCAACTGCCCGATGGGAACCAAAATCATGCACTTGATCTGTTTTACAGCGTTGTTTGTAGAAACAATGTTTCTGTGACATTGCACTTGCCACCAACGTATTTGATCATTTCGCCCCTTTCACTTATTCCCTGCCATCCAACGTTGTTGTTTCTAAATGCAAATGTACAATGCTCCCCCTGTCACCAAATTTTACTGCTTTCTCTCATGAACATTGACAAAAAGCCTTTTGTTTCGAAAAAAAACCATGTCTGCTTTCAGTGGAGCAAAAACAAAACACATCACACAACACACAAATGACACACAGATGGCAAAATGGCAGACACAAATGACACACAGATGGCAAAATGGCAGACACAAATGACACAGACACATCAGAACGATCGCACTAGACAAACACCTATGCACTCGTAACTCACCCACAGTCACATTCGTAGCACAAACACACTCGGACTGACTCACAAGCACATTCCTAACACAAGCACGCTCGTGTCTCACCCAGAGGCAAATTGGTAACACAACCACACTCGTAACTCACCCACAGGAACATTCGTAGCACCAACACACTCGTCACTCACCCACAGGCACATTCGTAGCACCAATACACTCGTAACTCGCCCACAGGCACAATCGTAACACAGGCACACTCGTAACTCACCCACAGGCACATTCGTAACACAAGCACGCTCGTAACTCACCCAGAGAAACATTGGTAACACAAGCGCGCTCGTAACTCACCCACAGGCACCATCGTAACACAAACACACTCGGAACTCACCCACAGGCACATTCGTAACACAAGCACACGCGTAACTCACCCACAGGCACACTCGTAACACAAGCACGCTCGTAACTCACCCACAGGCACCATCGTAACACAAACACACTCGGAACTCACCCACAAGCACATTCGTGACACAAGCACACGCGTAACTCACCCACAGGCACACTCGTAACGCCCACACACTCGTAACTCACCCACAGGCACATTCGTGACACAAGCACACGCGTAACTCACCTACAGGCACATTCGTAACACAAGCACACTCGTAACTCACCCACAGGCACAATCGTAACGCCCACACACTCGTAACTCACCCACAGGCACAATGGTAACGCCCACACACTCGTAACTCACCCACAGGCACAATCGTGGCACCCACACACTCGTAACTCACCCACAGGCAGATTCGTAACACCATCACACTCGTAACTCACCCACAAGCACAATCGTGGCACCCACACACTCGTAACTCACCCACAGGCAGATTCGTAACACCATCACACTCGTAACTCACCCACCAGCACATCCGCAACACAAGCACACTCGTAACTCACCTACAAGCACATTCGTAACACACACACACAAACACACACACACTCTCGTAACTCACCCTGAACCAGAACTCAATCTCCAACCTGAAACCTCAAACCTGAACCAGACACAGCATCACACACCCAGCGCGCGGCAAACACACTAACACTTTGCGCGGCGCGCTGACACACACAAAGTGCCCTGACACACAGATCACACACACAGCGCGCTGACATACGAATGACACACACACACCGCGCCAACACACCAAAGACACACACCCAGCGCCAAATGAACTCCGGGCAACACACCAGTAGCCGTCGGCAGTGGTCAACAACGGTTGCGGCTCGTCTGCGACCTTCATGTCAGCGGCTGGAGTGGGCACGGCAAAGAGCAAACAGCAAACAGCCAACACGAAACGAAACACGAAGAGCAAAGCCACGACCGCAATGAAAACCACCAAATTTTTCTTTTTGACCGCAAATGACAATCACTCACCTTTTATTTTTGCCAACCAGAATTTATTGAAGTGCTGCGAGTTCGTGCCGCCGCCAAGACCGCTGTCGCCAGTGCTAGAAATTAATTAACCCTATGATTCGATTTTTTACGATTTCAGCCCTGAGATTCATACATTACATCAGTTTGCATATCAACTTTGGTCGCGCACCCTTAAATCCGATCCCTACACATACAGGAATTCTTGGATCCTTGCTTACAAACTACCAACTTCAAGGGCTCCTAACTATTTAAAACGACCATAGATGACAAAAACCAAGATGCACGGCATGATTGCCAGGTCGAGGCGGTCATTTTGAGGGGTAAGTGTGTAGGGGTGATAGAACCGGAATTTTGACGTTAGGGGGTTCCCTATTATAGGGGGTTGGAGGTGGGCTGTGACTTGTGCGGAGGGGGCCCCTCCCCCTCTCCGCGCACGTGGCAAGGCGGGCCGGAGGGCCCAGATTGAACAAGGGGATGAAGGCGGTGGTCTAGAGGGTGGGCAATCTGCATGGGGGGGGCTTGTTTTTGGAGGTGATGCATACCACGGACAGCCCTTTGTTTCCTTGTACATTTGGGGGAAATATTTTCAGAGCAATGTTCGGGATATGTTGTTGAGCCTAACATTAGGGCCAAAGATGGTGAGAGCAATGTAATGGCCACCTTGTGGCAAGTGATGGCTGTATGGCAAACAAATAGGTGCCATAAATGTTGAAACCTTTGCGTAGCAAAATACTTGTGGGGCGCTTCCCACTCGATGCCCCTTTGGGTAAGCCACCGGGGGGGGGGGGGGGTGCCTTTGCCTTTTGCCCGAAAAACAACGGTTGTTTGGTGCCGCAAAACAACACCAATTGCCCGGCAAACATGTTGGCCCTCATTGTTTGCCCCTTTAAAAATGTTGGCAATCCATATGCATGCATGTTGTTCACCGCATACCTGCACCAAAAGGCCAATTGGATAATTATTCCATTGAGAGTCAACAAATTGGAAAATTGGCACACAAATGTGGCATGCTCTTTCTCTTCCAACCAACGCTGCCCCACAACTTGTGCACCTTGCCGTTCAGCCGAACCCCTACCACCACGTACCCAACTTGACAACAAACAGCATGGCTTTTATCCACGTGTGGTAGCTACCGCACCCAACCCCATGCATGCAGCCCCCCCACCCCCCCCCCCCCCCAGTCACGCATTTCCTGAGGTAAGTGAATGGATACCTGAGTGGATGCGATGAGTGAGTGGATACTTGAGTGGATGCGATGGTGCCATGCACCATCGCATCCACCCCCCCTCTCTTTTTGTGTTCCCCCTCCCGGCGAAGGCGGGGGGGGGGGGGGGATTGGTGGACTAGTTAGTTTTCCCCTAGCTGGGGCAAAAGTTGCCGGAACGTGAACTACAACTAAACATGCCATAAAAAGATGGTCAAATTGGCTAAAAATCCTCATGAGGTTATGCAAAGCAAAACCAGCAATGTGCACACCACTACTAAGCTTGGGGGTGCAAAACCAGTTTCTTCACCAACTGCCCGATGGGAACCAAAATCATGCACTTGATCTGTTTTACAGCGTTGTTTGTAGAAACAATGTTTCTGTGACATTGCACTTGCCATCAAAGTATTTGATCATTTCGCCCCTTTCACTAATTCCCTGCCATCCAACGTTGTTGTTTCTAAATGCAAATGTACAATGCTCCCCCTGTCACCAAATTTTACTGCTTTCTCTCATGAACATTGACAAAAAGCCTTTTGTTTCGAAAAAAAACCACCTCTGCTTTCAGTGGAGCAAAAACAAAACACATCACACAACACACAAATGACACACAGATGGCAAAATGGCAGACACAAATGACACAGACACATCAGAACGATCGCACTAGACAAACACCTATGCACTCGTAACTCACCCACAGTCACATTCGTAGCACAAACACACTCGGACTGACTCACAAGCACATTCCTAACACAAGCACGCTCGTGTCTCACCCAGAGGCAAATTGGTAACACAACCACACTCGTAACTCACCCACAGGAACATTCGTAGCACCAACACACTCGTCACTCACCCACAGGCACATTCGTAGCACCAATACACTCGTAACTCGCCCACAGGCACAATCGTAACACAGGCACACTCGTAACTCACCCACAGGCACATTCGTAACACAAGCACGCTCGTAACTCACCCAGAGAAACATTGGTAACACAAGCGCGCTCGTAACTCACCCACAGGCACCATCGTAACACAAACACACTCGGAACTCACCCACAGGCACATTCGTAACACAAGCACACGCGTAACTCACCCACAGGCACACTCGTAACACAAGCACGCTCGTAACTCACCCACAGGCACCATCGTAACACAAACACACTCGGAACTCACCCACAAGCACATTCGTGACACAAGCACACGCGTAACTCACCCACAGGCACACTCGTAACGCCCACACACTCGTAACTCACCCACAGGCACATTCGTGACACAAGCACACGCGTAACTCACCTACAGGCACATTCGTAACACAAGCACACTCGTAACTCACCCACAGGCACAATCGTAACGCCCACACACTCGTAACTCACCCACAGGCACAATCGTAACGCCCACACACTCGTAACTCACCCACAGGCACAATCGTGGCACCCACACACTCGTAACTCACCCACAGGCAGATTCGTAACACCATCACACTCGTAACTCACCCACAAGCACAATCGTGGCACCCACACACTCGTAACTCACCCACAGGCAGATTCGTAACACCATCACACTCGTAACTCACCCACCAGCACATCCGCAACACAAGCACACTCGTAACTCACCTACAAGCACATTCGTAACACACACACACAAACACACACACACTCTCGTAACTCACCCTGAACCAGAACTCAATCTCCAACCTGAAACCTCAAACCTGAACCAGACACAGCATCACACACCCAGCGCGCGGCAAACACACTAACACTTTGCGCGGCGCGCTGACACACACAAAGTGCCCTGACACACAGATCACACACACAGCGCGCTGACATACGAATGACACACACACACCGCGCCAACACACCAAAGACACACACCCAGCGCCAAATGAACTCCGGGCAACACACCAGTAGCCGTCGGCAGTGGTCAACAACGGTTGCGGCTCGTCTGCGACCTTCATGTCAGCGGCTGGAGTGGGCACGGCAAAGAGCAAACAGCAAACAGCCAACACGAAACGAAACACGAAGAGCAAAGCCACGACCGCAATGAAAACCACCAAATTTTTCTTTTTGACCGCAAATGACAATCACTCACCTTTTATTTTTGCCAACCAGAATTTATTGAAGTGCTGCGAGTTCGTGCCGCCGCCAAGAGCGCTGTCGCCAGTGCTAGAAATTAATTAACCCTATGATTCGATTTTTTACGATTTCAGCCCTGAGATTCATACATTACATCAGTTTGCATATCAACTTTGGTCGCGCACCCTTAAATCCGATCCCTACACATACAGGAATTCTTGGATCCTTGCTTACAAACTACCAACTTCAAGGGCTCCTAACTATTTAAAACGACCATAGATGACAAAAACCAAGATGCACGGCATGATCGCCACGTCGAGGCGGTCATTTTGAGGGGTAAGTGTGTAGGGGTGATAGAACCGGAATTTTGACGTTAGGGGGTTCCCTATTATAGGGGGTTGGAGGTGGGCTGTGACTTGTGCGGAGGGGGCCCCTCCCCCTCTCCGCGCACGTGGCAAGGCGGGCCGGAGGGCCCAGATTGAACAAGCGGGGGGAAATTGCACGAGATGGGGTCGCACGGGTGCTCAGATGAGAACGGGGAGGACAAGGAGCACAAAGGCAAAAAGACCATTCAAAGCCGGAGAAGGAGAAAACCATGAAAATACGGGAGCAACGGCGCCAGCGCCGGCCGCTAGGCTCCGTTTTTGTGGGCCCAAGCCCCACAAAAACGTAGCCTAGCGGGAGCTGCCTCCTGCCTTTTGCACAATATGGTTGCCCTATTGGCAGAAAAGGGTTGCCAGATGGGCAGCAAGTATACATGCCAAATATGGCAAAAAACTGCCAAAAAACGCACAAAATTGACCGTAAATCGTCAAAACGGCACCAGATTGGGCCAATGAGGTTGCTTTTCTGACATTTTGGCCCGAGCGGGTCATTTTAAGGGGCTACAACATGATGTAACTTCGCAAGCAAGAGCCAATTGGGAATTCAGCCCCATATTTCCGGAGACTGCCCGAAAAACTGCTTAAAACGGTCCTAATTCACCAAAACGACCATCATCGGCCCAAAAGGAAGAAAAGTCGCGTTCTTAGAATTCCATTGCGATCATTTTAAGGGGCTGCATTGCAGGGTTTTGAGAAGGGCTGTCTTTCAGGGGGGGGGGGGTCGCGTAACGTAGTAGTTGGTCACTGCTTCTGGCGCGGGGTCAGGGGCCCCTCACACCCCGACCCCCACAGAAGCCAGCCCCCTGCGGGGGGGATTTGAACAAGCGGGGGGAAATTGCACGAGGTGGGGTCGCACGGGTGCTCAGATGAGAACGGGGAGGACAAGGAGCACAAAGGCAAAAAGACCATTCAAAGGCGGAGAAGGAGAAAACCATGAAAACACGGGAGCAACGGCGCCAGCGCCGGCCGCTAGGCTCCGTTTTTGTGGGCCAAGCCCCACAAAAACGTAGCCTAGCGGGTGCTGCTTCGTGCCTCTTGCACAACATGGTTGCACCATTGGCAAAAAAGGCTTGCCAGATGGGCAGCAAGTATACATGCCAAATATGGCGAAAAAAATGGCAGAAAACTGCCAAAAAACGCACAAAATTGACTGTAAATCATCGAAACGGCACCCGATTTGGCCAATTAGGTTGCTTTTCTAGCGTTTTGGCCCGAGCCGGTCATTTTAAGGGGCTACAACATGATGTAACTTCGCAAGCAGGAGCCAATACAGAATTCAGCCCCAAATTTTCGGAGACTGCCCGAAAAACTGCTTAAAACGACCCTAATGCGCCAAAACGAGCATCGTCGGCCTAAAAGAAGAAAAGTCGCGTTCTTAGAATTTCATTGCGATCATTTTAAGGGGCTGCATTGCAGGGTTTTGAGAAGGGCTGTCTTCCAGGGGGGGGGGGTGGCGTAAAGTGGTAGTTGGTCACTGCTTCTGGCGCGGGGTCAGGGGCCCCCAACACCCCGACCCCCACAGAAGCCAGCCCCCTGCGGGGGGGATTTGAACAAGCGGGGGAAAGATGCACGAGGTGGGGTCGCACGGATGCTCAGATGAGAACGGGGAGGACCAGGAGCACAAAGGCAAAAAGACCATTCAAAGGCGGAGAAGGAGAAAACCATGAAAACACGGGAGCAACGGCGCCAGCGCCGGCCGCTAGGCTCCGTTTTTGTGGGCCAAGCCCCACAAAAACGTAGCCTAGCGGGTGCTGCCTCTTGCCTCTTGCACAATATGGTTGCCCCGTTGGCAGAAAAGGTTTGCTAGATGGGCAGCAAGTATACATGCTAAATATGGCGAAAAAAATGGCAAAAAACTGCCTAAAAACGCACAAAATTCACCGTAAATCATCAAAAAGGCACCTGACTTGGCCAATTAGGTTGCTTTTCTGACGTTTTGGCCCGAGCCGGTCATTTTAAGGGGCTACAACATGATGTAACTTTGCAAGCATGAGCCAATACGGAATTCAGCCCCAAATTTTCGGAGACTGCCCGAAAAGCTGCTTAAAACGGTCCTAATTCACCAAAACGACCATCATCGGCCAAAAAGAAGAAAAGTCGCGTTCTTAGAATTCCATTACGATCATTTTAAGGGGCTGCATTGCAGGGTTTTGAGAAGGGCTGTCTTCCAGGGGGGGGGGGTGGCGTAACGTAGTAGTTGGTCACTGCTTCTGGCGCGGGGTCAGGGGCCCCCAACACCCCGACCCCCACAGAAGCCAGCCCCCTGCGGGGGGGATTTGAACAAGCGGGGGGAAATTGCACGAGGTGGGGTCGCACGGGTGCTCAGATGAGAACGGGGAGGACAAGGAGCACAAAGGCAAAAAGACCATTCAAAGGCGGAGAAGGAGAAAACCATGAAAACACGGGAGCAACGGCGCCAGCGCCGGCCGCTAGGCTCCGTTTTTGTGGGCCAAGCCCCACAAAAACGTAGCCTAGCGGGTGCTGCTTCGTGCCTCTTGCACAATATGGCTGCACCATTGGCAAAAAAGGCTTGCCAGATGGGCAGCAAGTAAACATGCCAAATATGGCGAAAAAAATGGCAGAAAACTGCCACAAAACGCACAAAATTGACTGTAAATCATCGAAACGGCACCAGATTTGGCCAATGAGGTTGCTTTTCTGGCGTTTTGGCCCGAGCCGGTCATTTTAAGGGGCTACAACATGATGTAACTTCGCAAGTAAGAGGCAATACGGAATTCAGCCCCAAACTTTCGGAGACTGCCCGAAAAACTGCTTAAAACGGCCCTAATTCACCAAAACGACCATCGTCGGCCAAAAAGAAGAAAAGTCGCGTTCTTAGAATTCCATTGCGATCATTTTAAGGGGCTGCATTGCAGGGTTTTGAGAAGGGCTGTCTTCCAGGGGGGGGGGGTGGCGTAACGTAGTAGTTGGTCACTGCTTCTGGCGCGGGGTCAGGGGCCCCCAACACCCCGACCCCCACAGAAGCCAGCCCCCTGCGGGGGGGATTTGAACAAGCGGGGGAAAGATGCACGAGGTGGGGTCGCACGGATGCTCAGATGAGAACGGGGAGGACAAGGAGCACAAAGGCAAAAAGACCATTCAAAGGCGGAGAAGGAGAAAACCATGAAAACACGGGAGCAACGGCGCCAGCTCCGGCCGCTAGGCTCCATTTTTGTGGGCCAAGCCCCACAAAAACGGAGCCTAGCGGGTGCTGCCTCCTGTCTCTTGCAAAATATGGTTGCCCCGTTGGCAGAAAAGGTTTGCCAGATGGGCAGCAAGTATACATGCCAAATATGGCGAAAAAAATGGCAAAAAACTGCCTGAAAACGCACAAAATTCACCGCAAATCATCAAAAAGGCACCTGACTTGGCCAATTAGGTTGCTTTTCTGACGTTTTGGCCCGAGCCGGTCATTTTAAGTGGCTACAACATGATGTAACTTGGCAAGCAAGAGCCAATACGGAATTCAGCCCCAAATTTTCGGAGACTGCCCGAAAAGCTGCTTAAAACAGTCCTAATTCACCAAAACGACCATCGTCGGCCAAAAAGAAGAAAAATCGCGTTCTTAGAATTCGATTGCGATCATTTTAAGGGGCTGCATTGCAGGGTTTTGAGAAGGGCTGTCTTCCAGGGGGGGGGGGTCGCGTAACGTAGTAGTTGGTCACTGCTTCTGGCGCGGGGTCAGGGGCCCCCAACACCCCGACCCCCACAGAAGCCAGCCCCCTGCGGGGGGGATTTGAACAAGTGGGGGGAAATTGCACGAGGTGGGGTCGCACGGGTGCTCAGATGAGAACGGGGAGGACAAGGAGCACAAAGGCAAAAAGACCATTCAAAGGCGGAGAAGGAGAAAACCATGAAAACACGGGAGCAACGGCGCCAGCGCCGGCCGCTAGGCTCCGTTTTTGTGGGCCAAGCCCCACAAAAACGTAGCCTAGCGGGTGCTGCTTCGTGCCTCTTGCACAATATGGTTGCACCATTGGCAAAAAAGGCTTGCCAGATGGGCAGCAAGTATACATGCCAAATATGGCGAAAAAAATGGCAGAAAACTGCCACAAAACGCACAAAATTGACCGTAAATCATCGAAACGGCACCCGATTTGGCCAATGAGGTTGCTTTTCTGGCGTTTTGGCCCGAGCCGGTCATTTTAAGGGGCTACAACATGATGTAACTTCGCAAGTAAGAGGCAATACGGAATTCAGCCCCAAACTTTCGGAGACTGCCCGAAAAACTGCTTAAAACGGTCCTAATTCACCAAAACGACCATCATCGGCCAAAAGGAAGAAAAGTCGCGTTCTTAGAATTCCATTGCGATCATTTTAAGGGGCTGCATTGCAGGGTTTTGAGAAGGGCTGTCTTCCAGGGGGGGGGGGTGGCGTAACGTAGTAGTTGGTCACTGCTTCTGGCGCGGGGTCAGGGGCCCCCAACACCCCGACCCCCACAGAAGCCAGCCCCCTGCGGGGGGGATTTGAACAAGCGGGGGGAAATTGCACGAGGTGGGGTCGCACGGGTGCTCAGATGAGAACGGGGAGGACAAGGAGCACAAAGGCAAAAAGACCATTCAAAGGCGGAGAAGGAGAAAACCATGAAAACACGGGAGCAACGGCGCCAGCGCCGGCCGCTAGGCTCCGTTTTTGTGGGCCAAGCCCCACAAAAACGAAGCCTAGCGGGTGCTGCTTCGTGCCTCTTGCACAATATGGTTGCACCATTGGCAAAAAAGGCTTGCCAGATGGGCAGCAAGTATACATGCCAAATATGGCGAAAAAAATGGCAAAAAACTGCCTAAAAACGCACAAAATTGACAGTAAATCATCGAAACGGCACCAGATTTGGCCAATTAGGTTGCTTTTCTGACGTTTTGGCCCGAGCCGGTCATTTTAAGGGGCTACAACATGATGTAACTTCGCAAGCATAAGCCAATACGGAATTCAGCCCCAAATTTTCGGAGACTGCCCGAAAAACTGCTTAAAACAGTCTTAATTCACCAAAACGACCATCGTCGGGCAGAAAGAAGAAGAGTCGCGTTCTTAGAATTCCACGAGATATTGCACGAGGTGGGGTCGCACGGGTGCTCAGATGAGAACGGGGAGGACAAGGAGCACAAAGGCAAAAAGACCATTCAAAGGCGGAGAAGGAGAAAACCATGAAAACACGGGAGCAACGGCGCCAGCGCCGGCCGCTAGGCTCCGTTTTTGTGGGCCAAGCCCCACAAAAACGTAGCCTAGCGGGTGCTGCTTCGTGCCTCTTGCACAATATCGTTGCACCATTGGCAAAAAAGGCTTGCCAGATGGGCAGCAAGTATACATGCCAAATATGGCGGAAAAAATGGCAGAAAACTGCCAAAAAACGCACAAAATTGACGGTAAATCATCGAAAAGGCACCTGATTTGGCCAATTAGGTTGCTTTTCTGACGTTTTGGCCCGAGCCGGTCATTTTAAGGGGCTACAACATGATGTAACTTCGCAAGCAAAAGCCAATACGGAATTCAGCCCCAAATTTTCGGAGACTGCCCGAAAAACTGCTTAAAACGGTCCTAATTCACCAAAACGACCATCGTCGGCCAAAAAGAAGAAAAGTTGCGTTCTTAGAATTCGATTGCGATCATTTTAAGGGGCTGCATTGCAGGGTTTTGAGAAGGGCTGTCTTCCAGGGGGGGGGGGTCGCGTAACGTAGTAGTTGGTCACTGCTTCTCGCGCGGGGTCAGGGGCCCCCAACACCCCGACCCCCACAGAAGCCAGCCCCCTGCGGGGGGGATTTGAACAAGCGGGGGGAAATTGCACGAGGTGGGGTCGCACGGGTGCTCAGATGAGAACGGGGAGGACAAGGAGCACAAAGGCAAAAAGACCATTCAAAGGCGGAGAAGGAGAAAACCATGAAAACACGGGAGCAACGGCGCCAGCGCCGGCCGCTAGGCTCCGTTTTTGTGGGCCAAGCCCCACAAAAACGAAGCCTAGCGGGTGCTGCTTCGTGCCTCTTGCACAATATGGTTGCACCATTGGCAAAAAAGGCTTGCCAGATGGGCAGCAAGTATACATGCCAAATATGGCGAAAAAAATGGCAAAAAACTGCCTAAAAACGCACAAAATTGACAGTAAATCATCGAAACGGCACCAGATTTGGCCAATTAGGTTGCTTTTCTGACGTTTTGGCCCGAGCCGGTCATTTTAAGGGGCTACAACATGATGTAACTTCGCAAGCATAAGCCAATACGGAATTCAGCCCCAAATTTTCGGAGACTGCCCGAAAAACTGCTTAAAACAGTCTTAATTCACCAAAACGACCATCGTCGGGCAGAAAGAAGAAGAGTCGCATTCTTAGAATTCCATTGCGATCATTTTAAGGGGCTGCATTGCAGGGTTTTGAGAAGGGCTGTCTTCCAGGGGGGGGGGGTCGCGTAACGTAGTAGTTGGTCACTGCTTCTCGCGCGGGGTCAGGGGCCCCCAACACCCCGACCCCCACAGAAGCCAGCCCCCTGCGGGGGGGATTTGAACAAGCGGGGGAAAGATGCACGAGGTGGGGTCGCACGGATGCTCAGATGAGAACGGGGAGGACAAGGAGCACAAAGGCAAAAAGACCATTCAAAGGCGGAGAAGGAGAAAACCATGAAAACACGGGAGCAACGGCGCCAGCGCCGGCCGCTAGGCTCCGTTTTTGTGGGCCAAGCCCCACAAAAACGTAGCCTAGCGGGTGCTGCCTCTTGCCTCTTGCACAATATGGTTGCCCCGTTGGCAGAAAAGGTTTGCCAGATGGGCAGCAAGTATACATGCCAAATATGGCGAAAAAAAGTGGCAGAAAACTGCCTAAAAACGCTCAAAATTCACCGTAAATCATCAAAAGGGCACCTGACTTGGCCAATTAGGTTGCTTTTCTGACGTTTTGGCCCGAGCTGGTCATTTTAAGGGGCTACAACATGATGTAACTTCGCAAGCAAGAGCCAATATGGTATTCAGCCCCAAATTTTCGGAGACTGCCCGAAAAGCTGCTTAAAACGGTCCTAATTCACCAAAACGAGCATCATCGGCCAAAAGGAAGAAAAATCGCGTTCTTAGAATTCCATTGCGATCATTTTAAGGGGCTGCATTGCGGGGTTTTGAGAAGGGCTGTCTTCCAGGGGGGGGGGGTGGTGTAACGTAGTAGTTGGTCACTGCTTCTGGCGCGGGGTCAGGGGCCCCCAACACCCCGACCCCTACAGAAGCCAGCCCCCTGCGGGGGGGATTTGAACAAGTGGGGGAAAGTTGCACGAGGTGGGGTCGCACGGGTGTTCAGATGAGAAAGGGGAGGACAAGGAACACAAAGGCAAAAGACCATTCAAAGGCAGAGAAGGAGAAAACCATGAAAACACGGGAGCAACGGCGCCAGCGCCGGCCGCTAGGCTCCGTTTTTGTGGGCCAAGCCCCACAAAAACGTAGCCTAGCGGGAGCTGCCTCCTGCTTTTTGCACAATATGCTTGCCCTATTGGCAGAAAAGGATTGCCAGATGGGCAGCAAGTATACATGCCAAATATGGCGAAAAAAATGGCAGAAAACTGCCAAAAAACGCTCAAAATTGACCGTAAATCATCGAAACGGAACCGGATTTGGCCAATGAGGTTGCTTTTCTGGCGTTTTGGCCCGAGCCGGTCATTTTAAGGGGCTACAACATGATGTAACTTCGCAAGCAAGAGGCAATACGGAATTCAGCCCCAAACTTTCGGAGACTGCCCGAAAAACTGCTTAAAACGGTCCTAATTCACCAAAACGACCATCGTCGGCCAAAAAAAAGAAAAGTCGCATTCTTAGAATTCCATTGCGATCATTTTAAGGGGCTGCATTGCAGGGTTTTGAGAAGGGCTGTCTTCCAGGGGGGGGGGGTGGAGTAACGTAGTAGTTGGTCACTGCTTCTGGCGCGGGGTCAGGGGCCCCCAACACCCCGACCCCCACAGAAGCCAGCCCCCTGCGGGGGGGATTTGAACAAGCGGGGGAAAGTTGCACGAGGTGGGGTCGCACGGGTGCTCAGATGAGAACGGGGAGGACCAGGAGCACAAAGGCAAAAAGACCATTCAAAGGCGGAGAAGGAGAAAACCATGAAAACACGGGAGCAACGGCGCCAGCGCCGGCCGCTAGGCTCCGTTTTTGTGGGCCAAGCCCCACAAAAACGTAGCCTAGCGGGTGCTGCCTCTTGCCTCTTGCACAATATGGTTGCCCCGTTGGCAGAAAAGGTTTGCCAGATGGGCAGCAAGTATACATGCCAAATATGGCGAAAAAAATGGCAAAAATCTGCCTAAAAACGCACAAAATTCACCGTAAATCATCGAAAAGTCAAAGGACTTGGCCAATGAGGTTGCTTTTCTGACAATTTGGCCCGAGCCAGTCATTTTAAGGGGCTACAACATGATGTAACTTGGCAAGCAAGAGGCAATACGGAATTCAGCCCCAAATTTTCGGAGACTGCCCGAAAAGCTGCTTAAAACGATCCTAATTCACCAAAACGACCATCATCGGCCCAAAAGAAGAAAAGTCGCGTTCTTAGAATTCGATTGCGATTATTTTAAGGGGCTGCATTGCAGGGTTTTGAGAAGGGCTGTCTTCCAGGGGGGGGGGGTCGCGTAACGTAGTAGTTGGTCACTGCTTCTGGCGCGGGGTCAGGGGCCCCCAACACCCCGACCCCCACAGAAGCCAGCCCCCTGCGGGGGGGGTTTTGAACAAGCGGGGGGAAATTGCACGAGGTGGGGTCGCACGGGTGCTCAGATGAGAACGGGGAGGACAAGGAGCACAAAGGCAAAAAGACCATTCAAAGGCGGAGAAGGAGAAAACCATGAAAACACGGGAGCAACGGCGCCAGCGCCGGCCGCTAGGCTCCGTTTTTGTGGGCCAAGCCCCACAAAAACGAAGCCTAGCGGGTGCTGCTTCGTGCCTCTTGCACAATATGGTTGCACCATTGGCAAAAAAGGCTTGCCAGATGGGCAGCAAGTATACATGCCAAATATGGCGAAAAAAATGGCAAAAAACTGCCTAAAAACGCACAAAATTGACGGTAAATCATCGAAACGGCACCAGATTTGGCCAATTAGGTTGCTTTTCTGACGTTTTGGCCCGAGCCGGTCATTTTAAGGGGCTACAACATGATGTAACTTCGCAAGCATAAGCCAATACGGAATTCAGCCCCAAATTTTCGGAGACTGCCCGAAAAGCTGCTTAAAACGGTCCTAATTCACCAAAACGACCATCGTCGGGCAGAAAGAAGAAGAGTCGCATTCTTAGAATTCCATTGCGATCATTTTAAGGGGCTGCATTGCAGGGTTTTGAGAAGGGCTGTCTTCCAGGGGGGGGGGGTCGCGTAACGTAGTAGTGGGTCACTGCTTCTCGCGCGGGGTCAGGGGCCCCCAACACCCCGACCCCCACAGAAGCCAGCCCCCTGCGGGGGGGATTTGAACAAGCGGGGGGAAATTGCACGAGGTGGGGTCGCACGGGTGCTCAGATGAGAACGGGGAGGACAAGGAGCACAAAGGCAAAAAGACCATTCAAAGGCGGAGAAGGAGAAAACCATGAAAACACGGGAGCAACGGCGCCAGCGCCGGCCGCTAGGCTCCGTTTTTGTGGGCCAAGCCCCACAAAAACGAAGCCTAGCGGGTGCTGCTTCGTGCCTCTTGCACAATATGGTTGCACCATTGGCAAAAAAGGCTTGCCAGATGGGCAGCAAGTATACATGCCAAATATGGCGAAAAAAATGGCAAAAAACTGCCTAAAAACGCACAAAATTGACTGTAAATCATCGAAACGGCACCAGATTTGGCCAATTAGGTTGCTTTTCTGACGTTTTGGCCCGAGCCGGTCATTTTAAGGGGCTACAACATGATGTAACTTCGCAAGCATAAGCCAATACGGAATTGAGCCCCAAATTTTCGGAGACTGCCCGAAAAACTGCTTAAAACAGTCCTAATTCACCAAAACGACCATCGTCGGGCAGAAAGAAGAAGAGTCGCGTTCTTAGAATTCCATTGCGATCATTTTAAGGGGCTGCATTGCGGGGTTTTGAGAAGGGCTGTCTTCCAGGGGGGGGGGGTCGCGTAACGTAGTAGTTGGTCACTGCTTCTCGCGCGGGGTCAGGGGCCCCCAACACCCCGACCCCCACAGAAGCCAGCCCCCTGCGGGGGGGATTTGAACAAGCGGGGGGAAATTGCACGAGGTGGGGTCGCACGGGTGCTCAGATGAGAACGGGGAGGACAAGGAGCACAAAGGCAAAAAGACCATTCAAAGGCGGAGAAGGAGAAAACCATCAAAACACGGGAGCAACGGCGCCAGCGCCGGCCGCTAGGCTCCGTTTTTGTGGGCCAAGCCCCACAAAAACGGAGCCTAGCGGGAGCTGCCTCCTGCCTTTTGCACAATATGGTTGCCCTATTGGCAGAAAAGGCTTGCCAGATGGGGAGCAAGTATACATGCCAAATATGGCGAAAAAAAATGGCAGAAAACTGCCAAAAAACGCGTAAAATTGACCGTAAATCATCGAAACGGCACCAGATTTGGCCAATGAGGTTGCTTTTCTGACGTTTTGGCCCGAGCTGGTCATTTTAAGGGGCTACAACATGATGTAACTTGGCAAGCAAGAACCAATACGGAATTCAGCCCCAAATTTTCGGAGACTGCCCGAAAAACTGCTTAAAACGATCCTAATTCACCAAAACAACCATCGTCGGCCAAAAAGAAGAAAAGTCGCATTCTTAGAATTCCATTGCGATCATTTTAAGGGGCTGCATTGCAGGGTTTTGAGAAGGGCTGTCTTTCAGGGGGGGGGGGGTCGCGTAACAAGCGGGGGGAAATTGCACGAGGTGGGGTCGCACGGGTGCTCAGATGAGAACGGGGAGGACAAGGAGCACAAAGGCAAAAAGACCATTCAAAGGCGGAGAAGGAGAAAACCATGAAAACACGGGAGCAACGGCGCCAGCGCCGGCCGCTAGGCTCCGTTTTTGTGGGCCAAGCCCCACAAAAACGTAGCCTAGCGGGTGCTGCTTCGTGCCTCTTGCACAATATGGTTGCACCATTGGCAAAAAAGGCTTGCCAGATGGGCAGCAAGTAAACATGCCAAATATGGCGAAAAAAATGGCAGAAAACTGCCACAAAACGCACAAAATTGACCGTAAATCATCGAAACGGCACCAGATTTGGCCAATGAGGTTACTTTTCTGGCGTTTTGGCCCGAGCCGGTCATTTTAAGGGGCTACAACATGATGTAACTTCGCAAGTAAGAGGCAATACGGAATTCAGCCCCAAACTTTCGGAGACTGCCCGAAAAACTGCTTAAAACGGTCCTAATTCACCAAAACGACCATCGTCGGCCAAAGAGAAGAAAAGTCGCGTTCTTAGAATTCCATTGCCATCATTTTAAGGGGCTGCATTGCAGGGTTTTGAGAAGGGCTGTCTTCCAGGGGGGGGGGGTGGCGTAACGTAGTAGTTGGTCACTGCTTCTGGCGCGGGGTCAGGGGCCCCCAACACCCCGACCCCCACAGAAGCCAGCCCCCTGCGGGGGGGAATTGAACAAGCGGGGGAAAGATGCACGAGGTGGGGTCGCACGGATGCTCAGATGAGAACGGGGAGGACAAGGAGCACAAAGGCAAAAAGACCATTCAAAGGCGGAGAAGGAGAAAACCATGAAAACACGGGAGCAACGGCGCCAGCGCCGGCCGCTAGGCTCCATTTTTGTGGGCCAAGCCCCACAAAAACGGAGCCTAGCGGGTGCTGCCTCCTGTCTCTTGCAAAATATGGTTGCCCCGTTGGCAGAAAAGGTTTGCCAGATGGGCAGCAAGTATACATGCCAAATATGGCGAAAAAAATGGCAAAAAACTGCCTAAAAACGCACAAAATTCACCGCAAATCATCAAAAAGGCACCTGACTTGGCCAATTAGGTTGCTTTTCTGACGTTTTGGCCCGAGCCGGTCATTTTAAGTGGCTACAACATGATGTAACTTCGCAAGCAAGAGCCAATACGGAATTCAGCCCCAAATTTTCGGAGACTGCCCGAAAAGCTGCTTAAAACAGTCCTAATTCACCAAAACGAACATCGTCGGCCAAAAGGAAGAAAAGTCGCGTTCTTAGAATTCGATTGCGATCATTTTAAGGGGCTGCATTGCAGGGTTTTGAGAAGGGCTGTCTTCCAGGGGGGGGGGGTCGCGTAACGTAGTAGTTGGTCACTGCTTCTGGCGCGGGGTCAGGGGCCCCCAACACCCCGACCCCCACAGAAGCCAGCCCCCTGCGGGGGGGATTTGAACAAGTGGGGGAAAGTTGCACGAGGTGGGGTCGCACGGGTGTTCAGATGAGAAAGGGGAGGACAAGGAACACAAAGGCAAAAGACCATTCAAAGGCGGAGAAGGAGAAAACCATGAAAACACGGGAGCAACGGCGCCAGCGCCGGCCGCTAGGCTCCGTTTTTGTGGGCCAAGCCCCACAAAAACGTAGCCTAGCGGGAGCTGCCTCCTGCTTTTTGCACAATATGGTTGCCCTATTGGCAGAAAAGGATTGCCAGATGGGCAGCAAGTATACATGCCAAATATGGCGAAAAAAATGGCAGAAAACTGCCAAAAAACGCTCAAAATTGACCGTAAATCATCGAAACGGCACCAGATTTGGCCAATGAGGTTGCTTTTCTGACGTTTTGGCCCGAGCCGGTCATTTTAAGGGGCTACAACATGATGTAACTTCGCAAGCAGAAGCCAATACGGAATTCAGCCCCAAATTTTCGGAGACTGCCCGAAAAACTGCTTAAAACGGTCCTAATTCACCAAAACGAACATCGTCGGCCAAAAAGAAGAAAAAGTTCTTAGAATTCGATTGCGATCATTTTAAGGGGCTGCATTGCAGGGTTTTGAGAAGGGCTGTCTTCCAGGGGGGGGGGGTGGCGTAACGTAGTAGTTGGTCACTGCTTCTGGCGCGGGGTCAGGGGCCCCCAACACCCCGACCCCCACAGAAGCCAGCCCCCTGCGGGGGGGATTTGAACAAGCGGGGGGAAATTGCACGAGGTGGGGTCGCACGGGTGCTCAGATGAGAACGGGGAGGACAAGGAGCACAAAGGCAAAAAGACCATTCAAAGGCGGAGAAGGAGAAAACCATGAAAACACGGGAGCAACGGCGCCAGCGCCGGCCGCTAGGCTCCGTTTTTGTGGGCCAAGCCCCACAAAAACGAAGCCTAGCGGGTGCTGCTTCGTGCCTCTTGCACAATATGGTTGCACCATTGGCAAAAAAGGCTTGCCAGATGGGCAGCAAGTATACATGCCAAATATGGCGAAAAAAATGGCAAAAAACTGCCTAAAAACGCACAAAATTGACAGTAAATCATCGAAACGGCACCAGATTTGGCCAATTAGGTTGCTTTTCTGACGTTTTGGCCCGAGCCGGTCATTTTAAGGGGCTACAACATGATGTAACTTCGCAAGCATAAGCCAATACGGAATTCAGCCCCAAATTTTCGGAGACTGCCCGAAAAACTGCTTAAAACAGTCCTAATTCACCAAAACGACCATCGTCGGGCAGAAAGAAGAAGAGTCGCGTTCTTAGAATTCCATTGCGATCATTTTAAGGGGCTGCATTGCGGGGTTTTGAGAAGGGCTGTCTTCCAGGGGGGGGGGGGGTCGCGTAACGTAGTAGTTGGTCACTGCTTCTCGCGCGGGGTCAGGGGCCCCCAACACCCCGACCCCCACAGAAGCCAGCCCCCTGCGGGGGGGATTTGAACAAGCGGGGGGAAATTGCACGAGGTGGGGTCGCACGGGTGCTCAGATGAGAACGGGGAGGACAAGGAGCACAAAGGCAAAAAGACCATTCAAAGGCGGAGAAGGAGAAAACCATGAAAATACGGGAGCAACGGCGCCAGCGCCGGCCGCTAGGCTCCGTTTTTGTGGGCCCAAGCCCCACAAAAACGTAGCCTAGCGGGAGCTGCCTCCTGCCTTTTGCACAATATGGTTGCCCTATTGGCAGAAAAGGGTTGCCAGATGGGCAGCAAGTATACATGCCAAATATGGCAAAAAACTGCCAAAAAACGCACAAAATTGACCGTAAATCGTCAAAACGGCACCAGATTGGGCCAATGAGGTTGCTTTTCTGACATTTTGGCCCGAGCTGGTCATTTTAAGGGGCTACAACATGATGTAACTTCGCAAGCAAGAGCCAATTGGGAATTCAGCCCCATATTTCCGGAGACTGCCCGAAAAACTGCTTCAAACGGTCCTAATTCACCAAAACGACCATCGTCGGCCAAAAAGAGGTGGGGTCGCACGGGTTCTCAAATGAGAACGGGGAGGACAAGGAGCACAAAGGCAAAAAGACCATTCAAAGGCGGAGAAGGAGAAAACCATGAAAACACGGGAGCAACGGCGCCAGCGCCGGCCGCTAGGCTCCGCTTTTGTGGGCCAAGCCCCACAAAAACGGAGCCTAGCGGGTGCTGCCTTCTGCCTCTTGCATAATATGGTTGCCCCGTCCGCGGAAAAGGCTTGCCAGATGGGCAGCAAGTATACATGCCAAATATGGCGAAAAAAATGGCAAAAAACTGCCTAAAAACGCACAAAATTGACAGTAAATCATCGAAACGGCACCAGATTTGGCCAATTAGGTTGCTTTTCTGACGTTTTGGCCCGAGCCGGTCATTTTAAGGGGCTACAACATGATGTAACTTCGCAAGCATAAGCCAATACGGAATTCAGCCCCAAATTTTCGGAGACTGCCCGAAAAACTGCTTAAAACAGTCCTAATTCACCAAAACGACCATCGTCGGGCAGAAAGAAGAAGAGTCGCGTTCTTAGAATTCCATTGCGATCATTTTAAGGGGCTGCATTGCGGGGTTTTGAGAAGGGCTGTCTTCCAGGGGGGGGGGGGGTCGCGTAACGTAGTAGTTGGTCACTGCTTCTCGCGCGGGGTCAGGGGCCCCCAACACCCCGACCCCCACAGAAGCCAGCCCCCTGCGGGGGGGATTTGAACAAGCGGGGGGAAATTGCACGAGGTGGGGTCGCACGGGTGCTCAGATGAGAACGGGGAGGACAAGGAGCACAAAGGCAAAAAGACCATTCAAAGGCGGAGAAGGAGAAAACCATGAAAATACGGGAGCAACGGCGCCAGCGCCGGCCGCTAGGCTCCGTTTTTGTGGGCCCAAGCCCCACAAAAACGTAGCCTAGCGGGAGCTGCCTCCTGCCTTTTGCACAATATGGTTGCCCTATTGGCAGAAAAGGGTTGCCAGATGGGCAGCAAGTATACATGCCAAATATGGCAAAAAACTGCCAAAAAACGCACAAAATTGACCGTAAATCGTCAAAACGGCACCAGATTGGGCCAATGAGGTTGCTTTTCTGACATTTTGGCCCGAGCTGGTCATTTTAAGGGGCTACAACATGATGTAACTTCGCAAGCAAGAGCCAATTGGGAATTCAGCCCCATATTTCCGGAGACTGCCCGAAAAACTGCTTCAAACGGTCCTAATTCACCAAAACGACCATCGTCGGCCAAAAAGAGGTGGGGTCGCACGGGTTCTCAAATGAGAACGGGGAGGACAAGGAGCACAAAGGCAAAAAGACCATTCAAAGGCGGAGAAGGAGAAAACCATGAAAACACGGGAGCAACGGCGCCAGCGCCGGCCGCTAGGCTCCGCTTTTGTGGGCCAAGCCCCACAAAAACGGAGCCTAGCGGGTGCTGCCTTCTGCCTCTTGCATAATATGGTTGCCCCGTCCGCGGAAAAGGCTTGCCAGATGGGCAGCAAGTATACATGCCAAATATGGCGAAAAATATGGCAAAAAACTGCCAAAAAATGCTCAAAATTGACCGTAAATCATCCAAACGGCACCAGATTTGGCCAATGAGGTTGCTTTTCCGACGTTTTGGCCCGAGCCGGTCATTTTAAGGGGCTACAACATGCTCCAACTTCGCAAGCAAGAGCCAATACGGAATTCAGCCCCAATTTCCGGAGACTGCCCCAAAAACTACTTGAAACCGTCCTAATTCACCAAAACGAACATCATCGGCCAAAAAGAAGAAGAGTCGCGTTCTTAGAATTCGACTGCGATCATTTTAAGGGGCTGCATTGCAGGGTTTTGAGAAGGGCTGTCTTCCAGGGGGGGGGGGTCGCGTAACGTAGTAGTTGGTCACTGCTTCTGGCGCGGGGTCAGGGGCCCCCAACACCCCGACCCCCACAGAAGCCAGCCCCCTGCGGGGGGGAATTGAACAAGCGGGGGGAAATTGCACGAGATGGGGTCGCACGGGTGCTCAGATGAGAACGGGGAGGACAAGGAGCACAAAGGCAAAAAGACCATTCAAAGGCGGAGAAGGAGAAAACCATGAAAATACGGGAGCAACGGCGCCAGCGCCGGCCGCTAGGCTCCGTTTTTGTGGGCCCAAGCCCCACAAAAACGTAGCCTAGCGGGAGCTGCCTCCTGCCTTTTGCACAATATGGTTGCCCTATTGGCAGAAAAGGGTTGCCAGATGGGCAGCAAGTATACATGCCAAATATGGCAAAAAACTGCCAAAAAACGCACAAAATTGACCGTAAATCGTCAAAACGGCACCAGATTGGGCCAATGAGGTTGCTTTTCTGACATTTTGGCCCGAGCGGGTCATTTTAAGGGGCTACAACATGATGTAACTTCGCAAGCAAGAGCCAATTGGGAATTCAGCCCCATATTTCCGGAGACTGCCCGAAAAACTGCTTAAAACGGTCCTAATTCACCAAAACGACCATCGTCGGCCAAAAAGAAGAAAAGTCGCGTTCTTAGAATTCCATTGCGATCATTTTAAGGGGCTGCATTGCAGGGTTTTGAGAAGGGCTGTCTTCCAGGGGGGGGGGGTCGCGTAACGTAGTAGTTGGTCACTGCTTCTGGCGCGGGGTCAGGGGCCCCCAACACCCCGACCCCCACAGAAGCCAGCCCCCTGCGGGGGGGAATTGAACAAGCGGGGGGAAATTGCACGAGGTGGGGTCGCACGGGTGCTCAGATGAGAACGGGGAGGACAAGGAGCACAAAGGCAAAAAGACCATTCAAAGGCGGAGAAGGAGAAAACCATGAAAACACGGGAGCAACGGCGCCAGCGCCGGCCGCTAGGCTCCGTTTTTGTGGGCCAAGCCCCACAAAAACGTAGCCTAGCGGGTGCTGCTTCGTGCCTCTTGCACAATATCGTTGCACCATTGGCAAAAAAGGCTTGCCAGATGGGCAGCAAGTATACATGCCAAATATGGCGAAAAAAATGGCAAAAAACTGCCAAAAAACGCACAAAATTGACTGTAAATCATCGAAACCGCACCAGATTTGGCCAATGAGGTTGCTTTTCTGACGTTTTGGCCCGAGCCGGTCATTTTAAGGGGCTACAACATGATGTAACTTCGCAAGCATAAGCCAATAAAGAATTCAGCCCCAAATTTTCGGAGACTGCCCGAAAAGCTGCTTAAAACGGTCCTAATTCACCAAAACGACCATTATCGGCCAAATAGAGGAAAAGTCGCATTCTTAAAATTCCATTGCGATCATTTTAAGGGGCTGCATTGCAGGGTTTTGAGGAGGGCTGTCTTCCAGGGGGGGGGGGTCGCGTAACGTAGTAGTTGGTCACTGCTTCTGGCGCGGGGTCAGGGGCCCCCAACACCCCGACCCCCACAGAAGCCAGCCCCCTGCGGGGGGGATTTGAACAAGTGGGGGAAAGTTGCACGAGTTGGGGTCGCACACGTGTTCAGATGAGACCGGGGAGGACAAGAACACAAAGGCAAAAAGACCATTCAAAGGCGGAGAAGGTGAAAACCATGAAAACACGGGATCAACGGCGCCAGCGCCGGCCGCTAGGCTCCGTTTTTGTGGGCCAAGCCCCACAAAAACGGAGCCTAGCCAGTGCTGCGTCCTGCTTCTTGCCCCATATGGTTGCCCCATCGGCGGAAAAGGCTTGCCAGATGGGCAGCAAGTATACATGCCAAATATGGCGAAAAATGTGGCAAAAAACTGCCAAAAAACGTGCAAAATTAACCGTAAATCACCAAAGTGGCACCAAATTTGGCCATCGAGGTTGCTTTTCCGACGTTTTGGCCTGATCTGGTCAATTTAAGGGGCTACAACATGGTGCAACTTCGCAAGCAGGAGCCAATACCAAATTCAGCCCCATATTTGCGGAGACTGCCCGAAAAACAGCTTAAAACGATCCTAATTCACCAAAACGACTATCATCGGCCAAAAAGAAGAAAAGTCGCGTTCTCGGAAATCGATTGCAATCATTTTAAGGGGCTGCATTGCAGGGTTTTGAGAAGGGCTGTCTTCCAGGGGGGGGGGGTCGCGTAACGTAGTAGTTGGTCACTGCTTCTGGCGCGGGGTCAGGGGCCCCCAACACCCCGACCCCCACAGAAGCCAGCCCCCTGCGGGGGGGATTTGAACAAGCGGGGGGAAATTGCACGAGGTGGGGTCGCACGGGTGCTCAGATGAGAACGGGGAGGACAAGGAGCACAAAGGCAAAAAGACCATTCAAAGGCGGAGAAGGAGAAAACCATGAAAACACGGGAGCAACGGCGCCAGCGCCGGCCGCTAGGCTCCGTTTTTGTGAGCCAAGCCCCACAAAAACGAAGCCTAGCGGGTGCTGCTTCGTGCCTCTTGCACAATATGGTTGCACCATTGGCAAAAAAGGCTTGCCAGATGGGCAGCAAGTATACATGCCAAATATGGCGAAAAAAATGGCAAAAAACTGCCTAAAAACGCACAAAATTGACAGTAAATCATCGAAACGGCACCAGATTTGGCCAATTAGGTTGCTTTTCTGACGTTTTGGCCCGAGCCGGTCATTTTAAGGGGCTACAACATGATGTAACTTCGCAAGCATAAGCCAATACGGAATTCAGCCCCAAATTTTCGGAGACTGCCCGAAAAACTGCTTAAAACAGTCCTAATTCACCAAAACGACCATCGTCGGGCAGAAAGAAGAAGAGTCGCGTTCTTAGAATTCCATTGCGATCATTTTAAGGGGCTGCATTGCGGGGTTTTGAGAAGGGCTGTCTTCCAGGGGGGGGGGGTCGCGTAACGTAGTAGTTGGTCACTGCTTCTCGCGCGGGGTCAGGGGCCCCCAACACCCCGACCCCCACAGAAGCCAGCCCCCTGCGGGGGGGATTTGAACAAGCGGGGGGAAATTGCACGAGATGGGGTCGCACGGGTGCTCAGATGAGAACGGGGAGGACAAGGAGCACAAAGGCAAAAAGACCATTCAAAGGCGGAGAAGGAGAAAACCATGAAAATACGGGAGCAACGGCGCCAGCGCCGGCCGCTAGGCTCCGTTTTTGTGGGCCCAAGCCCCACAAAAACGTAGCCTAGCGGGAGCTGCCTCCTGCCTTTTGCACAATATGGTTGCCCTATTGGCAGAAAAGGGTTGCCAGATGGGCAGCAAGTATACATGCCAAATATGGCAAAAAACTGCCAAAAAACGCACAAAATTGACCGTAAATCGTCAAAACGGCACCAGATTGGGCCAATGAGGTTGCTTTTCTGACATTTTGGCCCGAGCTGGTCATTTTAAGGGGCTACAACATGATGTAACTTCGCAAGCAAGAGCCAATTGGGAATTCAGCCCCATATTTCCGGAGACTGCCCGAAAAACTGCTTCAAACGGTCCTAATTCACCAAAACGACCATCGTCGGCCAAAAAGAAGAAAAGTTGCATTCTTAGAATTTGATTGCGATCATTTTAAGGGGCTGCATTGCAGGGTTTTGAGAAGGGCTGTCTTCCAGGGGGGGGGGGTCGCGTAACGTAGTAGTTGGTCACTGCTTCTGGCGCGGGGTCAGGGGCCCCCAACACCCCGACCCCCACAGAAGCCAGCCCCCTGCGGGGGGGAATTGAACAAGCGGGGGGAAATTGCACGAGGTGGGGTCGCACGGGTTCTCAAATGAGAACGGGGAGGACAAGGAGCACAAAGGCAAAAAGACCATTCAAAGGCGGAGAAGGAGAAAACCATGAAAACACGGGAGCAACGGCGCCAGCGCCGGCCGCTAGGCTCCGCTTTTGTGGGCCAAGCCCCACAAAAACGGAGCCTAGCGGGTGCTGCCTTCTGCCTCTTGCATAATATGGTTGCCCCGTCCGCGGAAAAGGCTTGCCAGATGGGCAGCAAGTATACATGCCAAATATGGCGAAAAATATGGCAAAAAACTGCCAAAAAATGCTCAAAATTGACTGTAAATCATCCAAACGGCACCAGATTTGGCCAATGAGGTTGCTTTTCCGACGTTTTGGCCCGAGCCGGTCATTTTAAGGGGCTACAACATGCTCCAACTTCGCAAGCAAGAGCCAATACGGAATTCAGCCCCAATTTCCGGAGACTGCCCCAAAAACTACTTAAAACCGTCCTAATTCACCAAAACGAACATCATCGGCCAAAAAGAAGAAGAGTGGCGTTCTTAGAATTCGACTGCGATCATTTTAAGGGGCTGCATTGCAGGGTTTTGAGAAGGGCTGTCTTCCAGGGGGGGGGGGTCGCGTAACGTAGTAGTTGGTCACTGCTTCTGGCGCGGGGTCAGGGGCCCCCAACACCCCGACCCCCACAGAAGCCAGCCCCCTGCGGGGGGGAATTGAACAAGCGGGGGGAAATTGCACGAGATGGGGTCGCACGGGTGCTCAGATGAGAACGGGGAGGACAAGGAGCACAAAGGCAAAAAGACCATTCAAAGGCGGAGAAGGAGAAAACCATGAAAATACGGGAGCAACGGCGCCAGCGCCGGCCGCTAGGCTCCGTTTTTGTGGGCCCAAGCCCCACAAAAACGTAGCCTAGCGGGAGCTGCCTCCTGCCTTTTGCACAATATGGTTGCCCTATTGGCAGAAAAGGGTTGCCAGATGGGCAGCAAGTATACATGCCAAATATGGCAAAAAACTGCCAAAAAACGCACAAAATTGACCGTAAATCGTCAAAACGGCACCAGATTGGGCCAATGAGATTGCTTTTCTGACATTTTGGCCCGAGCTGGTCATTTTAAGGGGCTACAACATGATGTAACTTCGCAAGCAAGAGCCAATTGGGAATTCAGCCCCATATTTCCGGAGACTGCCCGAAAAACTGCTTCAAACGGTCCTAATTCACCAAAACGACCATCGTCGGCCAAAAAGAAGAAAAGTCGCGTTCTTAGAATTCCATACAAATACAAAACCGCACCAGATGTGGCCAATGAGTTTGCTTTTCTGACGTTTTGGCCCGAGCCGGTCATTTTAAGGGGCTACAACATGATGTAACTTCGCAACCAGGAGCCAATACGGAATTCAGCCATAAATTTTCGGAGACTGCCCGAAAAACTGCTTAAAACGGTCCTAATTCACCAAAACGACCATCGTCGGCCAAAAAGAAGAAAAGTCGCATTCTTAGAATTCCATTGCGATCATTTTAAGGGGCTGCATTGCAGGGTTTTGAGAAGGGCTGTCTTCCAGGGGGGGGGGGTGGCGTAACGTAGTAGTTGGTCACTGCTTCTGGCGCGGGGTCAGGGGCCCCCAACACCCCGACCCCCACAGAAGCCAGCCCCCTGCGGGGGGGATTTGAACAAGTGGGGGAAAGATGCACGAGGTGGGGTCGCACGGGTGTTCAGATGAGAACGGGGAGGACCAGGAGCACAAAGGCAAAAAGACCATTCAAAGGCGGAGAAGGAGAAAACCATGAAAACACGGGAGCAACGGCGCCAGCGCCGGCCGCTAGGCTCCGTTTTCGTGGGCCAAGCCCCACAAAAACGTAGCCTAGCGGGTGCTGCCTCCTGCTTCTTGCCCAATATGGTTGCCCCGTTAGCAGAAAAGGTTTGCCAGATGGGCAGCAAGTACACATGCCAAATATGGCGAAAAAAATGGCAAAAAACTGCCAAAAAACGCGTAAAATTGACCGTAAATCATCAAAAAGGTACCTGACTTGGCCAATTAGGTTGCTTTTCCGACGTTTTGGCCCGAGCCGGTCATTTTAAGGGGCTACAACATGATGTAACTTCGCAAGCAAGAGCCAATACGGAATTCGGCCCCAAATTTTCGGAGACTGCCCGAAAAACCGCTTAAAACAGTCCTAATTCACCAAAACGACCATCATCGGCCAAAAAAAAGAAAAGTCGCGTTCTTAGAATTCCATTGCGATCATTTTAAGGGGCTGCATTGCAGGGTTTTGAGAAGGGCTGTCTTCCAGGGGGGGGGGGTGGCGTAACGTAGTAGTTGGTCACTGCTTCTGGCGCGGGGTCAGGGGCCCCCAACACCCCGACCCCCACAGAAGCCAGCCCCCTGCGGGGGGGAATTGAACAAGCGGGGGGAAATTGCACGAGGTGGGGTCGCACGGGTGCTCAGATGAGAACGGGGAGGACAAGGAGCACAAAGGCAAAAAGACCATTCAAAGGCGGAGAAGGAGAAAACCATGAAAACACGGGAGCAACGGCGCCAGCGCCGGCCGCTAGGCTCCGTTTTTGTGGGCCAAGCCCCACAAAAACGTAGCCTAGCGGGTGCTGCTTCGTGCCTCTTGCACAATATCGTTGCACCATTGGCAAAAAAGGCTTGCCAGATGGGCAGCAAGTATACATGCCAAATATGGCGAAAAAAATGGCAAAAAACTGCCAAAAAACGCACAAAATTGACTGTAAATCATCGAAACCGGACCAGATTTGGCCAATGAGGTTGCTTTTCTGACGTTTTGGCCCGAGCCGGTCATTTTAAGGGGCTACAACATGATGTAACTTCGCAAGCATAAGCCAATAAAGAATTCAGCCCCAAATTTTCGGAGACTGCCCGAAAAGCTGCTTAAAACGGTCCTAATTCACCAAAACGACCATTATCGGCCAAATAGAGGAAAAGTCGCATTCTTAAAATTCCATTGCGATCATTTTAAGGGGCTGCATTGCAGGGTTTTGAGGAGGGCTGTCTTCCAGGGGGGGGGGGTCGCGTAACGTAGTAGTTGGTCACTGCTTCTGGCGCGGGGTCAGGGGCCCCCAACACCCCGACCCCCACAGAAGCCAGCCCCCTGCGGGGGGGATTTGAACAAGCGGGGGGAAATTGCACGAGGTGGGGTCGCACGGGTGATCAGATGAGAACGGGGAGGACAAGGAGCACAAAGGCAAAAAGACCATTCAAAGGCGGAGAAGGAGAAAACCATGAAAACACGGGAGCAACGGCGCCAGCGCCGGCCGCTAGGCTCCGTTTTTGTGGGCCAAGCCCCACAAAAACGTAGCCTAGCGGGTGCTGCTTCGTGCACCTTGCACAATATGGTTGCACCATTGGCAAAAAAGGCTTGCCAGATGGGCAGCAAGTATACATGCCAAATATGGCGAAAAATATGGCAAAAACTGCCAAAAAACGCACAAAATTGACCGTAAATCATCAAAACGGCACCAGATTTGGCCAATGAGGTTGCTTTTCTGACGTTTTGGCCCGAGCCGGTCATTTTAAGAGGCTACAACATGATGTAACTTCGCAACCAGGAGCCAATACGGAATTCAGCCCCAAATTTTCGGGGACTGCCCGAAAAACTGCTTAAAACGGTCCTAATTCACCAAAATGACCATCGTCGGCCAAACAGAAGAAAAGTCGCGTTCTTAGAATTCGATTGCGATCATTTTAAGGGGCTGCATTGCAGGGTTTTGAGGAGGGCTGTCTTCCAGGGGGGGGGGGTGGCGTAACGTGGTAGTTGGTCACTGCTTCTGGCGCGGGGTCAGGGGCCCCCAACACCCCGACCCCCACAGAAGCCAGCCCCCTGCGGGGGGGATTTGAACAAGTGGGGGAAAGTTGCACGAGGTGGGGTCGTACGGGTGTTCAGATGAGACCGGGGAGGACAAGAACACAAAGGCAAAAGGACCATTCAAAGGCGGAGAAGGTGAAAACCATGAAAACACGGGATCAACGGCGCCAGCGCCGGCCGCTAGGCTCCGTTTTTGTGGGCCAAGCCCCACAAAAACCGAGCCTAGCCGGTGCTGCGTCCTGCTTCTTGCCCCATATGGTTGCCCCATTGGCGGAAAAGGCTTGCCAGATGGGCAGCAAGTATACATGCCAAATATGGCGAAAAATATGGCAAAAAACTGCCAAAAAACGCACAAAATTGACCTTAAATCACTAAAGCGGCACCAAATTTGGCCATCGAGGTTGCTGTTCCGACGTTTTGGCCTGAGCCGGTCAATTTAAGGGGCTACAACATGGTGCAACTTCGCAACCAGGTGCCAATACCAAATTCAGCCCGATTTTTCTGGAGACTGCCCGAAAAACTGCTTAAAAGAATCCTAATTCACCAAAACGACCTTCATCGGCCAAAAAGAAGAAAAGTCGCGTTCTTAAAATTCCAATGCGATCATTTTAAGGGGCTGCATTGCAGGGTTTTGAGAAGGGCTGTCTTCCAGGGGGGGGGGGTCGCGTAACGTAGTAGTTGGTCACTGCTTCCGGCGCGGGGTCAGGGGCCCCCAACACCCCGACCCCCACAGAAGCCAGCCCCCTGCGGGGGGGATTTGAACAAGCGGGGGGAAATTGCACGAGGTGGGGTCGCACGGGTGCTCAGATGAGAACGGGGAGGACAAGGAGCACAAAGGCAAAAAGACCATTCAAAGGCGGAGAAGGAGAAAACCATGAAAACACGGGAGCAACGGCGCCAGCGCCGGCCGCTAGGCTCCGTTTTTGTGGGCCAAGCCCCACAAAAACGTAGCCTAGCGGGTGCTGCTTCGTGCCTCTTGCACAACATGGTTGCACCATTGGCAAAAAAGGCTTGCCAGATGGGCAGCAAGTATACATGCCAAATATGGCGAAAAAAATGGCAGAAAACTGCCAAAAAACGCACAAAATTGACTGTAAATCATCGAAACAGCACCCGATTTGGCCAATTAGGTTGCTTTTCTGGCGTTTTGGCCCGAGCCGGTCATTTTAAGGGGCTACAACATGATGTAACTTCGCAGGCATGAGCCAATACAGAATTCAGCCCCAAATTTTCGGAGACTGCCCGAAAAACTGCTTAAAACGACCCTAATGCGCCAAAACGAGCATCGTCGGCCAAAGAGAAGAAAAGTCGCGTTCTTAGAATTCCATTGCGATCATTTTAAGGGGCTGCATTGCGGGGTTTTGAGAAGGGCTGTCTTCCAGGGGGGGGGGGTCGCGTAACGTAGTAGTTGGTCACTGCTTCTGGCGCGGGGTCAGGGGCCCCCAACACCCCGACCCCCACAGAAGCCAGCCCCCTGCGGGGGGGATTTGAACAAGCGGGGGGAAATTGCACGAGGTGGGGTCGCACGGGTGCTCAGATGAGAACGGGGAGGACAAGGAGCACAAAGGCAAAAAGACCATTCAAAGGCGGAGAAGGAGAAAACCATGAAAACACGGGAGCAACGGCGCCAGCGCCGGCCGCTAGGCTCCGTTTTTGTGGGCCAAGCCCCACAAAAACGTAGCCTAGCGGGTGCTGCTTCGTGCCTCCTGCACAACATGGTTGCACCATTGGCAAAAAAGGCTTGCCAGATGGGCAGCAAGTATACATGCCAAATATGGCGAAAAAAATGGCAGAAAACTGCCAAAAAACGCACAAAATTGACTGTAAATCATCGAAACAGCACCCGATTTGGCCAATTAGGTTGCTTTTCTGACGTTTTGGCCCGAGCCGGTCATTTTAAGGGGCTACAACATGATGTAACTTCGCAAGCAGAAGCCAATACAGAATTCAGCCCCAAATTTTCGGAGACCGCCCGAAAAACTGCTTAAAACGACCCTAATGCGCCAAAACGAGCATCGTCGGCCAAAAGGAAGAAAAGTCGCGTTCTTAGAATTTCATTGCGATCATTTTAAGGGGCTGCATTGCGGGGTTTTGAGAAGGGCTGTCTTCCAGGGGGGGGGGGTCGCGTAACGTAGTAGTTGGTCACTGCTTCTGGCGCGGGGTCAGGGGCCCCCAACACCCCGACCCCCACAGAAGCCAGCCCCCTGCGGGGGGGATTTGAACAAGTGGGGGAAAGTTGCACGAGAGGGAGAGGTATCACGACAGAATAGACAAAGGACAAATGGACAAAGAACACAAATAGAAGTGGTGATAGGTTGCACGGAGGAGATGTACATGAAGATGGGGGGAGAAGTTGCACGTGATGGGAGGAGATAGCAAGCGGTGGGGAACGGATGACGTCACGATTCGGAGTGGTGTATGGAGACGGGCCATGGCGAGAAGGGTGCTTGCTTGAAGTACCCTAATAGAGCATGTGTGGGTGTTGAGGATGGTACGGCGCGTTGAAGTTTCTTTTGAGACACACGTTTCATTGGGCTTGTGTTATATTGAGATAAAAGTGATCGCTTGAAAGTGTAGTTGAACCACCTTTGTTTAGGTAGTCACAAAAGACGGCAGGGATTACAGTACATTGGAAGACAGATATAGCTGTGAAAGATAAGAGACGTATGAATTGGAATGCTTTTGAAGTAGGTGTGTAATGACAAGCTCGGACGTCAAAGTACATCGGAATGGGTTGGGATGGCTGACATGCGTCGGAATTGGAGCATGCTGGAGTATCTTTGCAAAGCGAAAGAGGCCTAGGTGCTAGGACATGAAGTCTTGAGGGTATCTTCGGTATATTAGAGTACGTTGCGCACAAAGGGAAGGTCATGGGCGGAGGATAGGAGTGGAGTCACTGTAGAGTTTGTATAGACAGGCTGCGGCAATTGGCAAGTTGAAAGGTTACTTTGGTGTATGCCATATGGTGAAAGTGGTCATCAGGGTGAATGGGGCAAAGCGGGGTTTGTTGTACCTTGGAGTAGCTTCGGTTAGGCATTGAAGGGGATAGGTGTCTTCGTGGGGCGTAAAGCATCCTTGATAAGTTAAGATAAATAGGGTAGTGTGAGAAGGAGGGGACAAGGGGGGGAGCACTTTCAACCACACAGTTGTCATAGGTGGGGAGAAAAAAGCTACTTGGAATACCCCAGTATATTTTTCGGAGGGTTCATTTTGCTAAGGTGGCTAAAATAGCCAAAAGATGTCTACGAAAAGGACAGGGCTTTAAAATCAGAGGAGAGATGTCCACAACCAAAAAAGTACCTCACGATACCTTGCTGCGGGTTGTAGAGGGAAGCAACTGACTCTGAACACCCTGGAGAAGGATAAGCCGGGTCACGCTTTAGCGTTTACCCGTGGTCTCAGATATAGACTCTTCACAAACAAAGTAAAAAGACGCACGAATGATTAGCTTGAAATCACTTGCTGTGGCAGCGGGGTAGCTTTGATACCAAACGGGAACGGAGGGGGCATTGATTTTCCTCCGCGGGTAATGCACACCTTTTTGGGTTGCAAATGACTTTGATCGTGTAGTTTTCGCAAGAAATGGTCTAGGGCTTGAAAAACAAAAGCGGGCAGTGTTGTCCCTATCCATCAACTTTCGAAAAACATCGTTTCACAACCAAACATATCAATGCGTGACAAAATTGGAGCAAAAAAGGAACGTTGTGAACTTAACCGCCCTTCGTCACGTTGTTTTGACAGTAATCAATAGCCTAAGACATAATTAGCTGAGTCCAACACATGCAAAAGAGGGGTAAGGGGTGCCATCCCTGGTCAGCCGGGCCAAAAAAGCACAACATTACACCCCTTCAAAAAGGCAAATGTTACAAAACTGGATGAAGAAATGGCACCATTTGGAGATTGTAGCTCTGAATTTGTCGTTTCCGCACTCAACCATCGCGCAAAACATGTTTTTTCAACAGGATCACGTGCCAAAATGGGGTTGGCAATTATTGTCACCGTTCTCGATTGTCAAACAAAATTGTTTAAAGCCGAAAAATGGCAGCTATCTAAGCCAACCACCACGTTGACTTATCCTTCCAAGTTCAGCCCATACAGGAGTGGTTGGGGCTTTGAAATCATCATAACGCACCAACTTTTTCAGGGGCTGTGGTTGGGTGTGGTTGGAGCTATCGGTGCCAATCAAAAACAAAAAACGCCATTCTTGGTCCGAAAAACGACCATCTTTGGTAACTTGCGGGCTAAGAATGGCCATTCTTTGGGTGTACAGCCCTAAACCATCCCCGAATACAACCCTTGTGGAGTCCAATGGTACGCACCAAAATTGTACAGAATCATTCAGATGCAAAAAAGGAGGGGCAAGCTTGGACGAGCCTGAAAATGGCACAGAGGAGCGGACGGCGGTGAACATGTCGTTTTGGTATTCAACTTTATTTCAGGTCCAACACATACAGAATAGGGATGGCAATGCTACGGCTGACACCAAAGTCAAAGAATGCCATTTTGAGGCAGCTTGACTCCCAAAACTGCGAACATGGTGTTTTTGGCAGTGTAACATGGACAAGCAAATGTGTTTTTGATTTCTGCATGGGCGAAATGGGAGCAAAGGGTGCTATTGCTACCCACCAAAGTCCAAAAAAAAACCATTATTTGGGTGGAAAGACAGGCAATATATGAAAACTTTTGCGCTAATCTTAGCGGTCCTTTTGCCAACTACCCGGGAACTGTAGTTTCCGTACTCCACCATCTACAAAAACAGCTTTTGTGGAGTGCAGCTTGTGCATGCTAGGGATGGGGAGTGCTATTTCTGCCCACCAAAGGCAAAAAGCACCAGATTGTGGCCATGAAAATGGCATTTTTTTAAACAAATGTTGCGCTAAAAATAGCATATTTTGGACCCTTTACCTCTGAAAATGTTGTTCCGGCAATCAACCATTGCATGCTACATGTATCTTATTACTGCAGGACATGCAAAAAGTGGGGGGCAGGGGGGGGCTAGGGGGTTATCATTGCCCACCATAGGCAGAAAAAGCGTTTGATGGTCAAAATTGGCAATTATTGACGAATTTCACAGCAATGTTTGGAGTTAAAAGCTCGGAAAATGTTGTTTAGGCAGTCAACCATCGACCCACAAATGTTTTTTGGAGTCCGGTGGTCGCAGAAGCACAGGCGCCATCGGCTGATTTGTCGAGCCGACAGCCCTAGAACAAAATTCTTGGCACAAACCCATTGCCTAGGACATGCTTTTTGGAATGCATGCAAAATAGGGATAGTGCATGCAAATTAAAAGGGGGGAAAGCTATCGCTGCCCAGTAGAGTCTAAAACATCATTTTGTGCAAAGAAAAAAGGCAAAATATGACGAATTGCTCTACAAATGGCTTTTTTTTGCAATGTACACACCCGAAGCTGTTGTTTGGGCAATCACCCATTGCCTTGTCCGGCACGTGCCAAATAGTGGTGGACGATGCTATAGCTGCCCACCAAAGCCAAAGCAATTGCGGACAAATTTTTGCGATACGAAACCGTTATCTTGGCAGTCAACCACGACGCAAACAGGTTTTCCTGAGTCCAGCGCCTACCAAATAGGAGTGGGGGGTGCCATCATTGCCCATGGAAGTCAAACAACCCCATTTTCGAACCAAAAAAAGTGGCAATTTCCTTCAAATTTTGTGTTAGCAATCTTTGGAGCCGGCAGCCTTGATACTGTTGTTGCCGCAATAAACCATCCTCGAACACATATTTTCTGAAAATCAGCGTGTGCAAAACAGGTGTGTCGGGTTGCTATCAATGCCACCAAAGGGGAAAAAACCACAAAAATTGCTGATTTTTGACGAATTTGGGACTAAAACTGGTATTTTTGGGAAGCGACGGCCTAAAGCTGTTGTGCTGGCAGGCAACCGTTGCCTAAAACATTTTTCCTTAGTCCACCTTGTGCCAAAGCTGTTACATTGGCAGTCAACTGTTGGCCTGAACATGTTTGTTTGAGTCCAACACGTGTCAACTATGGATGGGGGATGATATCACTGGCCACCAAAATCCTGTTCTGAGGCCAAATTTGGCAATGTGTAACGAATTTTGGGCTAAAATGTAGAATCTTTCAAAGCCCGAAGCCCTGAATCTGTTGCTTTGCCAGTCAACCATTGACAAAGACGTGGATTACTGAGTCCAGCACGCACAAAACAGGGAGGGGGGGTGCTATGGCGGCCCGCAATAGAAACACTTTCGGCGGGGGGGGGGGAAAGCAAGTTTGCCGAAATTTGGGCAAAGAATGGCATTTCGTGGAGCTGACGGCCTTGAAACTCGCGTTTTGGCGGTCATCCATCGCCTAAGACATGTTTTTCCGAGTCCACCACGTGCAAAATAGGGGTGGGGGGCACTATGACTGCCCACCAGGGTCAAAAAAAAAAACCATCTAGGGCAAAAAAACCGGCAGTACAGCATGCAGACCCAGAGTGTTCTAAATAGCCCTTTTCAAGGGCTTTGGAAGTATATACCACAAATACCAGCCCCTATGGGACACTCAGTGCACAAGCGAGGCAACGATCCCAGCAACTCTGAAAACTATCTGCGTTCACGTGTTTGTCGTATCCCCGAGAGATGTCTGGACAAATGTGGAAACCCTCCACAGACCTCCAATCCAAAGCAGGCCGAGGAACCCGATTTCGTAGGCCAAGGGTTGCACCAGAAAAGCAGGGCGGCGAAATTGTGAAGAGCGCTGGGAAGGATGCATGCGACATACATAAGCAAGAGCAAAGCACAAGGTGACAGTTAGCGCACACTGCCAGGTGGTGGGGAAGGGATGGGCGTCCAGAAATGCACACACTGCCCACGCACACTGCCCACGAATCACTGCAGGCACAACCGATGAGTGCGCTTAGGCACGCTGGCCGTGGCTGTGGCCCCTGACCCAAACACCTCCTCAGTTTGTCTGGGGCAGGAGCGCGTGTTGCAGGAGCACATTTGTGACACATCGGAAGGAGTTCAAGTGGACAGATGGGAACTCCGGGAGGGCGGAGGTGTTCCCAAATTGTGCTCCTTTTCATACCTCTGCTCGTGCAGCATCACATCTTGAAACGCGGTGCTGAGCTGTCACACATGCGAATCACCCATCAGAGGCAAGCGTGGCCCCTACCCCTGCCCCTGCCCTGCCACTGCCCACACCCTGCTCCTGCCCCTGCCACTGCAACTTGCCCCCGCCCCTGCCCTTGCCCTAACACACTTTTGGGTACAGACATCAGACACGGGGACGCTGAGAACTTTGAAACAGCAGCATGAGCTGTGTTGCAGGTGCAGTCTATGTACCCCCTCCCATTGTGTCCAGTGAACACTGAACGCGCGACGTCCTTTCGTTGAGACCTGGGACCCAATTAATTTGGGTACCAAATCTATACAGTCCAAACACCACGCGGTTGCTAGGCAATGTGTTCATTGGCCATAAATCAGCGACAGCCGCTACCCTCCAGAACCACTCTGGCATCCGCAACAGTGCCGCAGGTCTAAACATGGCAAAGTTGCGGCACAATTAGTCCACTCTGTTCAGCAACACGCCATTTGCTGCCCCAATCAATAGGTCATGCTCGCTCCTATAGGCCAATGTGTCCGTTTGAAGGGGGGGGGGGGGGGATGCACTTCTCTGGACATGATGAGATTGAACATGGAAATTGGCTGTGAGAGAAATATCTGTCATCAGAGAATGACTCCATGCAAGCCACGCTCCCTTCTGGAATTGTACCTCTGCCTCCGGCTGTTCAATGAAAGTGACGTCTTTTTTTTTCCCATAGCAATATGCACTGACGCTACCACCCCCTGTTGATACCGCACCACATTTCCTCTAACAGGACCCATTGGAAATTGTTGCATCAGTGGTCTCCCACCAAACACCACCCGCACCCATGATGGGGAGGGGGGGGGGGGGGCTGTTGAGACACCCATCCTCCCAGGATGTCTTCTGAAATTTCTTGGAGAGGGCGAGGGCAGGAGAGCAACTGTGGTGTAATGTAGCGTGGTGTAATGTGTACGTGTACTCCCCAAACGAATTCGGAGGGGCCTATCTTGCTGGCGTAAAGGTGATCTCGTCGGTGTTCTCGGAGATCAGGGTGTACGAGGGATGCCGTGGATGCAAGGGTCTTGACGATATCCGCGTAACCAAGGTGTGCAACAATTGTACCGCAGCCACCGGGAAACCAGCCAAATATTTCAGCTTCATGTTGGCTGAGAACCACATGCAACAGGTTGATTGGGCACCCCACCCCGTCTGACGCAATATGCGTCCGGTACCACACGATGAGGTCCAGGAGGTGGTCTCGGGGAAACGCGCGCTCGATGGCATCGGCGATGGCAAAAGGATCATTCATTTCACACGCATCCAATGCGGCCATTGATGTCCACTTTCAACATGTGCACAGTGAGCCTCAGGTCCCTAAATAGATTCCTGTCAGGGGCTTGCACAAATGAAATCCGGGGAGAGATTCCCTTCCCATGGATTTCCCCAGCATGGGACGGTGCGTCTTGGGGTTGTTTGCAGGAGAGCTTTTGTGGGGGGGGGGGGGGTCTGCACCACTGAACAATGCTGAGAAAATGCCAGTGGCATACCACGCAACATGTGCATCAGGACGACAACAGTTGGATAGAGGTGCGGTCAGTCCAACACGACCAACCGCACGCGGATGGTGGCCAATTTCAGCCAGCCTCAACCATCAGCGAAGGTATCATGCCCGTCCATGATTCTCTTATCGCCGGCAAATGGTCAAAATGGCTGCGAAACCCCTGCCGTCTCAGGGTCCTCAGAGCAGCACAGCACAGCAGTGCCACAAACCAATCATGGTAAGCAGACCGGCCAGCAATCTGCCCTGCCAGCGATCTCGGTGAAACACTCCTGCACCCAGAGAGAGGGAGGGATCATGGTCCAGCGCAGACTTGCTGCGAGTGTCCGAGCAGTGAGGAATGATTGGCAAGGGCTGACCGGTTACGCAGAGGCTTTCTGGTTGCACGTGCAAGACAGGAGTGGGGGTAGGAGTGGGGGTTGCTGTCACTGCCTACCAGGGCATGATTGGCAAGGGCTGACCGGTTACGCAGAGGCTTTCTGGTTGCACGTGCAAGACAGGAGTGGGGGTAGGAGTGGGGGTTGCTGTCACTGCCTACCAGGGCAAGAAAAAACCATCTAGGACCAAATTTGAGCTTACAAACCTGACACTGTGATTTGCCAGTTAACCAGAGGTAGGGACAGCTCATGCACGGGAGGGCTGCTGAGACACCCATCCGCCCAGGATGTCTGGAACGCCCCCGAGCTGTGCCACAAACCAATCATGGTAAGCAGACCGGCCGGCAATCTGCTCTGCCAGCGATCTCGGTGAAACACTGCTGCACCCAGAGAGAGGGAGGGATCATGGTCCGGTGCAGACTTGCCGCGAGTGTGCGAGCAGTGAGGCATGATTGGCAAGGGCTGACCGGTTACGCAGAGGCTTTCTGGCTGCACATGCAAGACAAGAGTGGGGGTAGGAGTGGGGGTTGCTGAGACTGCGTACCAGGGTATGATTGGCAAGGGCTGACCGGTTACGCAGAGGCTTTCTGGTTGCACGTGCAAGACAGGAGTGGGGGTAGGAGTGGGGGTTGCTGTCACTGCCTACCAGGGCAAGAAAAAACCATCTAGGACCAAATTTGAGCTTACAAAACTGACACTGTGATTTGCCAGAACCAGAGGTAGGGACGGCTCATGCACGGGAGGGGGGGGGGGGGGGGCTGCTGAGACACCCATCCTCCCGCCCCCGAGCCGTGCCACAAACCAATCATGGTAAGCAGACCGGCCGGCAATCTGCTCTGCCAGCGATCTCGGTGAAACACTCCTGCAGCCAGAGAGAGGGAGGGATCATGGTCCAGCGCGGACTTGCCGTGAGTGTGCGAGCAGTGAGGCATGATTGGCAAGGGCTGACCGCTACTGAGTCAAAAATCAGATGTGAGCGGGCCTTGCTGAGTGATGAATGTAACTGGGCTTTGCAGTGTTCAGCAGCGTTTCCGGGTTGGACGCTGACGGCAACTCTGGTCCCGTGCAGGCCACTTCACAGCTTGTCCTACAAGTGCCCCCCACTAACCCCCTGATACCTTTTGCTGGAGGTTCACAACTCTTCCCTTTTCCATTCGTCCACCGAGTCAGTGCATGGGGGAGAGGAGTACGGAGGGGAAGGGCTGGGGAAACGGCGCGGAGGTGGCTTGGGAATTGCTGGATGCTGCTGCTGCTGCTGCTGCTGCTGCTGCTGGTGCTGCTTGTTGTTGGCAGCAAAAAAGGCGTGGTCCCATGGGCCCACACTTGCACAAACTCATGCTTGGGTAAGACGACAGCCCTTGCTGCACTTGACATGTGGATGTGGACGCACGAGCCTTGGATGGGTGGATGCCACACTTTTCAAAACCTCAGGCCATGGGCAGGCACCATATTCCCACCCTCGTGGAGTTGTTTGCCATGGAACACGTTCACGCCGTTGCAGACAACAGCCAACTTGGTTCCAGCAAAAACTGTGTCTGATCAGCATCAGCACCCTCCATTGTGGTCTACTGCTTTTCCCCGGTGTCAGCGCATGGTCAATGAAAGTGACGTCAATATGCAGTGACGCTCCTTCCCCTCTCAATACCGCACCACATTTCCTCTGACAGGACCCATTGGAAATCGTTGCTTCAGTGGTCTCCCACCAACCCTAACCGCATCAGGTAACGCAAAATGCAACATGTGCACAGTGAGCCCCAGGTCCCTAAACGTGCGATAATTTTGGAGAGCAGTGTGATATTATGATCAATAGCCTTGGGAAAGGAGTGGTCAACGGCAGTTGCGATTCCAGCAGAGATAGTGAAAGATAGCTGTTGGAAGTGTGAGAGCAAAGGCACGACTCATCAACCTGGCTGCAGGTGCGCTGGGGTCGATCCTGTCAGAGGCTTGCGCAAATGAAATCCGGGGAGAGATTCCCTCTTCCCCATGGAATTCCGTAGCATAGGACTGTGCGTCTTGGGGTCGTTTGCAGGAGAGCTTTTGGTGGGGGGGGGGGGGTCTGCACCACTGAACAATGCTGAGAAAATGCCAGTGGCATACCACGCAACATGTGCATCAGGACCACAACAGTTGGACAGAGGTTGGTCCAACACGAACAACCGCACGCGGATGGTGGCCAATTTCAGCCACCCTCAACCATCAGTGAAGGTATCATGCCCGTCCATGATTCTCTTATCGCCGGCAAAATGGTCAAAATGGCTGCAAAACCCCTGCCGTCTCAGGGTCCTCAGAGCAGCACTGAAACCACCACTGCCGCATACGCCCTGCACTTTTCGATTCACCCTACAATCCCGCTCACCTTGTCCCAGGTACAGATACCTAACAAAGACGACCCTGTAAGGTTGGGGCCATGGAGGCCTGGATCATCTGCTGTTGCATGCTGGGACTGTGCGTCTTGGGGCGTGCCTTGAGGTACTTGGGTCAGGGCTTGGGCGCCCTAATGTGCCACGCCGGCGTCTGAAAAATAGGGACAGGCGATGCATTGCGCAGGTGACGTCGCAGATCAGGGTCGCACCATTACATCCCAACGCAAGTTCTCAGGCGTGGACGGCACACAGGCCAAGGGGCATGGACACGGGCCCAGCAGACGCGTTCAATGGGCACCGCCATCGCAGTGGTCTGAACCTGACCTATTTGGCATCAGATTTCCGGCCTCCCAGGATGTCTAGAACGCCCCCGAGCCGTGCCACAACCCAACCATGGTAAGCAGACCTGCCTGGCTTGGTAGACCGGCCGGCAATCTGCTCCGTCAGCGATCTTGGTGAAACACTCCTGAAGCCAGAGAGAGGGAGAGATCATGGTCCGGCGCAGGGTCTTCTGTCCCCGCTGGAACACCCAAGTCGACGAGGCATTTGACTACCTCAAAGAGAGTCATAGTTACTCTCGCCGTTTACCCAAACGTTTTTGCATCGACAATCAGAGCACCGGGCAGAAGTCACCTGCAGAACCAGTCAGTAGGTCCCGTCGCAAAGCTGGGTTTCAATTAAACAGTCAGATTCCCCTGCGTTCTGCCCCCCTTCTTGCCGCATGACCCAGGAGCGGTGGAACGGCGGGGGGGTTCCAACATTTGTTTGCAGGAGAGCTTTTGTGCGGGGGGGGGGGGGGGTCTGCACCACTGAACAATGCTGAGAAAATGCCAGTGGCATACCATGCAACATGTGTATCGGGACCACAACAGTTGGACAGAGGTGCGGTCAGTCCAACACGAACAACCGCACGCGGATGGTGGCCAATTTCAGCCACCCTCAACCATCAGTGAAGGTATCATGCCCGTCCATGATTCTCTTATCGCCGGCAAAATGGTCAAAATGGCTGCAAAACCCCTGCCGTCTCAGGGTCCTCAGAACAGCACTGAAACCACCACTGCCGCATACGCCCTGCACTTTTCGGTTTACCCTACAATCCCACTCACCTTGTCCCATGTACAGATACCTAACAAAGGAGACCCTGTGAGGTTGGGGCCATGGAGGCCATCTGCTGCTGCATGACTTGATGTTGCATCGGGTCCAGTGACATGGCGCGACGCTGGGACTGTGCGTCTTGGGGCGTGCCTTGAGGTACTTGGGTCAGGGCTTGGGCGCCCTAATGTGCCACGCCGGCGTCTGAAAAATACGGACAGGGGGAGGACTGGTTTGCGCAGGCGACATCGCAGATCAGGGTCGCACCATTACATCCCAACGCAAGTTCTCAGGCGTGGACGGCACAGGCCAAGGGGCATGGACACGGGTCCAGCAGATGCGTTCAATCGCAGTGGTCTGAACCTGAGCTATCTGGCACCAGATTTCCAGCCACGGTATGCAAGCAGCGGTGGTTTCAACTGCACAGGTTTCTGGTTGTCTGTTTATTTTTCTTACAGCACAACAGCGACAACAACGGACAAAAGTAGGACTGGTTTGTGCAGGCGAAGTCACAGATCAGGGTCGCACCATTATATCCCAAAAGGCAAGTTCTCAGGCGCGGACGCACACAGGCCAAGGGGCATGGACACGGGTCCAGGAGACGCGTTCAATGGGCACCGCCATCGCCGTGGCCTGAACCTGAGCTATCTGGCACCAGATTTCCAGCCACGGTTTGCAAGGAGCGCTGTTTTTAACTGCACAGGTTTCTGGTTGTCTGTTTATTTTTCTTACAGCACAACGACAACAACAAAAAATTCCTCAAGCACAGTAAGGGCTCCACCAAAGGGATGGCAGACAAGTACGAAACGGAGACGCAGGCGGGGCCACCAAACGCAACAGTCATGAAACGGGTGGACCTGTTAGTGGCATTACTTGGACTACGCCACGGGGCGTGGAAGCCACCAAAAAGGACCATCGGACAAAAAAGGTGTGTACAGGTTGTAAGCCAAGGTCGAGCCCTATCATCTGCTCTTTGGGGGAGGGGGTGTGACCTGACCGTCCCATGGGCCCACACCCGGGCGTGGGTAAGAGGAGGTTGCTCCCGCAAGGAGCAAATAGGTACAGGCAAACACACCCGCAACCAACTACAAAATGCCGGAGAAGAACAGAATATCGCGGACGCGCTTGAGAGAGAAAAGCATTTTGTAGTGCTGCAAATAGGAGTGAAGAACGGCACAATTGGGGGCCAAATCGTTGGCCGCTTAACAGCCCTCTTGGTTTGCAATCCTTGCTCCTTCCTTCTCTTGGACGCGGCAATCTTATACTCCGGCCTTGTTCCATCAAATTGTAAAATCACACCCATTGTTAGTGAGTTTGGAAGTTGAGGGTTGAGTTGAACTTGGGAGTTGAGGCCCTAGCCAGAAGGCGGGCTGCCACCAATGGGCCTTTTTTTTTTTGGAACAACCTGGTACGTTTTGCTGGAGGTTCACAACTCTTCCCTTTTCCATTTGTCCACCGAGTCAGTGCATGGGGGAGAGGAGGTAGAAAGGTTTCTGAATTGTATTTTACGAATGGTGTGTTGAGTCTGCCTCCATCCAGGATCATCAGAGATTATACTACCCACCAGTTGGGGGGCAAGAGGCAAAGAAAGAATGGTGCAACATGCATGCAAGATGGCAAGTGGTGGTAATTTTTTTTTAATGAGATCATGTGACATGCATGCAATCGAAGGGAAGAAAGAATTTTGCAACAAACAATTTATCTTGTGATGTGCCATAACATGCATGCAACGGGCAAACAAACAATGGGAGATCTAACACCACTACCATGTCCTGTCCATTGTCTCCAAGCAAGCACTACGAGGTGCTGTAACATGAAATGGGGGGGCAAGGGGCAAACAAAGAAAGAATGGTAAAACATGCATGCAAATGGCAGGTGGGAAAGACCTTTTGTTATTTTTTTGTAAAGAGATCATGTGACAAGCATGCAATCAAAGGGAAGAAGACTTGGGAGTCCACTGAATTTTACGAATGGTGTGTTGAGTCTGCCTCCATCCAGGATGGAGATTATCTTGGTGCAAAGAAGAGGGCAAATACACCAGCGCATCCAGGGTTCGCACAATCTTGGTGATGTGTTGTGACATGCATGGAATTGGTTGATATGTGGTCAAACATGCATGCAAACAGATGGCAAGTGGGAAAGAATTTGGGAAGGAATAGTTTTATTTTTGTGAAGTGTTGTGACATGCATGAAATGGAGGGGCAAGGGGCAAAGAAACAATGTGAAATCCAATCTACTGCCATCTCTCATCTAATGCCTCCCATAAAAATGTAAATAAACCATGATTAACTTAATGGTTCAAATGTGCTGCAACATGCAGTTGCCCAGTAAGACCTTTTGTTTTTTTTTTATGAGATCATGTGACATGCATGCAATCGAAGGGAAGAACGAATTTTGCAGCCAACAATTTATCTTGTGATATGCCATGACATGCATGCAAGGGGCAAACAAACAATAGGAGATCTAACTCAACTACCATGTCCTGTCCATTGTTTCCAAGCAAGCACTACGAGGTGCTATAACATGCATGAAATGGGCGGGCAAAGGGCAAAGAAAGAATGGTGCAACATGCATGCAAATGGCAGGTGGGAAAGACCTTTTGTTTTTTTTTAAAGAGATATTGTGACAAGCATGCAATCGAAGGGAAGAAAGAATTTTGCAACAAACAACTTATCTTGTGATGTGCCATGACATGCAGAGAAACTAACTCCACTACCACGTCCTGTCCATTGTCCCCAAGCAAGCACTAAGAGGCAGCATAAACAAACAAGGGCAAATGCGGCCACTCACTTTGCGGACAACCATTGAGACTTTTTAGGAACCAATGCTGAAGAACCCAAAGACAAAGCCCCAAGACTCAAATACCACGGTCCCATTCATACTAATTTCAATTTGGAAATACAACATAAATTTTGTTGCAAATTGATGCTTCAAACTTCCAAACTTGAGGGCAAGGGGCAAACAAATTTGCTGAAAATATTTCTTTTCGTGATGCCAAGGGGCAAACACCTGCGGACCTGGGGTGATACCGCGGCGGTACTTGGGGAACCTTGCGGTTGTGGGCACCACCGGGATACTTGGAATTGGATTCATGGATTCCTTGGGGTGGTCAGTACCGCGGGGCCCCTTGGGGGGGGGGGGGGGCTCATCATGACACGAGTTTCTTCGTGGGAGTGGTGTTGTGGTCTGAGGCAGATTCACGTTTTACTCAGAGGGAAGGAGTAGGCGACATGCGATGAAAAGAGAGCAATTGTCACGAAGAAATCCACCAAAACTGATAAATTTGTGCCAGTGGGGAATGAGTAGGTGGCAAAGAAGGCGATGGCCAACGTACCCCATGCGGATGTGTTCAACAATAGCAGAGATAATGGTTGCATTTTGGCATCTCGAGGGGTTGGGAAAATGTCCGCGTTGCTGGTTATGAGCACACAGCTGCACCATGGGATGGGGTATGGAGGATCAGGAACTGTTACTCACTGAAGCAGAATGAGGGTGTTCAATAACACAGGGCTTCCGTAAAGTGGCACCGGCAATGGGCAATTGCACAACCCATGCAGCCAGAGTGGTAGTTGAGGAAATGAGCAAGCAATGAGCAAGTAGTGACAACACAAGAGGGGGGGAGATGGCCGCCTGACGTACGAAACTTACCGCACTCACTCACCTAAGCAGCAGCAGCTTGATAGATCCGGGACTATAGATCGCAGATGGTATGGTGGTCACACCATATGCTGCTGGTATGGATATACTATCCATTCTTGTCAGACTATACGGCCACTCTTCTCACAAATGGGATGGTGGCCACTTCATACACAGATGCTATGCCCGGCGGTTAGAGTAGATGGGGCAACAACAATTGTTGCAATAGAAGAGTCACAAATTGGTGAGAAAGCCAGCACTTGCGTGGAGACCAGGGGAGTTGTGAAGTGCCAGCCATGGATGTATTAGAGATGGTGGCCTTAGATGCGTATGATTGGACAAGGGGCGAATGGTAGGCATGGGGGCAGGAACCACACTTGTGGATCTAGTTGGTGGGACGCGGGAGATAAATAGGACGGACCAGAGATGCAAGGACAACAACAACAGGGACAGAGACACGGACACATCCCGTTGATACAGCTTCGCGGGCACGGCGTCCACTGAGTTGCAAGATACTTTATGTGTATGGGCTCCATGGTTGCGCCGGCCACTTGAAGGACCTGTCTCTGTTGTGGAGTGTTGTTGTATGGAAGCCATTGTACATGGACAACATGATGTCCACTCTATATATACAGACAGCAACGTATGTTGCAATAGCTGAGACCATGTCACAGAACTTGGGTGGAGACCCTGAAAGATAGGAAGTGCACGAAACAATTGGAAATGGTGGCGTTAGAGACGTTGGTTTCGCGAGGTTGCGTAGGGTGCAGAGAAGCGGGTGAATGTTAGCCATGGGCGCAGAATATACACTCCCCACAGGTGGTGCAACATGGGACACACATAATGCACGACAAAAATGTGTGAAGAGTCTTTGAGCTGTGTACAAACATACATGGGGCATACACATGGATGCATGCCCCATCTAGTGCGACTAGCTAGGGCGTGCACTGAATTGCAGGGGTATGGGCCCATAGTTGTGCTAGCCACCAAGAGAAGACAAATGACCCGTCACCGTGCTTCACAGAAGTAGAACACAATGTGCCATCCACCCTTGTACAACCGTAGCTGTACCAGCGGAAGTCCTAGCTGTAGACTTGTACGCATTGCACGTTTTTGAGTGCAAGACTTTGTTGTGATCCTGCCCCCCATGGGTGATTGAGCAGGCAAACAAAGTGCCTGTTGAGCATCCCTACAAGCTAGGAAGGAGGAGAAGGTCCGCGTGGGTGGAAACTGTTGTTGCGGATGCTTGTAAAGACGGTGCGAATTTTTGTGCCATCCACCCTTGTACAGCCGTAGCTGTACTAGCGGAAGTCCTAGCTGCAGACTTGTACGCATTGCACGGTTTTGAGTGCAAGACTTTGTTGTGATCCCGCCCCCCATGGGTGATTGAGCAGGCAAACAAACTGCCCGTTGAGCATCCCTACAAGCGAATGCTAGGAAGGAGGAGAAGGTCCGCGTGGGTTGAAACTGTTGTTCGGAAGCTTGGCACATCGGTGCGAATTTTTGCCAACTTTGGCGCACTTTACATAGGGGGAAGCTAGCCGCATACTTGGACATTGTACAAGGTGGTCCCGCCCGCCGTGGGTCACTCAGCAGACAATGCATAGGAAGGAGGACAACCACACTAGGTCAGTGTGGGGTGAAATAGGTAATGGCAAAAAGGGTTTCAAAAAAGTAGCGGCCCAAAGGTGTGATATGAGCCAATTGTCATGCAATTTAGATGCCCCATCATCACACTCCCTGCGCTAAGGCGGGAGAGGTCCACGCAATATCAGTGGGTGCAATATCAACATCCCAACGGTCCCCCACGCTTGGCCTTCTGAGCAGCATCGAACCTCCTTTGCAGTGATGCAACAGTCAACCGTGACGACGGCTGTGTCGTGATGCCTGCCGTGGTTCGAGGCGTGCTCCGCTGCTCAACCAGCCGCCGCAACTCCGTCGTGGTCCATTGCGGGTCCGGTACAGATTCCTCATGTTCGGAATCGGAATCCTGAAAAAAGAGGCCGTTGTGGCATCGAATGTGTGCATGGGAGAGGGGGGTGCGGGGGGCTCAGTTATGGCATGGGGGAAGCAGTGCAGGAACACGGAACACTGCATGAACACATACCTTGGCCTATGAAAGCTGCAAAAAGTCAACGAAAGGCTGCCAGTTCAGTTACACGGTGAATTTCTGGGACTATTTGGGGAATTTCCGCAAACGGCCCATGAAATTTGGCGGGTGAATCTCCATACGATTGCACCATGTGCATTCATGGGCCTGCCTATACCCTATACCTTGGTATAGGGTTAGCTGCATGAAGCACCCCAAAGGGCGAAGCATGTTGCCACCACAATGCGGGGATTGTAGCAATTAGCACAAGCGGTGTGAACTCGAGGCGGGAAACATGGGGAACGGTGGCAAGGGTGCCGCGAGGGCGGGGTCGGGGCGGCGCATGCGCCGCCCCCAACCCCGCCCTCATGTTGTGCCGAAGGTTGTGAGGCAACGCACAAGTAAGCAGGAAAAGACCTGTACATTGATGACCGGAGCCAGAACTGGCTCGACCGCCATCTTCAACCCCTCGCCGGTGCGGCGGCGTTTGAGGGCGGGTGCCAAGGAGGGGGTAGCCTGGCTTGCCATTGGTGTCGGTGAAGGGGTCAGACGCACGCTTGGGGGGACCGAAGGGGCAGATGGCTTGTTTTGCACCAACAGTTGCAGATCCATGTCCAAGGGTGGGCCATGGCGGACCGTGTCCCACCACCATGCCTCCGTACACCCATCCACGGTACATTTCCGCTTGCGAAAATGTTCCCTTACAATTCTGCCGCCTTTCCATCGTGCCGTGGGGTGGTGCGGGCAATGCGCAATGCCCAACCCTAGAAAGGGAATGAAAAGAAGGGTGGGGGGATGGAACGTAGCTCGGCACCAGCAAACAAGCGGTCTCCACACAGCGGCACGGCAACATAGTGCCACTGGCATCGGGGGAATGCTAGCATTCCCATTGGCGGAGTACTGTACGATGTGTGGAAGGTGCAAATGTCCAACCTCTCCCACCGTTTTGGGGGCAGTTTTGGAGGTTGTTAGGACCGACGCCATTGCAAGGCATGCAGGGGTAGAAAGGAGGAGCATGCCTTGCATTTTTGTGCCACTTGGCGTGGGTGTGGTAGGCGTGGGCTTAGCGTCCATGACGGTGGCCACGGGGTCTACAGCACAGATAGGGAGCGGCTATTCATGGAAACGGAGGAGACGTGTGAGGGGAGTAGACAAGGAATGCAATTTTTGTACAACTTGTACATTTATCATCTAGGTGTTCCTAAAGATCAACAACGAAGTGCAGCCCCTTCACCATGGCACCCATGCATGAATGGAAGGGGAAGCATGCCTTTCCCATGTACAGCACAGTGGTGAGCCTGTACCGGACCATCAAATGCTGCGCCGGTCTTGGTTGGCGTAAGCGTGGGCACAGGCTTGCGGACGACAGTGTAATGACTCCCGTTGGTAAGCACGAACTCCGTTGTGCCACGTGCGTCACAGGGGATGGTGCTGCCGCTGAGGTCTGCAGCAGAGGACAATGACATGGGGTGAACCAATAGCAAGAGGGGAGCTACAAAGGAGGGTGCAACTTTGGGACCCAATTGGCGAGTAGTTGAGCGTGCACGCACGGAGCATGAGTACAACTATGCCACATACCGCGAAGCAACACTTCACTCCCAAATGTGCCTGCCATGTTCAATTTGCCCTGGCCATTCAGATAGACCTTCATGCCGTTGACGAATACTAGATTCGGTTGAAGAGGCATGGCAGAAAAAGATGCAGAGACCTGAGACATGTACATATGAGACATGTAGGTTTGCATGTTGGAAACATGAGGACAAGTGCATATCTGTGTAGAGACGGATGGTAGTGTTGCTGGAAAGATTATCCGGTCCAAGGACTTGGGGGTAGTTGCATTAAAGGGGGATTGATGGCATAGGCATAGGCAAATCCAGCCTTTAGTCCAGTTTCTAGTCCGGTCCTAACAAACAGAATGCTTGCTGCGGGGTTGGGGTATGCACTTCGAGGTATGGGATGCCGGAATTGTCCTGGGGCGACAGAGTGTACCATGTCATGGCCCATCCACCCTTGTCGAGGTTGGAGCTGTCACTGGTCGGGAATTCCCTGTCTAGCACGTCTGGAAAGAGCATGTTGGGGGGGGGGGGGGGCATTGTGGAGAAGATGAAAAGATGGCCCCCATTTGGGAAAAAAGGGGCTACGTAATGCTTGCTATTGGGGGGTGTACCCGAAAATGAAATACTATGGACACCTCCCTGCCCTGTGCTAGCATTCACGGCATGGATGATTTTCGATTCCAACCATTTGAATCTTTCACGTCATGTAGGTGGTATTGATGCCATGCACACTGAAGCCGCAACAACATGCCGCATTCAGCCATGGCTTCTTGCCATTCCAGCCCCAATATCAGTGAGTGGCCATGACCTGTGACTACCCGGCGGTGGTGTGTTGGTAACACCCTTGCCCGCGAACGTTGCAGTGTCAGGAGCCCAATGTTGCAATCTTGACGCACCAACGGAGCAGAAGTTAGGGTGTTGCAGAAGCACAAGAAAACACCTATCGGTGCTACAATTTCACATCCCAGCATCGCCCTCCTGTATGAGCATTTGTCATTTGGAGTACGGTACGTTGTCGTCTGCTTCATTGACCACCCCCGGCATCCCAAATTTGGATTTTGGGAGCCGGTCGTCCACGGTCTCGGATGCTGAAAGTTATCTATTGCCCGCCGAAGGGCCATTTCAGCTACACGGAAGCGCCATGGCTGAGGGAGGTGCCGCTACACTTGCCGCCGTCTTGCAGGGTCCCGGAATCGGGGAACAAATTGAAGCGTGGCCCACATGTGGACAAAGTGGCTACGCAAAACGTGCTGTGTGGGGGTCCCCACATGGCAAGGGCCATGGCTGCAGAAAAATTTTGCGTCTAAGGGGCCCTCGGGATCGGGGAGGAAACTAATACGTGGCCCACGTGTGGACAAAGTGGCTGCGTAAAACCCGCTGTGTGGGGGACCCCACATTGCAGGGGCCATGTCCGACTTGTGGGCAAAGTGGCTACATCACCCCTGCTGTCCGGGTGGTCCCCACATCGGGGAGGCCCATATGTGGGCAAAGTGGCGACATATCGCCTGTTCATCTTGAAGAACTTTACTTTCCACTTTGCCAAGTTCTTGCGGTATTTCATGAACAACGAGGATGAACTGTTGGAGTTTGTACGCGGCATGGGGCACATGGGTAATCCAAGAATGGTCTTCTCTCGCTCGCACGTCCTACAAGGGTTGCAACACGAGTGTTATGGCGCAGGAATTGGCCTTGACATCTTCTGTCACCTCCGCACTATGTCACTCGTGGTGAGGCATCCAGTGTACAAGCAAGGGATGGAGCTATTTCGCATGAAGGGCAGAGAGAAATTGGCAGAGACAGGCTACTTCAACATTATTAAATACATTGACTCTTGGTGGTGCTTATGCATTTGTGTGCACCATGCACCTCTTCATTGCAAGGGACGAGGTCCCCTTGCGCGACGCCATACTGGGTTTTGACCTAAATGTGGTGGAAAACTACTACAATGGGTCTTCATTATTTTGTGCTTTTCAGACGCTGTTTTCACCAAACGGATGCGCCGGTTGGATGGCACAATAATGCGGGACCGCATTTCAAGGTTCATTGCCCAGGGGTATAGTTTTGATGACAACCATGTCAACCATCACACGCCCAACCATATGCCCATTGGTGACGCAGGGACACCTTCATCCAGTGTGACAAGCATGCTGCGTCCCTCCACCCACGACATTGGGGGTATACTCCTTATGCGAACGTCATTCGGCCAACTTCCTTGACCACCAAGGCCTCGTAAGGGTGCACATGCTTGTGGAAAACATCGTCGCAACGGAGATCTCATAACTCTTGCATACATTGGCCTCGTGTACTTCACAACCTCATGGTTGCCCTTTCTACGCAGCACTACGCTGGACTCCTTTTTTCATTTCCCGCCAATGCACATTTTTTGCAATCAATTGTGTTCATGTTCTTGGGGGTCCCCACATGGGGAGCAACATAAAAATGTGGCCCACATGTGGACAACGTGGCTACATAACCCCTGTTGTCTTGGGGGTCCCCATATCGGGGAGGAAATTAAAATGTGGCCCACATGTGAGCAGAGTGGCTACATAACCCCTGCCAGCTTGGGGGCCCCATTGTGGGGGACTAAATCAAAACGTGGCCCACATGTGGGCAAAGCGGGTGCATAACCTCTGTTGTCTTGGTGGTCCCCACATCGGGGAGGAAACAAAAGCCTAACCAACACGTGGGCGAAATAACTACATAACCCTTGTTGTCGTGGGGGTCCCCATATCGGCGAGGAAACAAAAATGTGGCCCGCTTGTGAGCAGATTGGCTACATAACCCCTGCTGTCTCGGGGGTCCCCAGATGTGGGCAAAGTGGCTACGTAACCCTTGTGTCTTGGGGGGTCCCCATATCGGGGAGGAAACAAAAATGTGGCCAACATGTAAGCACAATGGCGACATAAGCGATGTCATCGAGAACTAAAACGGTGGGCAAATTGGCTACATCACCACTTCTTTCTTGGGACCCCACATTGGGGAGGAAACCAAAATTGGCCCACATGTTGCAAAGTTCATTGCCCAGGGGTATAGTTTTGATCACAGCCATGTCAGCCATCACACGCCCAACCATATGCTCGATGGTGACACACGGACACGTTCATCCAGTGTGAGGAGCATGCTGTGTCGCTCCAGCCACGACATTGGGGGTATACTCCTTATGCGAACGTCTTTCGGCCAACTTCCTTGACCACCAAGGCCTCGTAAGGGTGCACATGATTGTGGAAAACATCGTCGCAACGGAGATCTCATAACTCTTGCCTACATTGTGCCTCGTTCACTTCACAACCTCATGGTTGCCCTTTCTACACAGTACTACGCCGGAGTCCTTTTTTCATCTCCCGCCAATGCACATTTTTTGCAATCAATTGTGTTCATGTTCTTGGGGGTCCCCACATGGGGAGCAACATAAAAATGTGGCCCACATGTGGGCAACGTGGCTACATAACCCATGTTGTCTTGGGGGTCCCCATATCGGCGAGGAAGCAAAAATGTGGCCCACATGTGAGCAGAGTGGCTACATAACCCCTGCCATCTTGGGGGTCCCCATGTCGGGGACTAAATCAAAACGTGGCCCACATGTGGGCAAAGCGGGTGCATAACGTCTGTTGTCTTGGCGGTCCCCACATCAGGGAGTAAACAAAAGCCCGACCAACATGTGGGCAACATGGCTACATACTCCGTGCTGTCTTGGGGGGTCCCCACATCGGGGAGGAAACAAAAGCCTAACCAACACGTGGGCGAAATGGCTACATAACCCCTGTTGTCGTGGGGGTCCCCATATCGGCGAGGAAACAAAAATGTGGCCCACTTGTGAGCAGAGTGGCTACATAACCCCTGCTGTCTCGGGGGTCCCCAGATGTGGGCAAAGTGGCTACGTAACCCTTGTGTCTTGGGGGGTCCCCATATCGGGGAGGAAACAAAAATGTGGCCGACATGTAAGCACAATGGCGATATAAGCTATGTCATCGAGAAGTAAAAACGTGGGCAAATTGGCTACATCACCACTTCTTTCTTGGGACCGCACATTGGGGAGGAAACCAAAATTGGCCCACATGTTGCAAAGTTCATTGCCCAGGGGTATAGTTTTGATCACAGCCATGTCAGCCATCACACGCCCAACCATATGCTCGATGGTGACACACGGACACGTTCATCCAGTGTGAGGAGCATGCTGTGTCGCTCCAGCCACGACATTGGGGGTATACTCCTTATGCGAACGTCATTCGGCCAACTTCCTTGACCACCAAGGCCTCGTAAGGGTGCACATGATTGTGGAAAACATCGACGCAACGGAGATCTTATAACTCTTGCCTACATTGTGCCTCGTTCACTTCACAACCTCATGGTTGCCCTTTTTACGTAGTACTACGCCGGACTCCTTTTTTCATCTCCCGCCAATGCACATTTTTTGCAATCAATTGTGTTCATGTTTTTGGGGGTCCCCACATGGGGAGCAACATGAAAATGTGGCCCACATGTGGGCAACGTGGCTACATAACCCCTGCTATCTTGGGGGTCCCCATATCGGGGAGGAAGCAAAAATGTGGCCCACTTGTGAGCAGAGTGGCTACATAACCACTGCCATCTTGGGGGTCCCCATATCGGGGACTAAATCAAAACGTGGCCCACATGTGGGCAAAGCGGGTGCATAACCTCTGTTGTCTTGGTGGTCCCCACATTGGGGAGGAAACAAAAGCCTAACCAACATGTGGGCAACGTGGCTACATAACCCCTGTTGTCTTGGGGGTCCCCATATCGGCGAGGAAACAAAAATGTGGCCCACTTGTGAGCAGAGTGGCTACATAACCCCTGCTGTCTCGGGGGTCCCCAGATGTGGGCAAAGTGGCTACGTAACCCTTGTGTCTGTGGGGTTCCCCATATCGGGGAGGAAACAAAAATGTGGCCGACATGTAAGCACAATGGCTACATAAGCTATGTCATCGAGAAGTAAAAACGTGGGCAAATTGGCTACATCACCACTTCTTTCTTGGGACCCCACATTGGGGAGGAAACCAAAAAATGATCTCATAACTCTTGCCTACATTGAGCCTCGTGCACTTCACAACCTCATGGTTGCCCTTTCTACGCAGCACTACGCTAGACTCCTTTTTTCATCTCCCGCCAATGCACATTTCTTGCAATCAATTGTGTTCATGTTCTTGGGGGTGCCCACATGGGGAGCAACATAAAAATGTGGCCGCCATGTGGGCAACGTGGCTACATAACCCCTGCTGTCCCTGGGGGTCCCCATAGCGGGGAATAAATCAAAACGTGGCCCAGATGTGGGCAAAGCGGGTGCAACACCGCTGTTGTCTTGGTGGTCCCCACATTGGGGAGGAAACAAAAGCCTAACCAACACGTAGGCGAAATGGGACCAAAACCCTGTTGTCGTGGGGGTCCCCATATCGGCGAGGAAACAAAAATGTGGCCCACTTGTGAGCAGAGTGGCTACATAACCCCTGTTGTCTCGGGGGTCCCAAGATGTGGGCAAAGTGGCTACGTAACCCCTGTGTCTTGAAGGTTCCCCATATCCGGGATGAAACAAAAGTGTGGCCAACATGTGGGCACAATGGCTACATAAGCTGCGTCATTGAGGAGTAAAAACGTGGGCAAATTGGCTACATCACCACTTCTTTCTTGGGACCCCACATTGGGGAGGAAACCAAAATTGGCCCACATGTTGCAAAGTTCATTGATCACAACCATGTCACCCATCACACGCCCAACCATATGCCCATTGGTGACGCACGGACACGTTCATCCAGTGTGACAAGCATGCTGTGTCCCTCCAGCCATGACGTTGGGGGTATACTCCGTTTTTCGGCCAACTTCCTAGACCACCAAGGCCTTGTAAGGGTGCACATGCTTGTGGAAAACATCGTCGCAACGGAGATCTTATAACTCTTGCCTACATTGTGCCTCGTTCACTTCACAACCTCATGGTTGCCCTTTCTACGCAGCACTATGCCGGACTCCTTTTTTCATCTCCTACCAATGCACATTTTTTGCAATCAATTGTGTTCATGTTCTTGGGGGTCCCCACATGGGGAGCAACATAAAAACGTGGCCCGCATCTGGGCAACGTGGCTACATAACCCCTGTTGTCGTGGCGGTCCCCATATCGGGGAGGAAACAAAAATGTGGCCCACTTGTGAGCAGAGTGGCTACATAACCCATGCTGTCTAGGGGGTCCCCATATCGGGGAGTAATTGAAAACGTGCCCCACATGTGACCTAAGTGGCTACGAAACCCTCATGTCTTGGGGGGCCCCTGTATCGGGGAGGAACCAAAAATGTGGCCGACATGTAAGCACAATGGCTACATACGCTGTGTCATCGGGGAGTAAAAAGGTGGGCACCACTTTGGGGTCCCCGCATTGGGGAGGAAACAAAAATGTGGCCCCCATGTGGGCAAAAATGCCACATAGCCCGTGCCATCTTGGGGATCCCCATATATTCGGGACTAAATCAAAACGTGGCCCACATGTGGGCAAAGCGGGTGCATAACCGCCGTTGTCTTGGCGGTCCCCACATCGGGGAGTAAACAAAAGCCTGACCAAAATGTGAATGAAATGGCTACATAACCCCTACTTTCTTGGGGGCCCTACCATTGGGGACGAAACAAAAGTGTGGGCAAAGTGGCCAGACAACCCCTGGTGTCTTGGGGGTTCCCACATCGGGGAGGAATGAAAAAATGTGGCCAACATGTGGGCATAGTGGCTACATAACCCCTGCCGTCTTTGAGGTTCCCTCATCGGGCTGGGAGCACATGTGGGCAAAGTGGATGCATAACCCCTGCTGGCTTGGGGGTTCCGTCATCGGGGAGGAATTCGAAAACGTGGCCCTCATGTGGGGAAAATCGCTACATAGCCCTTACTTTTTTGGGGGGCCCCGCATAGGGGACAAAATGAAAGTGTGGGCAAAGTGGCCACTAGTGTCTTGGAGGTTACCACATCGGTGAGTAACCAAAAATTGTGGCCCACATGTGCCCACATAACCCCTGCTATCTTGCGGGCCCCCGCATTGGGGACGAAACATACATAACCCCTGCTCTCGTGGGGGTTCCCACATTGGGGAGACATCCAAGGTCCACATGTTGGCATGGTGGCTACATATTCCCTGTCCATCGGGGAGGCATTCAAAAATGTGGCCCACATGTGCGCAAACTGGCTACACAACCCGTGCTGTCTTGGGGCCCCCCCGCATTGGGGTGGTAATAAAAGTGTGCGCAAAGTGGCCCCATAACATATGGCGTTTTGGGGCTTTGCACATCGGGGGGTATTTCAAAAATGTGGCACGGCGGCTAAACAACCCCTGTTGTCTTGCGCTCCCCCGCATTGGGCATGAAATAAAAGCGCCAGCTCCATAACTCCCGGTGTCTTGGGGGTCCCACATCAGGGAGGGAATAAAAAATGTGGCCCACATGTGGGCATAGTGGCTACATAACCCTTGCTGTCTTGGGGGTTCCCCCATCGGGGAGTAATTCAAAAGGGTGGCCCACATGTGGGCAAGGTGGCTACATAACCCCTGCCGTCTAGGGGGTCCCCACCGCTTTAGAACGGGGGGCAGCATCAGAGGTGGCCCACAAGTGGGCAAGGTGGCTACATAACCCCTGCCGCCTAGGGGGTCCCCACGGCTTTGGAGCGGGGGGCAAGATCAAAAGTGGCCCACAAGTGGGCAAGGTGGCTACATAACCCCTGCCGCCTAGGGGGTCCCCACGGCTTTGGAGCGGGGGGCAAGATCAAAAGTGGCCCACAAGTGGGCAAGGTGGCTACATAACCCCTGCCGCCTAGGGGGTCCCCACGGCTTTGGAGCGGGGGGCAGCATCAGAGGTGGCCCACAAGTGGGCAAGGTGGCTACATAACCCCTGCCGCCTAGGGGGTCCCCACCGCTTCGGAGCGGGGGGCAGCATCAGAGGTGGCCCACAAGTGGGCAAGGTGGCTACATAACCCCTGCTGCCCCGGGGGTCCCCACGGCTTTGGAGCGGGGGGCAAGATCAAAAGTGGCCCACAAGTGGGCAAGGTGGCTACATAACCCCTGCCGCCTAGGGGGTCCCCACCGCTTTGGAGCGGGGGGCAGCATCAGAGGTGGCCCACGAGTGGGCAAGGTGGCTACATAACCCCTGCCACCTAGGGGGTCCCCACCGCTTCGGAGCGGGGGGCAGCATCAACAGTGGCCCACAAGTGGGCAAGGTGGCTACATAACCCCTGCCGCCTAGGGGGTCCCCACGGCTTTGGAGCGGGGGGCAGCATCAAAAGTGGCCCACAAGTGGGCAAGGTGGCTACATAACCCCTGCCGCCTAGGGGGTCCCCACGGCTTTGGAGCGGGGGGCAGCATCAAAAGTGGCCCACAAGTGGGCAAGGTGGCTACATAACCCCTGCCGCCTAGGGGGTCCCCACGGCTTTGGAGCGGGGGGCAGCATCAGAGGTGGCCCACAAGTGGGCAAGGTGGCTACATAACCCCTGCCGCCTAGGGGGTCCCCACGGCTTTGGAGCGGGGGGCAAGATCAAAAGTGGCCCACAAGTGGGCAAGGTGGCTACATAACCCCTGCCGCCTAGGAGGTCCCCACGGCTTTGGAGCGGGGGGCAAGATCAAAAGTGGCCCACAAGTGGGCAAGGTGGCTACATAACCCCTGCCGCCTAGGGGGTCCCCACGGCTTTGGAGCGGGGGGCAGCATCAGAGGTGGCCCACAAGTGGGCAAGGTGGCTACATAACCCCTGCCGCCTAGGGGGTCCCCACCGCTTCGGAGCGGGGGGCAGCATCAGAGGTGGCCCACGAGTGGGCAAGGTGGCTACATAACCCCTGCTGCCCCGGGGGTCCCCACGGCTTTGGAGCGGGGGGCAAGATCAAAAGTGGCCCACAAGTGGGCAAGGTGGCTGCATAACCCCTGCCGCCTAGGGGGTCCCCACCGCTTTGGAGCGGGGGGCAGCATCAGAGGTGGCCCACGAGTGGGCAAGGTGGCTACATAACCCCTGCCACCTAGGGGGTCCCCACCGCTTCGGAGCGGGGGGCAGCATCAACAGTGGCCCACAAGTGGGCAAGGTGGCTACATAACCCCTGCCGCCTAGGGGGTCCCCACGGCTTTGGAGCGGGGGGCAGCATCAAAAGTGGCCCACAAGTGGGCAAGGTGGCTACATAACCCCTGCCGCCTAGGGGGTCCCCACGGCTTTGGAGCGGGGGGCAGCATCAAAAGTGGCCCACAAGTGGGCAAGGTGGCTACATAACCCCTGCCGCCTAGGGGGTCCCCACGGCTTTGGAGCGGGGGGCAGCATCAAAAGTGGCCCACAAGTGGGCAAGGTGGCTACATAACCCCTGCTGTGTGGGGGGTCCCCAACGCTTCAGACCACAAGGCAGCATGAGAGGTGGCCCACAAGTGGGCAAGGTGGCTACATAACCCTTCGTGTCGCGGGGGTTCCCACATCGGGGAGGAAATGAAAAATGTGGCCCACATGTGGCGCCCTGGCCACATAACCCGTGTTGTCTCAGGGGTTCCCACATCGGGGAGGAAATAAAGAATCCATCTTGGCGGCCGCCACATCGGTGAGGAATGTGGCCCGTACGTGGGCAAAGTGGCAACATAACCCCTGCTGTCTTGGGGCCCCCCGCATGGGGGGACAAAAAAAAAGCGTGAGCCACGTGGCTACATAACCACTGGTGTCTTGGGGGTCCCCATATCAGGGAGGAAACAAAATGTGGCCCACATGTGAGCAGAGTGGGTACATAACCCCTACCATCTTGTGGGTCCCCATATCGGGGACTAAATCAAAGCGTGGCCCACATGTGGGCATGCAGGTGCATAACCTCTGTTGTCTTGGCGGTCCCCACATCGGGCAAGAAACAAAATCCTGACCAACATGCGGGCAACGTGGCTACATAATCCTTGCTGTCTTGGGGGTCCCCATATCGGGGAGGAAACAAAAATGTGGCCCACATGTGAGCAGAGTGGCTACATAACCCCTGCCATCTTGTGGGACCCCATATCGGGGACCAAATCAAAGCGTGGCCCACATGTGGGCATGCAGGTGCATGACCTCTGTTGTCTCCGCGGTCCCCACATCGGGCAAGAAACAAAAGCTGACCAACATGTGAGCCGAGTGGTTACATAACCCCTACCATCTTGGGGGTCCCCATATCGGGGACTAAATCAAAACGTGGCCCACATGTGGGCAAAGCGGGTGCATAACGTCTGTTGTCTTGGCGGTCCCCACATCAGGGAGTAAACAAAAGCCAGGCCAACATGTGGGCAACATGGCTACATACTCCGTGCTGTCTTGGGGGGTCCCCATATCGGGGAGGAAACAAAAATGTGGCCGACATGTAAGTAAAATGGCTACGTAAGCAAGGAGTAAAAAGATGGGGAAATTGAGTGCATCACCACTTCTTTCTTGGGACCCCACATTGTGGAGGAAACCAAAATTGGCCCACATGTTGCAAAGTTCAGTGCATAGGGGTATAGTTTTGATCACAGCCATGTCAGCCATCACACGCCCAACCATATGCTCATTGGTGACGCACGGACACGTTCACCCAGTGTGACAAGCATGCTGTGTCCCTCCACCCACGACATTGGGGGTATACTCCTTATGCGAACGTCTTTCGGCCAACTTCCTTGACCCCCAAGGCCTCACATCGGGCAAGAAACAAAAGCTGACCAACATGTGAGCAGAGTGGTTACATAACCCCTGCCATCTTGGGGGTCCCCATATCGGGGACTAAATCAAAACGTGGCCCACATGTGGGCAAAGCGGGTGCATAACGTCTGTTGTCTTGGCGGTCCCCACATCAGGGAGTAAACAAAAGCCCGACCAACATCTGGGCAACATGGCTACATACTCCGTGCTGTCTTGGGGGGTCCCCATATCGGGGAGGAAACAAAAATGTGGCCGACATGTAAGTAAAATGGCTACGTAAGCAAGGAGTAAAAAGATGGGGAAATTGAGTGCATCACCACTTCTTTCTTGGGACCCCACATTGGGGAGGAAACCAAAATTGGCCCACATGTTGCAAAGTTCAGTGCATAGGGGTATAGTTTTGATCACAGCCATGTCACCCATCACACGCCCAACCATATGCTCGATGGTGACACACGGACACGTTCATCCAGTGTGACAAGCATGCTGTGTCCCTCCACCCACGACATTGGGGGTATACTCCTTATGCGAACGTCTTTCGGCCAACTTCCTTGACCACCAAGGCCTCGTAAGGGTGCACATGATTGTGGAAAACATCGTCGCAACGGAGATCTTATAACTCTTGCCTAGATTGTGCTTCGTTCACTCCACAACCTCATCATTGCCCTTTCTATGCAGCACTACGCTGGACTCCTTTTTTCATCTCCCGCCAATGCACCTTTTTTGCATCCCATTGTGTTCACGTTCTTGGGGGTGCCCACATGGGGAGCAACATAAAAATGTGGCCCACATGTGGGCAATGTGGCTACATAACCCCTGTTGTCTTGGGGGTCCCCATATCGGAGGGAAAACAACAATGTGGCCCACATGTGAGCAGATTGGCTGCATAACCCCTGCTGTCTTGGGGGTCCCCATATTGGGGACTAAATCAAAACGTGGCCCACATGTGGGCAAAGCAGGTTCGTAACCTTTGTTGTTCTGGCGGTCCCCACATCGGGCAAGAAACAAAAGCTTGACCAACATGTGGGCGGAATGGCTACATAACCCCTGTCGTCTTGGGGGTCCCCATATCGGGGAGGAAACAAAACGTGGCCCACACGTGAGCACAGTGGCTACATGACCCCTGCTGTCTCAAGGGTCCCCAAATTGGGGCAAATTGGCTACGTAACCCTTGTGTCTTGGGGGTCCCCATATCGGGGAGGAAACAAAAATGTGGCCGACATGTAAGCACAATGGCTACATACGCTGTGTCATCGAGGAGGTGGGCAAATTGGCTACATCACCACTGCTTTCTTGGGACCCCACATTGTGGAGGAAACCAAAATCAGCCCACATGTTGCAAAGTTCATTGCCCGGGAGTATAGTTTTGATCACAACCATGTCAGCCATCACGCGCCCAACTATATGCTCATTGGTGACACACGGGCATGTTCATCCAGTGTGACAAGCATGCTGTGTCCCTCCAGCCATGACATTGGGGGTATACTCCTTATGCGAACGTCTTTCGGCCAACTTCCTGGACCACCAAGGCCTCGTAAGGGTGCACATGCTTGTGGAAAACATCGTCGCAACGGGGATCTTATAACTCTTGCCTACATTGTGCCTCGTTCACTCCACAACCTCATGGTTGCCCTTTCTACGCAGCACTATGCCGGACTCCTTTTTTCATCTCCCGCCAATGCACATTTTTTGCAATCAATTGTGTTCATGTTCTTGAGGGTCCCCACATGGGGAGCAACATAAAAATGTGGCCCACATGTGGGCAACGTGGCTACATAACCCCTGTTGTCTTGGGGGTCCCCATATCAGAAAGGAAACAAAAATGTGGCCCACATGTGAGCAGAGTACATCTACACGGGGACCAAATCGAAACGTGGCCCACATGTGGGCAAAGCGCGTGCACAGCCTCTGTTGTCTTGGTGGTCCCCACATTGGGGAGGAAACAAAAGCGTGACCAACATGTGGGCGAAATGGCTACATAACCCTGTTGTCTTGGAGGTCCCCATATCGGCGAGGAAACAAAAATGTGGCCCACTTGTGAGCAGAGTGGCTACATAACCCCTATTGTCTCGGGGTCCCCATATTGGGGAGTAATTTAAAACGTGGCCCACATGTGGGCAAAGTGGCTAAGTAACCCTTGTGTCGTGGAGGATCCCCACATCGGGGAGGAAACAAAAATGTGGCCGACATGTAAGCACAATGGCTACATAAGCTGTGTCATCGGGGAGTAAAAAGGTGGGCGAATTGGCATTGTTAGTTCGTAGCGTTCACAATTGGCTCCAACAATGTGATTTGATCCTTTGACTCGGGGTTTCTTTGGACTTGCACCATCCATGGCGTGACCCGCCGGACTTGTGACAGACGGACTACTCGAAGCGATGTCTGATGCCTTTCTTTTCGGTGACTTGGTGGGTGTCTTGATTGGTGTAAGAGTTATGTTGGGATCTACCCACAGAAAAACGTCACATGCTTCGCAAGCGTAGAATGAGCGGCCGCCGTTCTTGGTGTTCCTACATGCAACCTCCTGTGGTACTTCATCACATTCACATCTCAGTAGGCCATCCTCGGCAGCTATGCATGACCCATGAATGGCATCACATGATTTGCAGCACTCATCATCCTTGTGGGGATGGAGAAAACCATAATTTGCCTTAGATGCACAATATCTAACCTCGTAGGGTTGCCCACACTTGCACTTTTGAGCAGCCCAATAGGCACGGGCGGCTGCAACACCATCAAATTGCATTTCAATCTTGCTAGCGGACATTGTAACAATCTTCCTAATGCACAAACAAGTGGACAGCATCGTCAATTCAGTCAATTTGTCACACGCAACACCATGGAGCATGACATCAGATTGGTCCAAGGGTACTTTCTACCCTCTACATGTATGCTTGCTGAAGACATGCCATGACATCTAAAGACTGGCGGTGTCCAAGGCATGACGTCAAGGGAAAGCAATGGGAAGCTCATGGCTCTGCATTGCATGCACCTTGGGCTTTTGTCGGGATGGAGCTAGGTATAGACCTTTGACACCCCACCACAGTGACCAGCACCAGAGTCAAGCGTGCATCACAATAGATCCTATTGTTTCACACTCGCCCTCTCAAATTCAATGAGAGTAACATCGAGACTCATTGGCCTACCCTTGCATGCATAGCACCATGGACCCATGCTGCAACTTGCAAGAATCAGGTGTGCATGGGCATATCAATATATATAGCACAGCCTGATGGGCATAAAATACACATCGCATGGACACACTTATCCAATGTGACGAATGAGAAAAACTCAAGCACTCAGTGCACTTGCATGCCAAAGCATTAGAGCTTGTTAACAACCATGTGCAAAGTAATGTGGTCTTTCGACAGGCAGTTTACAAAAGTGTATCCCCTTTTGAGGTATTTTTCCACGCGGCCCCACTTCATTTCTCGCCCTTGAGTTAAATGAACTCGTTTTTGATGTACCGATCCAGGTGCTGCGCAAAATAGATTGACTCCATCAAAGGAGTTCTTTACAACATTGAAGTCAAAGCCAAGGACAACGTTGTTCACGGGCTCCGTCTCATTTTCTACCACGATCAGTTGTACAACGTAGGGGACAAACCGTGCAAATGCAAAATTCCAAATGGAATTCAAGTTATTTAAATGCGCATATTCGCCAAGGTCCCGTTTGCTGAACATTGAGATGAGTTCCAAATGTTGACCATTGACAAGGTGTTGATATACAGTAGGCATCATCGAGGGAACGCAATAAAGATCGAGATCACCGCCATATGTCTCATACTGAAGGCCTTCCAATATGCTTGATCCAGACACAATCACCTTGGCCACACCCTCCGCAATGCAATCCGACAATAAGTCAAGAAAGTCATGTGGAAATGGAATGAAGTCCTTCAACCTTCGGATTAGGAATCTTTCAAAGTTGTACAAGATCGACCGTCCCAAACGTTTGCCAACAAGTCGGGATATGCGCAATAGTGGCATGGCATCGATGGGGACGAGAAATAAGCATATCAAGCACCAAATTTCCGACGGCATTGCCCATGCTGCGTTCATCATGAGATGTGATAGGAAGAGAGACCCTAAGTTTGTTGGTGTATGCATTCTCAAATCATTGGACGTGACCGTCGAACGTACCGCCAATGCATACACGCATGCACACGCATGCATGAAGTATGTAAGGTGGCCTAAAGATAGCATGACCACTGCTTTCTTGGGACCCCACATTGGGGAGGAAACAAAAATTGGCCCACATGTGGGCAACGTTGCTACATAACGCTTGTTGTCTTGGGGTCCCCACATCGGAAAGGAAATAAAAACCTAGGCCACATATGAGCAAAGCGGCTACATCACCCATGCCATCCTGGGGGTTTTAAACATCGGGGAGAAAATGAACCTGTGCCGCACATGTGGGCAAGGTGGCTACATAACCCCTGCTACTTTGGGGTCCCTGCATTGGGAAGGAAACAAAAACGTGGCCCCTATGTGGGCAAAAATGCCACATAGCCCCTGCACTATTAGGGGTTCCTATGTCGGGGAGGAAAAAAAATTGTGGCCCACTTGTGAGCAGAGTGGCTACATAACCCCTACCATCTTGGGGGTCCCCATATCGGGGACTGAATCAAAAAATGGCCCACATGTGGGCAAAATGGCTACATAACCCCTGCTTTCTTGGGGGGCCTAGCATTGGGGACGAAACGAAAGTGCAGGCAAAGTGGCCAGATAACCCCTGGTGTCTTGGGGGTTCCCACATCGGGGAGGAAACAAAAACGTGGCCAACATGTGATCCCCCTGTGGCCAACATGTGGGCATAGTGGCTACATAAGCCCTGCTGGCTCTGGGGTGCCCTCATCGGGGAGGGAGCACATGTGGGCAAAGTGGATGTATAACCCCTGCTGGCTTGGGGCTTCCGTCATCGGGGGGGAATTCGAAAACGTGGCCCTCATGTGGGGAAAATGTCTACATAACCCCTGCTTTCTTGGGGGGCCTAGCATTGGGGACGAAACAAAAGTGTGGGCAAAGTGGCCACACAACCCCTGGTGTCCTGGGGGTTCCCAGATCAGGGAGGAAACAAAAACGTGGCCAACATGTGATCCCCGTGCTTCCATGGGTTTCCCACATCAAAGAGGAAAGAAAAAATGTGGCCAACATGTGGGCATAGTGGCTACATAACCCCTGCTTTCTCTGGGGTTCCCTCATCGGAGAGGGAGCACATGTGGGCAAAGTGGATGCATAACCCTGCTGGCTTGGGGGTTCCGTCATCGGGGAGGAATTCGAAAACGTGGCCCTCATGTGAGGAAAATGGCTACATAACCCCTGCTTCTTGGGGGGGGCGTGGCACTGGGGACGAAAGAAAGGTGTGGGCAAGGTGGCTACATACGCCGTGCTGTCTTGGGACTCCCCACCTCAGGGTCTTGGGACTCCGCACATCAGGGAGGAATTCAAAAATGTGGCCCAGATGAGGGCAAACTGACTACGTAAACCCTGCTATCTTGGGGGCCCAGGCATTGGGAACGAAAGAAAAGCGTGGGCAAAGTGGGTACATAACCCCTGCTACCGTGGGAGTCCGCACACCGGGAGGAAAAAAAACATGGGCCCAGGTCCGGGCAAAGCTGCTACATAACCCTTGCTCTCTTGGGGGCCCCCGCATTGGGGACGAAATGAAAGCGTGGGCAAAGTGGCTCCATAACCCTTGGTGTCTTGGGTGTGCCCACATTGGAAAGGAAGTAAAAAAAGTGTCCCACATGTGGGCAAGGTGGCTACATAACCCCAAGACCTTGGGGGCTCCCACATCGGTGAGGAAAAAAGCGCTCCGCGACAAAAGCACAAGGGCAAGAGCTGAATTGCACAACATGCAGAAAGGAACACGCAAAACGAAAGCAATCTTTCCCATTTGAGATGGTGGCTGTCATGAGGACAACCAAACTGCATTGACGTGAAACCCACCTTCTTGTCTCAACGGACTGTGACCGGGCCAAAACACGTATCACATGCCATGTCCAATATATATTTTGCAAAGTGCAAGAATGAGGTTTTCACATTGAGAAGGAACAGAACTGAAGTTCCGCACGTACCATGACAAAAACCACCGCTGATTGGGTTTGGCCACTAACCTCACATTGCGCTTGCGCAAACCCCGTCTACATTAGTAGTCGGGGATGCAATGGGGGAAGGTAATGATCAGAGAAGTAGCCAACAAAGGGTTGGTTTGCCTTTTTCACCCAATGCTAATTGGACAACCGAGGGGTGATGGTTTGGTACGCCTCCTCTGTGTTAAGTGTTCAATAGTGCCAACATGAATGGTCAAGGTTCTGCATAACAAAACGAAATGCATTTGATGGGCCATGACCACACGTCATAGAGGTGGTCACACATGCGCCATCTGGCTGAACATCCACGTGCAGCCATGAATCTGGACACTGTCAAGCTCAAACTGGGGTTCACTCACACGTTGCGTTCACTCACAACATGAGGTGGCTTGGGGGTGGCTTGGGTTGGGTTGCCTTTAGTTTGAGTTGAGTAGACTGAGGTGGGTTGGGGAGAGATGTGGTAGGTGGGATACGTTGGGGCACTCCAACCATGGGGGCGGTGGGTGGGGGAACAACGAGGGTAGGCAGGGTAGGTGGGGGAATGGTGGGGTGCTGTGGGGTGGCACCTTGCAGTGTCATGATGTAGCATGCTCTGTACTGCACTGTACTACTGTACTACTGTGGCATGCTGTGATGTGCTGTACGCATGCGTTTGTATGTATCATTTGCCCTTGCATCGAGGAGATAAGAATGTGACTAGCGGGGGTGTATGTTTTGCAGCCGAACACACGGACGAATGATCAGCAAGCAACAAAATTGCTGCAAACTGGGCTGGAGTGCGCATGTTCAGAAAAATGTAAGCAACCTGCACTATATCAGACCAGCACCCAAAACAGTGGCCGGAACAAGAGCGCATGAAGCGGCACTAAAACAGAACCTCACCGCCAGCGTAACTGGGTAACCCCCTCTCCTTGCGCAAGCACCAGCCAGGTCAGGAAACTGACAGTCAGACCGGGTCCCGGCGCTTAGACAAGGCGGTGCAACCGTGCAACACAGAGTACCAAAGAATGCATGTCCCGAAAACCTGCCCATCCCTCACCCTAAGCACAATAGTTGCATCAGGGCGGTTTTGGTGGGGCTGGCGTATGGCGTATGGGCGCTCATAAGTTGCAATTCCTCGGTTGTGGAATCTTCCCCATTACAACGACCAATGATAGTGGCAGGCGCATGCTCACCACTGGACCGGATCTACGTGACAGCCAAGCCAAGGGTATAGACATTAGTCATGGCTGAAAATCACACCAAAACAAAGGGCAGTGGGGTGCAGTGGGGTGCAGTACCAAGCAGAATGTTGTTACAAGCAGGAGGACTCCTAACAAGCATGGAACAGCCCCTCTTTCCCTACACAATCGGCACACAATCACGGTTTGCCTACTTTGTAACCTAAAAGCCGAGGTTAGAAAAATCGGTAAAAGTGACAGTCAGACCGGGTCCTGGTACTTAGACAAGGCGGTACTTGCGCAGGGGGGGGGAGGGGGGGTGCACAAAGAAGGATGGAACAGGTGGAAGGGAATTAAGTGTGTCCTTGCACAGGCCATAATTCTGTCCTCCCGCGGCCATGCGGCAATTTGCGTGCAACCTGCATGTATTGTCATGCAAAGAACCGATGATCGTTTCCCTACATGAGGGGGAGGGGGGTGTGCAAAACATGACACGATGACGGTTGGTGTAATATTGGCCCGCTGCATGTAACGCACAATAAACAACAATGCACTGGCAGTTGGAGCACAGCTCTCAACCCTAACCCTAACCAGGAAGACGGAATAGAGGGAGGGTGGGGGCTAGCTCTTAGGAAATGCTGCGGGCTTGCTTGCAATGGGTTGTGACAGCATGCCCACCGGGTATACACCACGCAAAAGCCAATCCACTTCATGCCCCCGAAGGGCGGTTATTGTGGCAACCACCTTGACATGATTGAGACACTATTTGTTGCAGGGCAGGCCGCGGTGGTGGGACATGGAATGGTGAGACGAAACGTGGCAAGATGTCACAGGAGAAGACTTTGCAGGGGAGGGGCCAGGTTTCTCTTTCCAAAGAACACCAAGAATGCATCACAGGGTAATCATTAGGGCAATGCACAGCAGCCTGACGTGTCTTGAAAGGGGGCTGGCAAACGTGGTTGGTTCAAGCTCCCAAAGGGAGGACAATCAGCCAACCACCTGAGGACCAATGACAGCAGCAATGCGAACGGGCTACAAGAGCCCCAAGCAGATGGATGGCTTGCAGATTGGAGGCAGGGTGGGGGGGTACGTGTGGCATTGCACTCCTTGTGCCGGGATAGAGATTGGGGGGTTAAGAGCACCCATCCGCACAACAGGTATGGGTAGGCAAATTGGACAGAGGGTTGGGCGGTAGCGGTGGCAGTAAGATTGCATCATGTAGGGTAGGATCAATTGATACACACAAGAAGAAGGGTAACACAGGTCGGCCCGGGTTTGGCTTGAGAGGGAGCTGGCTAATGGGGGTAGGAGCCCTCAACGGAATGGCGCTCTGCAAAGGGCGGCCGATGCATGATCTAATGTTGGTAGGTCCTTGGGGTGTACCTTGCGAGGCACCCCTCAGTGGGGTAAAGTGACGGAACACTTGTGCCCCGGTTGGAGGGTTGCGGACGCACATCATTAAACGCAACAGAGAAATGGGATGTCCAGAACCTACTCTGGGACAACGTCCACTATCAGGTTTGCACGGCCAACACGGCGCCACTCCGCGGCCAATGTTCGAGCCAGCAACTCCCGCTCCAATCGGTCCGCGCCACGCCATGGCCGTTGTTGCAGCTCTGCCTCGAACCACCGTGCCAACAGCTTACCGGGCCCGCCAGGGGGGAAGCCGTGAATGACATGCACGAAACGCCAATCGCGGCGATGCCTTGTTTGAAGAGTAGGCGGTGAGAGCTGGCCATTGTGTTGTCGAATGCGGCGCGCCATGTAGTTCGTCGACCCGGGGTAAATCTCGCCTGTGCCAACGGACTCGATGTGGTACGCCACGTTGGTGCCCTGCGGATAGAAAATTGCACCCTCAGCTTGGTGGAAGGCCAAATCGCCCAAGGGCTCATCTACGGTGGCGGCGGTATTCTCATGGAGATGGGCAAACACGTCACGCTGCTGGATCCACTCGTCCACTTCGGCGTGCCAACTGGTGCGATGTTGCAGCAAGCCACGAAGAACCCCTTCATCGTAACCCACAATGTAAATACCACTTAGGGTCTCAGCACGGGTCAACAAGGTGAAGAGCATGGTTCGAGACCATAGGAGGTGGTCCGGTTTGTCGTCTAGGTATGTGGCCAAAATAGCAATTGTGGCCCCCTGGATGTCATGGATGGTCGTGGCCACCGCCAACTCGAGGGGGAATTGTTGTCGCCGCAAGGGGACACCTTGGTAGCTGATATCGATAGAACTCTCGCGACCCACCCGAAGAGTACGCCCATCATCAAAGGCAACGCGGACGTGGGTATCACAGAACGCAACTACCGTCCCGTGAGCTCCGTTCAACACCTCTTGCCCATCGGTGGTGGTATTTTGCACAACGGTCACACGGGCAGCAACGAAGATCAAACAATGCCGAAGCAAGGTGGATTCGCGGTCTAATATGTCACGATAGGCTTTATCCTGGAGAGGGCTCCATTCGGAGTTTTTTTGTATGAAATCCTGACTGTTGAAACACTCCTTGAGGGTGGTTGCCGCATCATACGCCGCACGGCGGGCCTTCTCGACGGCTACCTTCTTGGCCAACAACCATGTGGCACCGTCTGGTACAGCTGGCACAATGTGGCGCACGTGCAAACGCAACCACTGGGCATGTGCTGTGTCTACCGCAACATGGCGGCAATGTTGTTGAATTGCCTGCATGATGTAGGCACGGCTAGCTGGCATCAGCTGGGGAACCCTGGCCAAGTTGATGATTGTCTGCAAAGTTTGATCGTTGCGGGAGCGGAACAGCTCCTTTAATGTGATGACGCGAAAGTGGCACTTCATGAACCACGAAGTGTAAGGTGGGGCCATATCCACAGGCTCGGTTTGGTAATGGTCCCCTGCCGCAAACACAAACACACCGCCGAAAGGCAAATCAGTGCCCCGAAGTTTCGACAATACCAGGTGAAGCGCCAATAGCAACGGTGCCCCGCATTGTCCCATCTCGTCAATGTACAACACGAGGAGCTCTTGCAAACGGCGAACAAGGTGTGGGTGTTTCTTCAACCGTTTAAGGGCCGTCGCCGCCAAACCTTGAGGGGTTGTCCAAAGGTTGGACTTACCGGGGCGAAACAAGCAAAGGCGGTGAAGGTGAACCCCGCCACCATTTTGGGCAAACATGGCGCCCACGGCAGTTAGTTCCCAGTGCTCTGGGCCGAGGATTGTGGCACTCCAAATCCATTTTAGAACTTGGAGCGCTACCCAAGACTTTCCTGTGCCAGGTGGGCCACTAATGTAGATTGGGCGGGCGTAGTACAAGCCGTCTGTGACCCAGTCTCCTGGGCTGATGTCTTGCAGGCTTTGAATGATCAAACGAACATCATCCTTCACGAAGTTTGCACTTCGTTGTTGCTCTGCCCAGCTTGCATCTGTTTGTTCGGGATGCTGGTTCCATGGTGGGACCTTCAACATGCGGTTGCAATGGCGAAGCTGGATTGTGTTCAACAGGGCGGTGTACTTTTGGCAATGCTCGGCCTCCAGCTCGCGGTCCGTCATGGGGATGGACACCTCGTATGTGGTGCCGCTCCGTTGTTGCTCCCAAATACGGATAACCAAGCGCCAAACAGTTTTGAAGCCAATGGGCCAACCGGATGCCTCCTCCAAGATCCACTCTCCAAGGGAGAGATTGACGAACAATGATGTGAGGGCCTCATGAAGGGAGTCATAACCCATACTCGCCAAGAAGCTGTCTCTATTGGCCACCTCATTTCCGAATGGCCCGGATAGTCGCAAGATGCGCTGGCACAACCAATCCACGCAAAAGCCAGGTCGGAAACGTGGCTCCACAAAGATGAGCACTCGGATGTCCCACTTCACGACCACCGACATCCATGGCTCCCGGTCGCTGGGGTAATCCAAGGCGTGTGCCAAGGCCTGTCCTGCGGGGAGGTCATTCAAGCGGCGGAAGACGGTGCGCCACAGGTGAGGGTGCCTAAGAATTTCCCAATGCAAATATACGCGATTGTAGCGCAAATCGTAGAACCCGTGAGTCTTCCAGTCTAGAACACGTTGCCGACGTTTGTCCCATGACAGCTTGCGAAGATTGCGGTTACTAATGTCAGTAACAACAAACTCGGCCCAATCGCGTAATTCCAGGGGGTACGTTTCTGGGGGCCGAAGACAATACAGTAGCACCGCGTCTGGATGATAGCGATCAATGTCCCAAGTCGTGTACGATTGCCGCTGATCGGTTGTGGGCTCACGGTCTGGAAACATTGGTTCGCCGTTTAGCCGTCCACAACGTGAGTCGTCAGGACATCCGCGACCTCCTGTAGGAGCTGGGCCGAAGATGGGGCTCTCTTGTGGCTGAGGCCGCCACTTCATGCGCAACACACGGAAGCGACCTTCCGGGGTGCCCGTGTTGACGTGGCGGGAGGAGAAGGTGCAGTACACGGCAGAATACCCGAGGCAATAGAAAACCATCTCCGGCACACCAATGGTGCGGCCGTGGCATTTCCTCTTGAGGCGTAGCCCCGTTGTCCGCTTGCGCTTGTGTTCATCATGCTCAGTAGCCTTCACAATTTGTGGGCCTTGTTGGGTTAGCCGCACCACGGAACGCTCCTCCTCGCTGCTAAGGTACTTAATTAAGTACGCCAGGAGGAAGCGGCTGCCATAGACCAGCTGCCAATTGGAGTGGCAGCCATTCGTGGCCACGAACACCCTCGGGCAAAATTGGCTGATAAGGCCATCATTCTTCAACCGTGGGGGCTCCCAGATGCCTCCTTGCAAGTCCTCGTGAAGGCGCACGACCCCGGGCGTCTCAGTGTCCTCAAATGCGACACCCTCCTCCACCAATAGATCACGCAAAGAATCTGGAATTTTGACTTCAAGGGGTGTGAAACCCACATCGCTGTGGAGGGGCTTTGGCATACCTGCCTTGCATTGAAAGACGACCTGAGTTGGATCGCGGACGGGAACCTTGCACTTGTCCCCATGTTTATGTGGTTGCACTAGGGCGGCCCGGGCCTCCCAATATGCTATTTCGCTGGCGTCGCCTAGCCAGTCAAAAGCATGTGGCACTGATGCAGATAGCCTAGCCAAGGCTCTTTGAATGGCGGCATGGCGCACATCGGGATTCACATGATGTATGGGATCATCCGTCCACACACCCCAATGCAAATGATGGAAGTTCGGCTTGTCGGTCTGCCATTCACAATGGATGAAGACGTGAGTGATGTTCCCCAAAGGTTTGGCGGGGTCCTCCATCAGGTGGCGTCTGAGCAAATTTGACGATCGGTACCATGCGCGCTGAAGATCAACAGCAAAATACTGCGGGTCCAACCCTTGATCCACGATTCTCTTCCAAAGCGGGGCCACGCCAGGAAAGCGAGACATGTCGCACGTCTCTGTTCCAAAGTACGTCATGTCACCAAGTTTCTTCCGTGCTGCACATAGTAGGGCAACATGACGGTCTGCATCTGCCTTGTCATACAACAGGCCAGGTAAAGGCGTGTCACCAAACCGTTCACTATATTCTTGTTGGCTTCCATAATCACGGAGTGCGGCCTGTAGGCCGCGCTTGACCATGCTGACACTCGGCCCGCGTTCCAGAAGGCGGCTGAGAAGGACGTTGAAGGCGTACGATATCCATGTAACATCGTGTGCGCGGGTACTATGGGGATCATTCAGGACCTCCTGCACATGGCGTTCAGGATTGACGAAGCCTTGAAGACCGTCTGCCAGCGTGCTTGCCGAATACATGCGCAATGGCATGTTTCCTGCAAAATGTCCGGTTTGAGGGTCTCGCACCGGGAAGTGTGACGGAAACAGGTAGGCTTCGAGGTACTCATAAATGTTGGGAAGATTAGGCAGGCGGCTCGTCACGCTTTGGGCAAAATTGCGCACCCATTGAGCCGGCTTGGCGCGCTGGGCCGTCAACTCTGCTAGGGTGGACAACAAGACGTGGACACCTGCAGAATTTGATGGGTTATCATCCAAGTATTCCATGGCATCCTTGACGTACGTGCCGGTGCCCTCAAGGGCCTCATCGATACTGTCATCGGCAAAAGCATCCGCCTCCCCACCCACGCTTGCCAAAAATTGTTGTTCTGCCCAACGCAAATCTTCATCTCCTATGTCTTGTGCAAGACCATTAAGTCTCCCCAGGACATTCTCCAAGACATCCGCTTGTACAGGCAACGGCTCAGGTAAACCATCGCTTGGCGCGCTCGAGGACGAAGAGCCCGAGTCGCTGGCATCTTCTTGTACTGGTGGCCGGGCAGTCTGTGCAGCGGACTCCGTGGCACGAACCCAACCCTCAACATCCTGGGTATCCACGTCAATACCTTGGCGCAGAACGGGCCTCTCATACACCAGCATGGCGGTCGTACCAGCTTTTAAGGACCAACGCATTGTTTGATGGCGCTTTATGGTGTATTGCCCACATTCAAACAACGCCCGGTTGGCATTTACAGCCCTACCAGGAACCACCGCCACCCAAGTATCAGATTTGCAGCACAATAGAGCCCGCAACACATAACGCCCAACGAAGCCGGGCAGGTAGTCGGGTACGAAGGGAATGTCGACATCAGATGTTGTCGCCGTTCAGTCTACGTAGACCAAAAGCACCGGACCACATATACCGAGGCGCTCATTTATCGGCCAATCCGCAACTAGGTTGTTGAGGTGCTGCAAAAAATCAACGGGTGGAGGTTCCGTGAGGGTACAATGGAGGGCACAAGGGGCAAAAGCCGGTGGGAGAACAACCCCGGTGCGGCGTGGCCATGTCGGTCGAAACATTGTCGGCAAGTCGTTTCCAACACTGGAGCGGACGAAGATGCGGGTCAATAGGGTATCGAGGACGGTGTAAGCACATCGTGACTGGCCTCGCGTCAACTGGCGCCCCCGCAACAGGCCATGCGGCATGGTTAACAACTCTCTCAACTCCTTAAAGAGTTGCCGCTCTGGGATGTCTCCACGAAACAAGCCGCGAAAGATCATAGCCAAAGTGTCATAAATGGGGTGGTTCACGTCCGTGGCGGCATCCGTAGGTTGCAAAAGTGTGGCACGAATAGACCGTACCACGAGAAGGCTGTGAAGAGCCGCAGTAATTGCGTTTTGCGGGGTGTGCGGCAACACGCGTGGCATCACCCATCCGGGTGCCCCTTTGCGCAACATAACGCGTCGCGCGGAGGCTTCCTCTTGTGACAGAGGGGCACGCCGCTTCACTTGCTTAACCCACGTAGCCTCTCTGGGGCACGTCCCAAATGTGACGTTGGGAACGTCACGGTCCAAGTCTTCGCGATTGCTGCATCCAGGTGGGCCCCAAAGGTGGCTCCACACGCACTCCAGATCCGGTCGATGGCGGTGTAGGATGCGGTACCACCTCCATAATATGGACTGTGGCGCAAGGACGTACCTCAACGCCTTGTGGCCGAAAGAGATGAATTGTGTGGAGATGCCGCGGCCGTCCCCACAAATGCCTAATAGTTGGTATTGTGCAGAGGTAGGCCGCCCCGTGCGTTTGTCTCGACGTAAGCGAACACCCGACACTGCAACGTCGTTGATGCGGACTGGCGCCAAATGGCCCAGATTTTGGTGTACGGGGGCATGAAACGTTGGAGGATCCACGGGGTTCAACGCATCATCCCGTAGTTGGTTACTTGGCCACACTACACTGAACAAGTGCTTGGCCCACCACCGTTTTTCGCAATATGCGCATACTGCGAAAGCAAGCCCGTGGACATGATGAAACAAAGCCCGAGTGCAGATGCCAGCGTGCCCTTCTGGTAGCAAAGGGTGCTGTGCCGCCACATCCCAACACGGAGCAAGCCATGCCATCCTGGTTTGTTTTGGGTGGCGTCTACGTAGTCTAGGCGGTGGCTGGGATGCATCGCACCCGACCTCGGGACCGCCTTGAGAAACACAGCACTGGGAGCCATCAAAGTTTGGATCGTTATCATCGCACCACCCCTCACTTCCATACGTGCTAGCACTACCCTCAGCATCACCATCACCATCCGGCATGCAGGACGATGCCTCACCGCGATGAACAATGGAAGTATCACAGACATCATCGCGCATGTTGCAACTACTAGGCTCCGGAATTGACATGATTGATGACCGTTGCGTGCTCTCCGAGTCCACTTCACTCATAGACGCAATGGATAAGGGTCCTCCACTCTCCAAGTCATGGTCTTCATCATTTTGAGGAGACAACCTACCACTAGAGCGAGACGAAGAAGACATGGTTGCACACCGTTGGTCTCCGTCCAATTCCACGTCTGACAGCGATGCGTTGGACAATGGTCCCCCGCCTTCCATGCGAGGGGCAATCTCAACAATTTCGTCATCAGATGATACATGCGCACCCTCTTCCACCACGACTTCAATCTCAACAATTTCGTCATCAGATGATACATGCGCACCCTCTTCCACCACAACTTCTTCCCGGGCAGCCGAAATGGGCGATACATGCATGGTGTCGTCTTCAACAGCGGTACATGTGGGGGCCACAACGACCGGAGCGGTGTGGTTGCTGATGTGCGGTGAAAGTTGGAGGTATGCAGGAAGCGGGCATTCACTTCCAATGGGATGGTAGGCACATCGAGTAGTACCCGGGAGAGCATACGAGCGGCAGCGTCCCTTCCTAGTATGCCCCGTACATCGTTCCCTTTGGCTACACGACACCTCTTCAACACCGCGATCGTCGAGTGTTGGTTGCGCAGAGCGAAGACCGCAAGAGGGACGAGGTACGGGCACAGGTCCAGGCTCACGTGATCCAGGTTGAGGCTCATGTGGCCGGTGTATGGCGCATGCACCATGCAAGTTGCGGCACCGTGTACCGCGGCCTGTCGGCTTGCCACATCTGCCTTCCTCCACTGGCTGATGGTCAATGCAAAGTGGCCTGGTTTGTGGGCGGCGGTTATGGCAGAATGTGCCATCTGGGTGTTGGAAGGTGCATCGCAACGTTGCCTCGGCAACGGACGACCCTTGTAACCATTGGCAATCATGGAATCGGAAATATGGCAAGAAACTGACCTCCTCGGCGTGAAGACCCCACCTACAGACAGCACATTTGGTGTCACGGGGGAAATTGGCCACCTCGTGGAAGTGCGCCATACTCAATGGCAACCTCTTGTACTCATGGGCATCTTGCACTCGCGACGGATGCTGTGCGCAACGTAGAATGAGTCCACGCCATTGATGTTGTACCTTGGGGGGAAGCATAGGCCACACCTCGTCCGCAAACTCAGTCCCGAGGAGGTAACCCACAATGCTCATGCACGATGCAGCGTATTTGGTCTGTTGTCCGCCACTTTGCGCGGAATCCCATTGGTGATCACGGTAATTTCGACAAGGCGCACAGTACAGTGGGAATCCATTGTCACGGGCCCAAATGAAGTGCTCCTCCGCTAGGCTAGGTGCCTCGAACCATCCACTGGCGTCCGTACGGATAAGGGCACACGAAACGGTGGCGGCACGCCTAATAGGGTTTGGAACGTGGAACAACTGCTCGTCTGCACGGCCACACCCGCAACACAAAAGGGTGGTTATGCAGGGCCCGTTGCCGACTAGTGCATGCATTGTAGCGTTGCACATCAATTGTAACGCGGCTGCCCAAGGGTCGTTGAAAACGTCAAGCAGCGACCCACACAGAAGCAACTCTAAGGTAGTACCAACGATGCATGCCCCCATGGCAAGCGCGTTGTGCATGTGGTGCACCACAAGGAAGGACAAACACCGCCGAAAGATGTGTATCAAGAAGCCCATGGTAGCTCGTGCATCCTCAGTGAAAAACAGCCCGATGAAGCAAAGCATCGGGCATACGCAAACACTAGCCCACAACGGAACTGACGGTAGAAAGGGCATCGCAATAGTAAAGGTGTGTAAGAAAAGAAGCTCAACGGGCGGCACAGCTAGCCGCAAGAATGCTTCTTTTATGGTACATGGCATGCACATGCGCATCAGTGGCCGCCAAAGGCACCTTGCGCGCTGCAGGGTGGCGCAGAGAACATGTGGCAGTGCACGTCGCAGTTGTTCGTACACCACCCATCGACATAAAAGTGGCCCTGCAACATTGCAGTACAGTGCGCAGTGCACCAACGTACCCCAATTGCCCATGCAGACTGCGGTGATGGCGGCATCGTACAGTGGGAATGATGAAAACTGCAAAATGAAAACCTGTAGCAGACCTGAGCAACATGGTCTCAGTAAGGCAAGGCTTGCTGCCCAAAGCCCCGGAAAAAAAACAACAACTATACCAATATGCAATGCGCAGCTCACTATGGAGTTGTGATACACTGTGGCGGAAACAAACACCAATTCCATGCTACAATGCAACAATTCATTCAGCACCCAAACATAGTGCCACGCATTGGTCTGCGCCCGGAGGCGTGCGCGCATTAAGTGGCGATATTTGCGGCGCGCGCGCTTGCGCTTGTGGCGTGCTGTTTGCCGTGGATGCCGTGTGCAGTCCAACGCACGCGAAGGCCACGGTGTGTGCCGTCGGCGAGCTTTCATGCTCCACATCATGGCACAAAGTTGGCGCAAAAGAAGGAAAAGCATAACTAGCACAATGGCTTTGTCAGCCAAGGAGTCATTGGCATCCGGGGGGCAAAACGGGGAAAGTGCAAAGATGATTGCCAAGAGGCACCGACCGCCGGTCCCACATAGGTGCTTGCATCCCGTTCCCCAGGAACGCCTTGCGAAACTGAATAGATTGCCCCAGTGGTTGGGCGTTCCAAAACGAAGTAAAAAACACAATGCACTATGAAAGACAAAAACCATGTCGCTACAACCGCGGCGTTGCGCAATATGGAGTAAAATAAAACTTCCCACCATTAGGATGAAACAAGCCATGTGTATGGGAGAACAACATGATGTTGTGATATCGTTGGTGGAGACAACCCGATAATCATCCTGTGGCGGATGAACGGATGCGCAGCCAGACGTCCGCTCTGAAGCAGCAGGTGACATACATGGCGAACCAGCGCTGCGGTTGAAACGTCGCCCGACGAAATCTGTATCCGGATGGATGCATGTGTCTGATGGATTTGCTGCGCCTCTAGTAGTCTCCGTGGATGTCGCACTCAAGTCCTTGAGTTCTGGCAAAGCGCTAGCTTCCGACCCTACAGGGTCCAAAGAGGGTGCACTGGAGTTGGTTGTTGTTGGGGTTGCCTCTTCCGTCATACCCTTGTGGACGCATACGTTGGTACCATGCTGATCGGGTGGAAAGACACCATCCGTGCCAAGCACGGAGGACAAGCCACACACACCAACGGTGTCCACAGAAAAATACTTGTGCTGGGGCGGCCATACTGGGTGCTGCAAGCGAACTACAAGTGAAGCATTGTCGATAGAATACACCTTGTCGGACTGATCGTCACCATCCCACGAGCACATCTCCGCATTGGACACACACTCGTGGGACAATATGGTGCTCACATCCACGCACCGCACTATCGAGGATGTTGATGGGTCAAACACCCGACGGCCACTGGGCACTGCCCTTGTGCTACCTCCCTCGGCCATGGCGCTTCCGTGTAGCTGAAATGGCCCTTCGGCGGGCAATAGATAACTTTCGGAATCCGAGACCGTGGATGACTGGCTACCAAACTCCAAATCTGGGATGCTAGAGTTGGTCGGTGGAGCAGACGACAACGTACCAGACTCCAAATGAGGGATGCTCATACACGAGGACGACGATGTGATGTCAACTTGTAGCGCCGATAGGTGTTTTCTTGTGTTTCCGCAACACCCTAGCTGCTGCTCCGTTGGTGCAACAAGATTGCAACATTGGGCTCCTGACACTGAAACATTTGCGGGCAAGGGTGTCACCAATACACCACCGCCGGGTGGCCCCAGGTCATGGCCACTCACTGATATCGGGCTTGGAATGGCAAGAAGCCATTGCTGAATGCGGCATGTTGTTGCGGATTGCGTGTGCATGGCATCAACACCACCTACATGACGTGAAAGATTCAAATGGTTGGAATAGAAAATCGTCCATGCCGTGAATGCTAACACAGGGCAGGGGGCTGTCCATGGGGTGCAGGGCAAGTTTGGCATCGTCGTCCGTAGGTGGTGCAACAAATGTGTTTCAAGACCGCAAATGGTGCAACCACCCTCTAAGGCGCACAATGTGCAATTGTTTGTATCGAACGATGCAGCACATCCCATGAAGGGCTCCGTAAAAATAACATGAACATGGCATGCAATCCATCACAGGCTATCAAAACAAAAGTGAGGCAACAAGTATCAATGAAGTCAGGGCACCCGCACTTGCTGACCCCATTGTGCCTGTGGCCGGTGTAGATGTGCTTGCCCATGGCAATGTGGCATGTCAACATTGGCCAAGAATGGTAGCAACAATGGTAGAGCAAAAGCGTTTTCTCGTATGCATACGCAAAGTGGCCCTCTTTTTGCTTGGGGAGCTTGCTAGGACGCCTCGTTCGGCACTCTGGCGTGAATCAAGTCTATCAAACCCATCACAGACCCATGACACAATTGGATTGCTTGTTATGCCCGTACCGTCGAAATGCGTGTTCATGTGGCAAACTATTGGTATGTCGGTGGTTGCACTTTGGGGGTTTTTTAGTCTTTTAATGTTGCATATCTTTGGTGCCAGTTGACGCCCATCACCTGTGCGAAGCCACCAACGGCGCCTAGGTGCAATAGACCTGTCGGCACGACAACCTCCCTTGGCACAATTGCATTGCTTGTTATGCCCGTACCTTCCAAATGCTTGTTGGTGTGGCAAGCTATTCGTTTGTCGGTGGTTGCACTTTGGGGTTTTTTTTTAGTCTTTCAATGTTGCATATCTTTGGTGCCAGTTGACGCCCATCACCTGTGCGAAGCCACCGATGACGCCCAGGTGCAATAGCCCTGTCGGCACGACAACCTCCCTGCATTGCTTGTTATGCCTGTACCTTCCAAATGCTTGTCGGTGGTTGCACTTTGGCGCTTTTTAGTCTTTCAATGTTGCATATCATTGGATTGCTTGTTATGCTTGTACCGTCCGAATGCTTGCTAATGTGGCAAACTATTGGTTTGTCGGTGGTTGCACTTTGGGGGTTCTATGTTGCATATCTTTGGTGCCAGTTGACGCGCATCACCTGTGCGAAGCCACCAACGGCGCCCAGGTGCAATAGCCCTATCAGCACGACAACCTCCCTTGGCACAATTGCATTGCTTGCTATGCCCGTACCTTCCAAATGCTTGTCGGTGGTTGCAATTTGGGGGTTTTTAGTCTTTGAATGTTGCATATCTTGTGTGCCAGTTGATGTGGTTGGGTCAAGATTGCAACATTGCTATTCGCCCAACTCACAATGTGGGGGGTGGGGGGTTGCTGCAGAAGTGGCTCTAGCAAACACCTACACCAGCAATTTCACGACAGGAACGGCCCAGAAGAGGTGTGCGTGCAATGCTTGACACGCTACAAAGCACTGATCACCTAGGATGAGCGCCCATGATGCACGAAGCATGAGACGTTTGAAGCTCACCACGCAATGCGGGAGGATAGACATTGGGATTCCGGGGCAGCTCGCCTGGACTCAGAGGGATCCAAGTAATTTGTTACACCACCAACTCCAGTAAAGTCAAGAGGATTACCTTGTGGGTGTATTTCTATGGCGCCCCAAGCAAAGCGGAAGGAAGCAGATTCCTGGCAACGACATTAGCACCAATACACCATGCAGCAAAAAAATACCCACCAGCAGACTCGCAGTGCATAGAGTGTGGATTTGGCAATATGTTGTGGGAAGACGCACCGGTGAGGGATGGCACGCGCACGGCACATCATCATGCCACGCTTCAATGACAAAGAGTCATTTCTGTATATACACATGTGCAACATGCGGATGGATGCATGTACATGCACTGCGCCACTTCTCTAAAGTGCGGAAAGAAAGGTGGACGGGGAAAAAAAAAAGGAAAAGTGCTTGGTCACGAAACACTTTGGCGAGTGGATGCAACAAGGCCACCCTACGGACCGTTATATAGTTCACATGGAGGCAATATTGCAATGCACAAGGGGCCTGACTCATACAGGCGGTACGAGGAGGCAGGTCACCAACACCCAACCAGTAGCACACATGAACGGCTCCGGTGGTAGGGGATGTGGCCGCAACAATGAAAAAGCTCACGAGATCCCACCATCTGCCGACGCCGTCACCCAGTTACTTGGTGTTTCAATGGCCACACGGTCGACCAAGTGATACCCACGTCGCGTGTATTTCGTGACCCGCTCTTGGGTCACCTCCTTGCCAGAACAAGCGCGCATCCGCTTTTTGAGGACTGCTCTCGGCCATGCGGAAAATAACATGACTCCATCAAAGTAATTCTGCACAATGTTTAGGTCAAAGTCCAAAACCATTTCGCCCAAGTGCTTCACAAACCGCCGAGGAACAATGACTTGAAAATTGCAGCATTTGCCAGGCGTATAAAAATTGAATATGCTGTGAATCAGGTCTGAACGGAAATACGGGATCTGCGCCAGGTCGCTCTTTGTCAACACGGAGACTAGCCGCATGCCCTGCACCTCGGTGAGGTGTCTGAAAAGGGCCCACCAACATGATGACATGCAGAACACATCGACGTCGGACCAAGGGTAGTGTTCGAAGCGTAAACATTGCAGTATTTGTGAGCCAGAAACTAGGACGCTAGGAATCATGCCAGCCACACTCCGCAGACGCTCAAGGAAGGCCACGAACCGCTCTGGGTGTGCACAAACCTGGCCAAGTGATAATTTCAGAAATGTGATGCATGCTCCTAGTACCAGAGAGCCAAGCTTCATGCGGCCAAATACTCCATCAGCGGCTGGCAACAGTAGGACCTCAATCGGCAGGAGGAATAAACATATCATCTGCCATATTTCTTTGATAAGGGCGTAGATTGCAGCCATATGGCTTATACAAAACGTCTAAGAGGCATGTGGAGGCACTTTGCATCACATTGTTGATCTCTCTTTGGGGCCGGCATGATGTGACTACACTAAATGGCAACATATGTCTCTCTTCTGACTCTGGCACTTTTTTCCTGGTAGCACAGCTGGTGCCTTGCAGAAAACACGATGGGTCGTTTTAGCAAGCGATCACAAAGCACGTGCCCAACTACCACGCGAGTTGTCGGACTGTTCCATGCCTCTTTGGTGCCCTTCGTTCTCAACGTGGGCATTGGGGTGTAAATAAATAAATACGTACGCTCCAACGCCCCACCCGACGATTGTATATCGTGATGTGTGCCCTAGTGCTTGTGCATGAGGCTTTTTTCAGTGCACACTAGCTGCACCTGCGTGTAGCACCAAGAAAGACATGACGTCCCACTGTATGGGATTGAGGTCACCCAAAGCAAATTGTCGTACAACGAATGTTCAACTGGACAAGTGCCCACCCTTGTGTGCCAGTGGGATCATTTGGTGTGTAGATGAACCTCTGACATGCATAGGTTTGGTCGGCCGTTTGGGCATTTTTTGGGCGGCAGTATTTTTATGTTTTTGGATTATCTTGCCCATCGATGCAAACCCACGTGTAATAGTCACGCCAAAAGTACTATTCACATGCAGCGGATGAACCTTGCATAGGGGATTGCCGATGTCGCACACAATGTCATCTCTACACCGCGGAATACAGGCAGCCGTAACCGTGTGATGGACACATACATTACAGGTCATCCATCAAATATTCACGGACGTTTAGTATTCACATGTGAATATTCCTGGGCTGGAGGGTTCATCATTTTCAGCGGTTTTGGCCGCTGTTCACCATTTTGGCCATTACCGGATGGCGGTAGTGGTATTGGTTGTGCCGATTTTGGCCATTTTTGGAGAGCAATAGTTTGATTCATACACCCCGGAGAAACGGTTCTTGAATTTTGATGTGAACTTTGTTTAGAAATATTTCAATGTCGTGTCCAAAAGGCAGAAAACCACCAACCTGTCTGTTTGTATCATGGCACGGGGGGGGGGGGGGCATGGGCGTGGGCACGTTGTACGGGGTGATCTGTCAGATTGTGGCATCCGGTTGGACACGGCAAGTACGAAAATAGAGCACGGCAAGTACACCGAGGGTCTTAATAGCATACGACGGGGCAAAATTGAAGGGAAAACGTCCAAATTGCTCAACGATGATGCCACACTGTACAATGGTACCCCGCCATGAGGGCCACCAGTGATGGGCACCACAAGAAACATGGCATTGATGGCATGCAGCTGATAATCCGATGACGTTCCGAGGTTGTGACACTCATACTCGTTGCCTATGACATTGGGTTGAGACAATTGCCATGCATGACTGGGGTAAGTAGTACATGCCGCCCCCGATGTGATGGACACATACATTACAAGTCATCCATCTGATATTCACGGATGTTTAGTATTCACATGTGAGTATTATTGGGGTGGAGGGTTTATCATTTTTTGCGATTTTGGCCGGTTTTCACCATTTTGGCAACTACCGGATGGCGGTAGTGGTATTGGTTGTGCCGATTTTGGCCGTTTCTGGAGAGCAGCGGTTCGATTCATACGCCCGGGAGAAAAGGTTCTCAAATTTTGATCTGAACATTGTTTAGAATTAGTCCGATGTCGTGTCCGAAAGGCAGAAAACCACCAATCAGTTTGCTTGTATCACAGCACCGAGGGGGGGGGGGGGGGGGATGGGCATGGGCATGGGCAACGTTGCATCTAGTGAAAAACGGTGATCTGTCAGATTGTGGCATCCGGTTGGACACGGTAAGTACGGAAGTAGAGCACGGCAAGTACAACGAGGGTCTTAGCAGCATACGACATTGAAGGAAAAACGTCCAAATTGCTCAACGATGATGCAACATTGTATAATGGTACCCCGCCATGAGGGCCACCAGAGATGGGCACGACAAAAAAACATGGCATTGATGGCATGCAGCTGATAATCCGATGACGTTCCGAGGTTGTGACACTCATTCGCGTTGCATATGATATTGCGTTGACACGATTGCCATGCATGACTGGGGTAAGTAGTGTATGCTGCCCCGATGAAGACCATGGGCGCAATATGCTGGTTTTGCCACCGTTGGTGTGAGCCTTGGTGCCACTAGCTTAGGGAACCCAAGGGGAGCACACGCCTGTCCCCAAACCTTATGAGTTGCCAAACACTGTTTTGCGCCACATACCACGGGGGGTGGGAGCAAAACCCACCATAGTTGTCACCATGTGAGCCAACACACAAAATATTGTGATGTACGCACAGAGTGGTTGCATGCCAAAATTTCCCGATGGCAAGTGTTGGGGAGATGGGGGGGGGGTCCGAATGTGGCCGTGGAGGGCCCGCACCCATGGCACACTACGGTCCTGCCACCCTTCTTGTGAGCCTTGGCGCCACGGGCTTATATAACCCAATGGGAGCACATGCGGAGGGGGATGGAGGTGACGACCTTCGATGCACAACCATGTATCGCTGGGTACACTGGTTGGTTCAAGCACCCAAAGGGAAACAATCGGCCAACCAAGCCCATGTGCAATGGTTTCGCGGGGTGTTGCCGTGGAGGACCCACGTGCACTTGCACCACCATCCTCCACCTGCTGTGCACGTCCCATGGTGATGCAGTGGGATCCAAAACTACTCATGTTGCCATCATGTTTTGCATTAACGTGACCCTTTGTCGGGTTGTGGAACCCAGGGGGACATAGGCCTCAAGCATAAGGGCATTGCACTGTGTGCGCACTGCGTGGGTGACAGGTGCGCAGTGCGTGCAATGCGAACACCATGAGACCCAGCCAAAGAGGAAGGGAGGAAACCTACATTTCCGACGGCATAACAACGTGCTTTACATCCCCACGAGCGCCACCCGTTGTTGCTGGCGTGTGTTGGAAGATGGTGGCAGTCTTCCGCAAACATAGATTGTTGACCTTGAGCCAATTGGGCCCTGACTTGTAGCATCCCGATGTGCACCTTTCCTGATATGCCTTGCTGGTGATTTGCAATGATCCAAGGGTGTCTGTATAGGTTTCAAGTGCTAGCTCATGGATAGAATCCACAAAAAACGTTGCCTACCAACAATAGCAATGTGGTGGCCATGAAGGTTGGAATCAGCTAATGTGCCATATCCTAAATGCACAAGAGGCATAAAAAAACCTGTTCTGGAACACCAAAGCTACGGTTCAAGTAGTGGCCAACGTACAAAAATTTGCGCTGTGTGCGCACTGCATGGTTCGCGTACCACATGCATAGCACGTAGCTCGGCAAAGACCTTACGGCTGGCGGAAACCGGTATGACATCACCCCGAAAAAGCAAGCCCTGCAGGGCTTGCCGGTGGTGTGTAGGTGCACATTCCCCTGCCCTTGGTGGGGCACAAAGGGTAGGAATGGATGCCAGGGCGGGCATTTAGGGCCGCGGAACCTCGTTTTCCGGGCCACCTTCGCGTTGCAAGAAGAGCAACACCATCCGGCAGTCTGGGATAGCGTTGTCACAGCCTGTGATGGAAGCATCATCGCACACGAAGTAGCGCGCTCCACCATCCCGCTGGTCCACTCGGACGTAAGCTACGTAGTGATTGGGGCGGTGCTCAACCACACTACGGGCTGACCAGCGGCTATTCGCAAAGGTGACCTCCGCGGGAATGGCAATCTGGCCACCTGCCGCACGCGCAATAACAAGCCCATCTCCGTGTCCGGCGAAGCGGCGGGTGTATGCCACTGCTTGTTGTGCGAAATGGTCGGGACAATGAACAAGATAACCCTCATTGACTTGTTGCACTTCTTGGGGAGCGGCATCCAAGCCCCCTGAATTGCCATATTGTGGGGTAGCGTAAGCATGTGGTGCACTTCGGGCATCATTTCCTCAATGACCATCTCGCAACCGGCAACAGGGCATCTATATTGGCGGTGCACCGCAAACCGCACAGAGTCAAGTGGCACACCCATGGCAAGAGCGTTCCACATGTGCACCACGTTGGAACCCTCTTCCCCGGCGCGTAGCAGAGGCATGGTGTGCAAGCGCAGACCACGGATGAACTCCGGGCGCGGCGCTATCCCAGATTGCAAGGCTTCCACACACCGTACCAATGCGCGGCATACGGCACGATTGGAGCGCTCCGTTTGCAAAATAGAAGCGCGCAAGGGCGGCAGAGCAAAGAGCCCTTGGAGAGTGGCATTGGTACCACAACTCTGGTTGTATGCGTTCAACGCCACCGGGTGCAGCACTCCATCCACATCCACCCCACCTTGCCCGGTGCCTGCTTCGGAGAGTGAGGCAACCTCCGGAAGGTCACCATAGCCCATGGAATCATGAAGAGACACCGGTTGATGCACAGGCCAATCGGCATGGTTGGCGGGGCGGCTGAGAACCACATGCAAGAGGTTCACTGGGCACTCCACCCCGTCTGACGCAATATGCGTCCGGTACCACACGATGAGGTCCAGGAGGTGGTCTCGGGGAAACGCGCGCTCGATGGCATCGGCGATGGCAAAAGGATCATTCATTTCACAGGCATCCAAGTACTGCATGACGTACAGCGACGCCGATTTGCCACGCCACAAGGTTTTCTCAATGCGGCCATTGATGTCCACTTTCAACATGAAGCTGAAGTATTTGGCCGGTTTCCCGGTGGCCGCAGTACAATTGTTGCACACTTTGGTGACGCGAACATCGTCAAGACCCTCGCATCCACGGCATCCCTCGTACACCCTAATCTCCGAGAACACCGATGAGATCACCTTTACGCCAGCAAGATGGGCCCCTCCGAATTCGTTTGGGGAGTACACGAGCTCTTTTGTGGCACACCCTGAGAAGACATTGAACGGATTGTAGTTGGCCTTGATTTGCGCCCATCCGATCAAACGGTCACTTGTGTCCACCGAGATGATGTCCACTTCAGCCTTTTCCCAGAAGGACGAAACGGAACCGCCCACTTCAACATACATCGAACCCTCAACAAGACGTTCAACAAGGCGCGAGGCGCACGTCCGGAAGACGTGCTCACCATCAAAAGCACGGCTAAAACAAACACCGGATTTGTCGAGGCACAAGGAGAAGCCGTTGGGACGCGAGGGTTTTGCCTCGGCATTCCGCTGGCGAATGCGGCGATCGCCTTGGCGCTCGTAAAGTCCGCGAGGCATGTCAATCTTGGTAGCAACGTTATGAAGAACCATGAAGTCGAGCCCTGTGCGGACATCATCGTCTGCCTGCACAAGCGACTGAATGTCGCACCGTGTCAACCCCCTCAACACAACCTCCAATCGTTGTCCTTTGAGTGCAGAGCACGACATGATACGAACAGTAAGCTGTGCAATGCGGTGTTGCTAGTGAAGCACACGGAGCATAGTAACATGCAAAAAAAAAAGGAACCGTCCCCAAGGACAACGTTCAAATTCCCACGCCGCCGCGACAAGCAATTGCCACCATTACCAATAACACCCTCTCCCATGCCTCGCAAAGTGCACCAACCATAAGGGGAACCACAACGATCACCAACGACCCATTTGTCTTTTGCATCAACAGTGCGTGACACATGTGGGTGACCGTTCCATCCTCATCCCTGATAATCTGGTAGGTCTGTGCATGTTTTGAATCCATAAACAGGCGGATGCCACAAGTGGCCCATCATGCGTAACCTCCGGGAGCAAATGTGCGATAGTGAATTGGAGGTGCGCCATCTCGTGCTTGGGTTGCACATCCATGGAATACAACCCCGTGAAATCCCCTCGATCAGAACAGTTAATTGCTTCGTGGATGAGTGTACACCGCAGGTAGCATTCACCTTAGTGACCAAGAAAGCCCCGCTTTGTGTGTTGCTCCCTTGATAACCATCACGCAGCCCCGCACCCTAGACACACATAGGTTTGCACATCGCTACATGTACAACCGATCACTGAACAACGGCATGTGATCAAGAAACCTAGAGGCATTGGTCGCTCGCTACCCACAAGTAACGCCAGAGGCCAATCCTTAACCACCCAATCCTTAACCAGTTGAACGGCTTTCTGGATGAGCAGCACCAACTTGGACCTTGCGTTTTGAGGTGTACACTGCCGGACGCATTCACCAGAGTCACCAAGAGAGCCTTGGACAACGACAAATGCACACACAAGCATTGAACAGAGGTAGCAAATGAGGATAACTGGTGTTTAGGTACAATTGCAATGGAGGGTCACTGATATGGGAAGAGCTCACGTAAGTTTTGCAACATAAAGTTGCTTCCTATTGTCAACGACGGGAGTTCCTCGATGCAAAGTTGGTGTATGTTGCATTGAAGCCCATGCAATGCCCTGCCAAAGTGCACGCAAAAGCGGGATGCGCGAGGAAGATGAATGTTGATGCCAATCCATGAGACACCCATGGGGCATTGGATCCCTCAAATGGGGACACAAAATCATGACCGAAGCTGGAAAGAACCTTGGACTCCGCTACAGGTTATGCTACACGACTTCGGTTGGAGGATGTGTTGGGGAGGGGGGGCGCAAAGGAGAAAGTTTTATCGCACTCCATGGATCAAAAGTCACAAAATGGCTACACCACTTTGGTTGCAGGCTGTGGGGCAGCCTCGAAGGAGAAAGTTTTATCCCTCTCCTTTTGTGAAGAGACACGAAATGGCATTGGCCGGTCGGTTCAAGCCCCCAAAGGGCAGCCAGTCTACCAACCACAATGAACGATATCATGTGCTCGTTTCGGGGCAAGCAAAACACGTCCGTGCAGCAAAGAGTGCAGAGGCAAGCCAGCTGTACCCTGCGGACAGTGGTATAAGAACTTAAAGTCCTTCAAGGCCATCACTGTCTGATTCCGGGGCCATGCGCCGCCTAACGCAACGCAATTTGACCGCGTCCCTTCTCTTCCGCCTGCGGGGAGCTGCTTTGCTGCGGGGCAGCAAGGACGACCGACCCAAAACGGCATGGTACTGCGCTAGACCCATGGCCAAGGCACCCGTGGAGGAATCATGCAATCCCTTCGTAAGCGCTCCCTCACTCTCCTCGCCATCATGTTCTTCCTCAACGCCATGGGCATCCATGTCATCCACTTCCTCGTCCCCTGCCACCCCATGGTCCTCAGCCTGGTCACTCTCCTCATCCTCCTCTTCTTCACTGATGTCCTCGTCAGCCACCTCCATTGCTTCACGGTCCAAGAAGCATGCGAGCCCGCTGCGTTTTGCCTATGCATTGACCACATTGGTATTGTTACATGGGGGCAAGGTGGTGTTCTCGCTACGTGGTGAGATCACGAGTTGAAAAACGAATGGCACTGACAACGCAATGTTGTTCCGTACAACCCACGGTGCTCACAAACGCAGTCACAATAGGAGGTGGGACATGACCGTTGCCCTTGACGCGGCGTTCGTAAACACTCTCTGGCCATTGTGTCCCACTTGCACATCCTCCTCGTCATTTGTAACCCCATCCTCCTCATCCTCCTCATCCTCCTCATCCTCCTCTTCTTCACTGATGTCCTCGTCAGCCACCTCCATTGCTTCACGGTCCAAGAAGCATGCGAGCCCGCTGCGTTTTGCCTATGCATTGACCACATTGGTATTGTTACATGGGGGCAAGGTGGTGTTCCCCCTACGTGGTGAGACCACGAGTTGAAAAATGAATGGCACTGACAACGCAATGTTGTTCTGTACAAGCCACGGTGCTCATAAACGCAGTCACAATAGGAAGTGGGACATGACCTGGGACATGACCGTTGCCCTTGACGCGGCGTTCGCCTCCTCCTCATCCTTCTCTTCTTCACGGATGTCCTCGTCAACAACCTCAATTGCTTCACGGTCAAAGGAGCATGCGAACCCGCTGCACTTTGCCTATGGTGTTGTCACATGAGGGGCAAGGTGGCATTGAAGCTGCACCACCAGTTGGTACGTGAAAACGCAGTGTTGTTCCGTAGAGGCAACGGTGCTCACAAAGACAATCAATCACAACAAGAGGTGGGACATGACCATTGCCCTTGACGTGGCGTGCGGTACGACCCCGGCTTGACATGGTGCCCAAGACGAAAACCCACGATCATACGATTTACCATCAACTGATTCGTCATGTGCGCAAGGGAGTTGTGTAGCCTACAAGCAGCAATGATGAGGGTATCGTACGATGACAAATGCAGGCGACGCCATGGCATATGGACCACACCAGGCTTACCTTTGGTTTTGCTGCGTCCAGCGCACCATGTGATGCATTTGCGGTGGCATTATTGGCATGGGATGCTTGATGCTGAACACACTCATCCTTCGAGCCCCGCACATATTGCAATATTGTCCTGGAGGCCTGCAAGGGGACAGGTGACCGCTACATCCACCAAAAGACACAAACAAGGAGGTATGCAACCGTCCGGTATGACACACATGTACTTCTAGCAAAGCGCACCAAGCAGATGCAGAGGAAGCAATCACCTGTTTTGCTTTGCGCCACTCATTTACCCACGACTTAAATGCCGTTCCATGTGATTCTTCCCACGCCGCATCATCGCCAGAATCATTCCCGAGCACGGGGACTTGGATATTCAACCATGGGTGTGCACGTGGAACCAAACTTGAAGAGCAAGCAGGGACTCGGATGGTCACTTGCGGTCCTGTGGTTGGCTGGGGATTGGAGGGTGTGGTAAGTGCTTCTAATGCCACTTGTGGTGCCAAATTTTCTCGACGATGGGGAGAGGGGGCATGGACTTGGCTAGCCAAGTGACGGGCCAAGGGTGTGCGTTGATTGGAAGAGTGGGCTTCCGCGTGGGTGGGTGATGCCACATCCTTCGGTGGGGGCTCGGTGGAGGCACGTATTTTGTCATCCTTGCGCCCGATTGGAAAGTAAGTGGTATTGGGCCGACGAGGGCTTGCGGTACGATGGTGGCCACCCGGCGCTTTGTGAATGGTGTTCATGGGGAGGACATTCAAAGGTGCCGTACACGCCTCATCCTCAGGGGGATGCAAACGGGTAGCGGACGTTCGGGATGCAACTTGCACTTGCTGCGGGCTAGCAATGGGCCCAGGGGCATGGGTAGAGGCGGGCAAGGTGTTGGAGGGTGCCACGGGTGCAACCGTGCTTGGTGTGCCACATTTTGGAAGAAGTGAATGCATAATCGGGCGGTCATGTGGCGGAGCTTGGTTATTGCTGCACGGGAGTTCCATAGATGCCTCCGGTGCTACTTTGGGGGATACAACGGGCAGCTGTCGTGGCCTGATGCTGAGGGTACTGGCGCCGGTGCCCACGGGGAGGGCAACAGAGGGTGCAGTCTGCGTAGTGTTTGTTATGGGGTTCACGTGGTGCCCCAAAGGGCCTGCGCTTGGGGCCCCAACAGGAGCCACAGCGGGCGGCGGAACGGATATGGCGGCAACCACCGTTGGGATGTTTGACGGGAGTGGGAACCCTGGGACGCGCGATGCCCAGTAGGGATGTGTACTATGGAGGGAAGCATGTGGGAATAGCCGCAAGAAGGTGTTGTCCACGGCACCGACACACCGCACCACCAAAAACCCGAGGCGGTTGCTTTGCCCGTGGCGATGGGCCGCAAGCGGGACAAAATGTGGTGGTGCGGGTTCATCGTCTCCAAGGCGAGCAAACACAGCAACACAGTCAGCAAAAATGTCAAAATTATGGGACATGGTACGCCTATGCTGCAACAAGCCATGGGAGGAAAGAAAAACAACAACACCATGTGACCTCTTGCGGACGAAACAGAATGCGACGTTGCTATTCCTACATGGCCGCTAAAACACAAAAAAAAACGTTCAATGTCCTAACTTTGTATTCCGAATTGTAGCATCGTCGTTAGCGAGCAAACATGCCATGGGCAATATTGAGCAAAATGCAAAGGGGCCCCAACAGGAGCCACAGCGGGCGGCGGAACGGATATGGCGGCAACCACCGTTGGGATGTTTGACGGGAGTGGGAACCCTGGGACGCGCGATGCCCGGTAAGGATGTGTACTATGGAGGGAAGCATGTGGGAATAGCCGCAAGAAGGTGTTGTCCACGGCACCAACACACCGCACCACCAAAAACCCGAGGCGGTTGCTTTGCCCATGGCGATGGGCCGCAAGCGGGACAAAATGTGGTGGTGCGGGTTCATCGTCCCCAAGGCGAGCAAACACAGCAACACAGTCAGCAAAAATGTCAAAATTATGGGACATGGTACGCCTATGCTGCAACAAGCCATGGGAGGAAAGAAAAACAACAACACCATGTGACCTCTTGCGGACGAAACAGAATGCGACGTTGCTATTCCTACATGGCCGCTAAAACACAAAAAAAACGTTCAATGTCCTAACTTTGTATTCCGAATTGTAGCATCGTTGTTAGCGAGCAAACATGCCATGGGCAATATTGAGCAATATGCAAAGGCAGAAATCCAAATCACAAACGTTACTGGGTGTTGTTGCACCAAGGAAACAAATTTGCAGGGAGACGATGAAACTCCCCGTGTGCTCACCAACAACAAAGAAGCGCACCGGTGTCGCGTCTTTGGCCCTTATGTGGAGATGAGAAGTAGAGGTGGTTTTGGCCGGATGTGGGGGACGTGGCATAATCGCCACTTGTGCGGCTAACCTGGCTCAATGTGGTTTGCGCCGTGTGGGGGCCCTTGAACGCGCGTTGCGCATCACGGGATCCGCCACATGAGCAGCTGAACACGGGACGCATTGCATTGCCGCCGCCGCCGGATTGTGCCACACTAGCGTGTAAACATGGGAGGCAGCGCATGAGCGGCTAAACACGCGATGCACCGCGCTAGAGGCTAAACATGGGATGCACTATGTTGACGGCTAAACACGGGATGCTCCGTAGGACCAGCTAGACACGGTTTGCGTCGTAGGTGCAACGAAACACGGGATGCGTGGCAAACCCGGTTGAACACAGGATGTGCCGCACCAGCGGCTAAACACACCATGCGCCCCACGAGCGGCTAAACACGGGATTTGCTACACGAGCGGCTAAACACGGGATGCGCCGCACAAGTAGCTAAACACGAGATGCCATGCAACGGCGGCTCACAAGCGGCTGACCACGGGATGTGCCGCATAAGCGGCTAAACACGCGATGCGCCGCACAAGCGGCGAAACACGGGTTGCGCCGTGTGGGGCCTTTTGAATGCGCGTTGCGCATCACGGGATCCGCCACAGGAGGATGTCCCGCATGGACGGCTAAACACGGAATGCAGCGCATGAGCAGCTAAACACGGAATGCACCACACCATAGGCTAAAAATGGGATGCACCACGTTGAAGGCTAAACACAGGATGCTCCGTAGGACCGGCTAAACACGGCTTGCGTCGTATGTGCAGCTAAACATGGGATGGGCAGGTAACCGGTTGAACACGGGACGCGACGCACTTGCAGCTAAACACACGATGCACCGTACAAGCGGCTAAACAGGAGCTGTGCCGCCCGAGCGGCGAAACGCGCGATGCGCCGCACAAGCGCCAAAACACGGGATGGGCCGCATGGCGGCTCAAGTGCGGCCAAACAGGGGTTGCGGAGCAGTGGTGGCTAAACAACGCATGCGCCGCACGGGCTAGGAAACACATGATACGCTACACCAGCAGCTAAACACGACATGCACCACACGAGCCGCTAAACAGGGGATGTGCCGTATGAGTGGCTAAACACGGGATGCGCCGCAAAAGCGGCTCACTGCCGGCAAAAGAGGGGACACGATAAACTGGTGGGTAAACACAGGAGGCGCAGCAAAGGCGGGCAAACGCATGACGCGCTACACAAGCAGCTAAACACGTCATGCGCTGCAAGAGCAGCTACAAACAACATGCGGCGCATGAGCGGCTAAACACCCATTTATCACACGCGCAGCCAAACAGAAGATGTCCCGCATGGGCGGCTAAACACGGGATGCGCCGCACGAGCGTGTATACACGAGATGCACCGCAGGAGCAACTGCCCAGGGGATACAACGCATTGGCGGCTAAACGGGTGATGAGCCGCATTGGCGGCTAAACATGGGATGTGTGGCAAAAGCGGTTGAACACGGGATGTACCGCACGAGCGGCGAAACACGCGATGCACCGCACAAACGTTAAAAACACCGGATGTGCCGCAGGAGCGGCGAAACACACCATGCACCGCACAAGCGGCTAAACACTGGATGTGCCGCACGAGCGGCGAAACACAAGATGTGCCGCATGAGCGGCCAAACGCGCGATGTGCCGCATGAGCGGCTAAACACGGGATGTGCCGCATGAGCGGTGAAACACGCCATGGGCCGCACAAGCGGCTAAACACGGGATGTGCCGCACGAGCGGCCAAACGCAGGATGCGCCGCACAAGCGGCTAAACACGGGATGTGCCGCACGAGCGGCGAACTACGGAATATGCCGTATGGGAGGCCAAACGCCAATGGGCCGCACAAGCGGCTAAACACGGGATGTGCCGCACGAGCGGCGAAACACGCGATGGGCCGCACAAGCGGCTAAACACGGGATGTGCCGCACGAGCGGCCAAACGCAGGATGCGCCGCACAAGCGGCTAAACACGGGATGTGCCGCACGAGCGGCGAACTACGGGATATGCCGTATGGGAGGCCAAACGCGCGATGGGCCGCACAAGCGGCTAAACACGGGATGTGCCGCACGAGCGGCGAAACACGCGATGGGCCGCACAAGCGGCGAACCACGGGATGTGCCGCACGAGCGGCCAAAGGCAGGATGCACTGCACAAGCGGCTAAACACGGGATGTGCCGCACGAGCGGCGAACTACGGGATATGGCGTATGGGAGGCCAAACCCGCAATGGGCCGCACAAGCGGCTAAACACGGGAAGTGCCGCACGAGCGGCGAAACACGCGATGGGCCGCACAAGCGGCGAAACACAAGATGTGCGGCACAAGCAGCTAATCACGGGATGTGCCGCACGAGCGGCCAAACACGGCCTGTGCCGCACGAGCGGCAAAACGCGCGATGCGCCGCACAAGCGACTAACACGGGATCTGCCGCACAAGCGGCGAAACACGGGAAATGCCGCACGAGCGGGGAAACACGGATTGAGCCGCACCAGCAACCAAACATAGGATGTGCCGCACCGGCGGCAAAAGCCGGGACGTGCCGCACAAGCGGCGAAACACAAGATGTGCCGCATGAGCGGCCAAACGCGCGATGTGCCGCATGAGTGGCTAAACACGGGATGTGCCGCACGAGCGGTGAAACCCGCGATGGGCCGCACAAGCGGCTAAACACGGGATGCGCCGCACAAGCGGCAAAACACGGGATGCGCCGCACAAGCGGCTAAACACGGGATGTGCTGCACGAGCGGCGAAACACGGCATGTGCCACATGAGCGGCCAAACGCGCGATGCGCCGCACAAGCGGCTAAACACGGGATGTGCCGCACAAGCGGCGCAACACAAGATGTGCCGCATGAGCGGCCAAACGCGCGATGTGCCGCATGAGCGGATAAACACGGGATGTACCGCACGAGCGGTCAAACACGCGTTGGGCCGCACAAGCGGCTAATCACGGGATGCGCCGCATGAGCGGCAAAACACGGGATGTGCCGCACGAGCGGCCAAACGCGGGATGCGCCGCACAAGCGGCAAAACACGCGATGTGCCGCACAAGCGGCTAAACACGGGATGTGCCGCACGAGCGGCGAAACACGGGATGTGCCGCATGAGCGGCCAAACGCGCGATGCGCCGCACAAGCGGCTAAACACAGGATGTACCGCATGAGCGGGGAAACACGGATTATGCCGCACCAGCAGCCAAACATAGGATGTGCCGCCCCGGCGGCTAAAGCCGAGATGTGCCGCACAAGCGGCGAAACACAACATGTGCCGCATGAGCGGCCAAACGCGCGATGTGCTGCATGAGCGGCTAAACACGGGATGTGCCGCACGAGCGGCGAAACACGCGATGGGATGCACAAGCGGCTAAACACGGGATATGCCGCACGAGCGGCCAAACGCGCGATGCGCCGCACAAGCGGCTAAACACGGGATGGGCCGCACGAGCGGCGAACTACGGGATATGCCGTATGGGAGGCCAAACGCGCGATGCGCTGCACAAACGGCAAAACACGCGATGGGCCGCACAAGCGGCTAAACACGGGATGTGCCGCATGAGCGGCAAAACACGGGATGTGCCACACAAGCGGCTAAACACGGGATGTGCCCCATGAGCGGCTAAATACGGGATGTGCCGCAGTAGCGGCCAAACATAAGAGGTGCCGCACCAGCGGCTAAACACGGGATGTGCCGCACGAGCGGCTAAACACGGGATGTGCCGCACAAGCGGCTAAACAAGGGATGTGTCGCATGAGCGGCCAAACGCGCGATGCGCCGCACAAGCGGCGAAACACGGGATGTGCCGCGCCAGCGGCTAAATACGGGATGTGCCGCACAAGCGGCTAAACACGGGATGTGCCGCACGAGCGGCCAAACATAGGATGTGCCGCACCAGCGGCTAAACACGGGACGTGCCGCATGAGCGGCGAATCACGGGATGTGCCGCACTAGCGGCCAAACATAGGATGTGCCGCACCAGCGGCTAAACACGGGATGTGCCGCACGAGCGGCGAAACACGGGATGTGCCGCACAAGCGGCTAAACACTAGATGTGCCGCACGAGTGGCGAATCACGCGATGCGCCGCACAAGCGGCTAAACACGCGATGCGCCGCACAAGCGGCCAAACACGCGATGCGCCGCACAAGCGGCTAAACACGGGATGTGCCGCACGAGCGGGGAACTACGGGATATGTTGTATGGGAGCCCACACGCGCGATGCGCCACACAAGCGGCTAAACACGGGATGTGCCGCACGAGCGGCGAAACACGCGATGCGCCGTACAAGCGGCTATACACGGGATGTGCTGCACGAGCGGCTAAACACGGGATATGCCGCATGGGCGGCCAAACGCGCGATGCGCCGCACGAGCGGCAAGACACGGGCTTTGCCGCACAAGCGGCTAAACACGGGATGTGCCGCATGAGCGGCGAAACACGCGATGCGCCGCACAAGCGGCTAAACACGGGATGTGCCGCACGAGCGGCTAAACACGCGATGTGCCGCACAAGCGGCTAAACAAGGGATGTGTCGCATGAGCGGCCAAACGCGCGATGCGCCGCACAAGCGGCGAAACACGGGATGTGCCGCGCCAGCGGCTAAATACGGGATGTGCCGCACAAGCGGCTAAACACGGGATGTGCCGCACGAGCGGCCAAACATAGGATGTGCCGCACCAGCGGCTAAACACGGGACGTGCCGCATGAGCGGCGAATCACGGGATGTGCCGCACTAGCGGCCAAACATAGGATGTGCCGCACCAGCGGCTAAACACGGGATGTGCCGCACGAGCGGCGAAACACGGGATGTGCCGCACAAGCGGCTAAACACTAGATGTGCCGCACGAGCGGCGAATCACGCGATGCGCCGCACAAGCGGCTAAACACGCGATGCGCCGCACAAGCGGCCAAACACGCGATGCGCCGCACAAGCGGCTAAACACGGGATGTGCCGCACGAGCGGCGAACTACAGGATATGTTGTATGGGAGCCCACACGCGCGATGCGCCACACAAGCGGCTAAACACGGGATGTGCCGCACGAGCGGCGAAACACGCGATGCGCCGTACAAGCGGCTATACACGGGATGTGCCGCACGAGCGGCTAAACACGGGATATGCCGCATGGGCGGCCAAACGCGCGATGCGCCGCACGAGCGGCAAAACACGGGCTTTGCCGCACAAGCGGCTAAACACGGGATGTGCCGCATGAGCGGCGAAACACGCGATGCGCCGCACAAGCGGCTAAACACGGGTTGTGCCGCACAAGCGGCTAAACACAGGATATGCGACATGGGCGGCCAAACGCGCGATGCGCCGCACAAGCGGCTAAACACGGGATGTGCTGCACGAGCGGCTAAATACGGGATGCGCCGCAGTAGCGGCCAAACATAGGATGTGCCGCACCAACGGCTAAACACGGGATGTGCCGCACGAGCGGCTAAACACGCGATGCGCCGCACAAGCGCCTAAACACGGGATGTGTCGCATGAGCGGCCAAACGCGAGATGCGCCGCACAAGCGGCGAAACACGGGATGTGCCGCACAAGCGGCTAAACACGGGATGTGCCGCACCAGCGGCGAAACACGGGATGTGCCGCACTAGCGGCTAAAGCCGGGATGTGCCGCACGAGCGGCGAAACACACCATGCACCGCACAAGCGGCTAAAAAGTGGATGTGCCGCACGAGCGGCGAGACACAAGATGTGCCGCATGAGCGGCCAAACGCGCGATGTGCCGCATGAGCGGCTAAACACGGGATGTGCCGCACCAGCGGCGAAACACGCGATGGGCCGCACAAGCGGCTAAACACGGGATGTGCCGCACAAGCGGCCAAACGTGCGATGCGCCGCACAAGTGGCTAAACACGGGATGGGCCGCACGAGCGGCGAACTACGGGATATGCCGTATGGGAGGCCAAACGCGCGATGCGCCACACAAGCGGCTAAACACGGGATGTGCCGCATGAGCGGCAAAACACGCGATGGGCCGCACAAGCGGCTAAACACGGGATGTGCCGCACGAGCGGCAAAACACGGGCTATGCCGCACAAGCGGCTAAACACGGGATGTGCCGCACGAGCGGCGAAACGCGCGAAGCGCCGCACAAGCGGCTAAACACTGGATGTGCCGCACGAGCGGCTAAACACGGGGTATGCCGCATGGGCGGCCAAACGCGCGATGCGCCGCACAAGCGGCTAAACACGGGATGTGCCGCACGGACGGCTAAATACGGGATGTGCCGCACGAGCGGCCAAACATAGGATGTGCCGCACCAGCGGCTAAACACGGGATGTGCCGCACGAGCGGCGAAACACGGGATGTGCCGCACGAGCGGCGAAACACGGGATGTGCCGCACCAGCGGCTAAATACGGCCTGTGCCGCACAAGCGGCTAAACACGGGATGTGCCGCACCAGCGGCTAAATACGGCCTGTGCCGCACAAGCGGCTAAACACGGGATGTGCCGCACAAGCGGCGAAACACGGGATGCGCCGCAATAGCGGCCAAACACAGGATGTGCCGCACTAGCGGCTAAAGCCGGGATGTGCCGCACGAGCAGCGAAACACACCATGCACCGCACAAGCGGCTAAACACTGGATGTGCCGCACGAGCGGCGAAACACAAGATGTGCCGCATGAGCGGCCACATGCGCCATGTGCCGCATGAGCGGCTAAACACGGGATGTGCCGCACGAGCGGCGAAACACGCGATGGGCCGCACAAGCGGCTAAACACGGGACGTGCCGCACAAGCGGCCAAACGCACGATGCGCCGCACAAGCGGCTAAACACGGGATGGGCCGCACGAGCGGCGAACTACGGGATATGCCGTATGGGAGGCCAAACACGCGATGCGCCACACAAGCGGCTAAACATGGGATGTGCCGCACGAGGGGCAAAACACGGGATGTGCCGCACGAGCAGCGAACTACGGAATATGCCGTATGGGAGGCCAAACGCCAATGGGCCGCACAAGCGGCTAAACACGGGATGTGCCGCACGAGCGGCAAAACACGGGCTGTGCAGCACAAGCGGCTAAAGACGGGATGTGCCGCACGAGCGGCGAAACACGCAAAGCGCCGCACAAGCGGCTAAACACTGGATGTGCCGCACGAGTGGCTAAACACGGGATATGCCGCATGGGCCGCCAAACACGCGATGCGCCGCACAAGCGGCCAAACACGGGATGTGGCGCACGGACGGCTAAATACGGGATGTGCCGCAGTAGCGGCCAAACATAGGATGTGCCGCAGTAGCGGCTAAACACGGGATGTGCCGCACGAGCGGCTAAACACGGGATGCGCGGCACAAGCGGCGAAACATGCGATGTGCGGCACAACTGCTAAACACGGGATGTGTCGCATGAGCGGCCAAACGCGCGATGCGCCGCACAAGCGGCGAAACACGGGATGTGCCGCACAAGCGGCTAAATACGGGATGTGCCGCACAAGCGGCTAAATACGGGATGTGCCGCACAAGCGGCTAATCACGGGATGTGCCGCACGAGCGGCGAAACACGGGATGCGCTGCACTAGCGGCCAAACATAGGATGTGCCGCACCAGCGGCTAAACACGGGATGTGCCGCACGAGCGGCGAAACACGGGATGTGCCGCATGAGCAGGCCAAACGCGCAATGCGCTGCACAAGCGGCTAAACACGGGATGTGCCGCAGGAGCGGCGAACGGGGGATGTACCGCACGAGCGGCGAAACACCGGATGTGCCGCATGAGTGGCCAAACGCGCGATGCTCCGCACAAGCGGCTAAACACAGGATGTGCCGCACGGGCGGCTAAATACGGGATGTGACACAATAGCCAAACATAGGATGTGCCGCACCAGCGGCTAAACACGGGATGTGCCGCACAAGCGGCGAAACACGCGATGCGCAGCACAAGCGGCTAAACACAGGATGTGCCGCACTAGCGGCGAAACACGGGATGTGCCGCACGAGCGGTAAAACACGGGCTGTGCCGCACAAGCGGCTAAACACGGGATGTGCCGCTAGCGGCTAAACACGGGATGTGCCGCACGAGCGGCTAAACACGGGATATGCCGCACGAGCGGCAAAACACGGGCTGTGCCGCACAAGCGGCTAAACACGGGATGTGCTGCACAAGCGGCGAAACACGCGATGCGCCGCACAAGCGGCTAAACACTGGATGTGCAGCACGAGCGGCTAAACACGGGATATGCCGCATGGGCGGCCAAACGCGCGATGCGCCGCACAAGCGGCTAAACACGGGATGTGCCGCACGAGCGGCTAAATACGGGACGTGCCGCTGTAGCGGCCAAACATAGGATGTGCCGCACCAGCGGCCAAACGCAGGATGCGCCGCACTAGCGGCCAAACATAGGATGTGCCGCACCAGCGGCTAAACACGGGATGTGCCGCAAAAGAGCGGCAAAACACGGGATTTGCCGCATGAGCGGCCAAACGCGCATGCGTTGCACAAGCGGCTAAACACGGGATGTGCCGCACGAGCGGGGAAACAGGGGATGTGCCGCACCAGCGGCGAAACACGGGATGTGCCGCATGAGCGGCCAAACGCGCGATGCTCCGCACAAGCGGGTAAACACGGGATGTGCCGCACGAGCGGCGGAACACGGGATGTGCCGCACAAGCGGCTAAACACGCGATGTGCGGCACAAGCGGCTAATGACGGGATGTGCCGCACGAGCGGCGAAACACACGATGCGCCGCACAAGCGGCTAAACATGGGATGCGCCGCACGAGCGGCGAAACACGGGATGTGCCGCATGAGCGGCCAAACGCGTCATGCGGCGCATAAGCGGCTAAACACGGGATGTGCCGCACGAGCGGCTAAATACGGGATGTGCCGCGGCAGCGGCCAAACATAGGATGTGCCGCACGAGTGGTGAAACACGGGATGTGCCGCACAATCGGCTAAACGTAGGATGTGCCGCACGAGCGGCCAAACACGGGATGTGCCGTACGAGCGGCTAAAACAGGATTTGCTGCACGAGCGGCTAAATACGGGATGTGCCGCACTAGTGGCCAAACATAGGATGTGCCGCACCAACGGCCAAACACGGGATGTGCCGCACGAGCGGCGAAGCACGGTATGTGCCGCACGAGCGGCCAAACGCACAATGCGCCGCACAAGCGGCGAAACACGGGATGAGCCGCAGGAGCGGCAAAACACGGGTTGTGCCGCACAAGCGGCGAAGCACGGGATGTGCCGCATGGGCGGCCAAACGCGCGGTGCGCCGCACGAGCGGCTAAATACGGGATGTCCCGCACGAGCGGCTAAATACGGAATGTGCCGCAAAAGCGGCCAAACATAGGATGTGCCGCACCAGCGGCTAAACACGGGAAGTGCCGCACGAGCGGCTAAACACGCGATGCGCCGCACAACGGCTAAACACGGGATGTGTCGCATGAGCGGCCAAACGCGCGATGCGCCGCACAAGCGGCGAAACACGGGATGTGCCGCAGCAGCGGCTAAACACGGGATGTGCCGCACGAGCGGCGAAACACGGGATGAGCCGCATGAGCGGGCAAACACGCGATGCGCCGCACAAGCGGTTAAAGCAGGATGTGCCGTACGAGCGGCTAAACACGGGATGTGCCGCACCAGCGGCCAAACACGGGATGTGCCGCATGAGCGGCGAAACGCGCAATGCGCCGCACAAGCGGCTAATCACAAGATGTGCCGCACGAGCGGCTAATCACAAGATGTGCCACACGAGCAGCGAAACACGGGATAAGCCGCATGAGCGGCTAAACACGGAATGTGCCGCACAAGCGGCTAAACGCGCGATGTGCCGCACAAGCGGCTAAACCCGCAATGTGCCGCACGAGAGGCGAAACACGTGATGCGCCGCACAAGCGGCCAAACATAGGATGTGCCGCACCGGCGGGTAAACACGGGATGTGCCGCACGAGCGGCGAAACACGCGATGCGCCGCACAAGGCTAAACACGGGATATGCCGCACGAGCGGCGAAACACGGGATGTGCCGCATGAGCGGCCAAACGCGCGATGCGCCACACAAGCGGCTAAACACGGGATGTGCCGCACCAGCGGCTAAACACGGGATGTGCCATATGAGCGGCCACACGCGCAGTGCGCCGCACAAACGGCTAAACACGGGATGTGCCGCATGAGCGGCGAAACGGGGGGTGTGCCGCACGAGCGGCGAAACACGGGATGTGCCGCATGAGCGGCCAAACATAGAATGTGCCGCACAAGCGGTGAAACACGCGATGCGCCGCACAAGCTGCTAAACACGGGATGTGCCGCACGAGCGGCGAAACACAGGACGTGCCGCATGAGCAGCCAAACGCGCGATGCGCCACACAAGCGGCTAAACACGGGATGTGCCGCACGACCGGCGAAACATAGGATGTGCCGCACAAGCGGCCAAACATAAGATGTGCCGCACAAGCGGCTAAACACAGGATGTGCCGCATGAGCGGCCAAACGCGCGATGCGCCGCACAAGCGGCTAAACACGGGATGTGCCGCAGGAGTGGCGAAACACGGGATGTGCCGCACAAGCGGCTAAACACGGGATGTGCCGCACGAGCGGCGAAATACGGGATGTGCCGCATGGGCGGCCAAACACGCGATGCACCGCAAAAGCGGCTAAACACGGGATGTGCCACAGGAGCGGGTACACACGGGATGTACCGCACGAGCGGCGAAACACGCGATGCGCCGCACGGCGGCCAAACATAGGATGTGCCGCACGAGCGGCTAAACACGGGATGGGTTGGGGAATGGTGGGGTACCCTGGGGTGGGTCAAGTTACCTTGGGGCACACCGTGGTATCTTGTGTCACAGAGTGGAAGTAGATGTTTCAATCAGGGGGCGGGGGTGTATTCCCTATTGCCTAAAGACAGCGCACCTGCTTGGTTGCTAAAACTTGGCCCGCAAAGCCTGGTATGCACAAAAGTGCAGCCCCTACACCATACAGGTTGCATAAACTAAGGCAACCGAAACCCATTGGGGCAACCAAAATCCAGGTTTGTGCAAAATACAAAATTGCAGCAATTGTTGGAATGTTGGGCTGGTGGAGAGGGGCCTGATGTCAAATGTCAATGTCAAACCGCAGCACATGTGGTTGATGGTTGGCTGGACGTGCATGTTGTTGACATGACTAGCAAGGTGACCTGGGCACTAGTGGGTCGGAAAGTACTAGGGGGTAGGAGGGTACGACACCGCATCTGTTGACATATGAAAAATAGTGTCTGGAGTCAGTGGCGGGGCATTTCGAGAGCAACACACTCGAGGAGGACAGAGTTCACAACCAACCTCTGTGGGGCAGGGTGCAGGCAGAGGATTCCACGTATGATGGAGAGGCCAGTAGGAGAAAACCAATGCATGAGCCCCATGTAACCACGAACCCAATCATCAGCCCAATAGTTGTATTGGTATTGCCCAAGTGAAACCATCACAGAGCCACAGCTGAATGGCGCGCAGCAAGCAATGACCAGGCGTGTTGTACCAGTTGGAAGGGGGGGGGGTGGTTTGCTCAGATGCCCTTTGGTGCCTCATGAATTTTTTTGTACAGAGGCCCCGGCTGTGACGTCAACCCATGGCAGAAGCACTCTCGGCTGTGACGTCAACCCACACCGGACGGGCCATGCCGTGGATAAATGGGTAGAACCACCCGCGCTTGGACAGCGGTTGGAGGGTAAACGACGCTAACCACTCCCACAAGATGATGAGCGGGGCGGTCCCTGCAAACACAACATAAGTTCACAACCAACCTCTGTGGGGCAGGGTGCAGGCAGAGGATTCCAGGTATGATGGAGAGGCCAGTAGGAGAAAACCAATGCATGAGCCCCATGTAACCACGAACCCAATCATCAGCCCAATAGTTGTATTGGTATCGCCCAAGTGAAACCATCACAGAGCCACAGCTGAATGGCGCGCAGCAAGCAATGACCAGGCGTGTTGTACCGAAACCCACCAGTTTGGTGAAACACCCCTACCCAACCTGCATTCTCCACACAATCTTTGCAAATCTTCAGGTCCTGAACGCCAAAAAATCAACCATTCCAGATGGAATCATAGTGAGGGGGATTTCAGCTCGGAGCAGAGGGCGGGTGCATAACACCCACAAATGCCACCCTGGAGGCCAGCAACAACCAGCGCCCTCTGCATCTGAACCGGGCTTTGCAAGACGTCATGTCCTGATCGGCCAAAAACTCAACCGTCCCACGTGGAATCATAGCAGGGGAATTACATACAAAAAAAAAAGGAGCAGAGGGCGGCTTCCTAACACTCACTAGAACTCGCTCACAGCTGCACGGCATGCCACCTCGCAACGGAGGGAAACGGTAGGGGGCGGGGTTGGAAGGGGGGGGGGGGTGGTTTGCTCAGATGCCCTTTGGTGCCTCATGAATTTTTTTGTACAGAGGCCCCGGCTGTGACGTCAACCCATGGCAGAAGCACTCTCGGCTGTGACGTCAACCCGTACCGGACAAGCCATGTCATGGATAAATGGGAAGAACCACCCGCGGTTGGACAGGGAGGGTAAACGACGCTAACCGCTCCCACAAGATGATGAGCGGGGCGGTCCCTGCAAACACAACATAAGAGCTGTGGACCAAGTCAAACTGCTGGTCATGGAAAGGATTGGCTGTTGTGCAGCGGTCGCCAAGCGCCCATGCAATATTCTAATGCGGACATGTATGAACGTGGACGGCACACAGGCCAAGGGGCATGGGCACGGGTCCAGCAGACGCGTTCAATGGGCACCGCCATCGCCGTGGTCTGAACCGGAGCTATCTGGGGGGGTCTGCACCACTGAACAATGCTGAGAAAATGCCAGTGGCATACCACGCAACATGTGCATCAGGACCACAACAGTGGTCAGCACCTTGGAGAAGTCCCTTGGAAAAGGCGGCAAAGCAGACATGACAAAGACTGTGGTCAAGAAACCATGTTTATCACAATTTGAAAAGCAGACAATGTACATACCACCACCCTCACCCTAACCTGTCATGGCCAGCAAGTCCCCAAGTCCCCCATGCGTGAACACACACGGAGGCTAAAAAGCGGTCCCCTCCAACCCCACAGAATTGCGATCAAACAGTACAAATGATGCCTCGACACCACACCTTCTTCCCCCACAGGTGTGCTGGTGTGATGACCTCACCTGAACAAAATATGAGGCCCCCAAAAAGCAAGCAGAACGAAGGCAAAGGCCAAAAAAAAACCAAAGTTGACTTTACTCACGTCACAGTGAGATCAATTGCCACAACAAACAAGGGACATACATTTTGGGGGTACTGGATGAATTACACATTCTCATAGATTCATCAAGGGTTAGGAGGGAGCAACAATCCACACAAAAAACTTGGGTCTTGGCCACAAAAAAGGAAGGAGGGCACAAAAAACCAAGAAAGAATAGACTGCCAAGCACCACTCAAAAGAGGTGACCAAACACAAAAAAAGCCACACGGAGGGTGTGGAAGGTGATGAAGGTTGTACGAGTGTACAAAGTGTTACGAATGGTGCAGAAAGTGCCACGACTGGTGCAAAAAGTGTGCAAAGTGGTACGAATGGTGTAAAAAGTGTTCAGAGTGGTACGAATGGCGTGCAATTTGTGTAGTTGTGTGTGCTCGCGCAGTTTTGTAACACGGTGGGCACTTCTCGCACCATTCGTAACCCTTTGACAAAAAACAAAGGAGGGCACAAAAAACCAAGAAAGAATAGGTTGCCAAGCACCACGCAAAAGAGGTGACCAATCACAAAAAAAGCCACAAGGAGGGTGTGGAAGGTGGTGAAGGTTGTACGAGTGTACAAAGTGTTACGAACGGTGCATAAAGTGCCACGACTGGTGCAAAAAGCGTGCAAAGTGGTACGAATGGTGTAAAAAGTGTTCAGAGTAGTACGAATGGCGTGCAATTTGTGCAGCTGTGTGTGCTCGCGCCGTTTTGTAACACGGTGGGCACTTCTCGCACCATTCGTACTCCTTTGACAAAAGACAAAGGAGGGCACAAAAAACCAAAGGAGAATAGACTGCCAAGCACCACTCAAAAGAGGTGACCAAACACCAAAAAAGCGACAAGGAGGGTGTGGAAGGTGGTGGTGAATTAAGGTTGTACGAGTGTACAAGGTGTTACGAATGGTAAAGAAAGTGCCACGATTGGTGCAGAAAGTGTGCAAAGTGTTACGAACGGTGTAAAAAGTGTTCAGAGTGGTACGAATGGCGTACAAACTGTGTGTGCTTGCGCAGTTTGTAACACGGTGGGCACTTCTCGCACCATTCATAACCACGAATGGTGGGTGCAACAGGTGTGCAAAGCGTTACGAATGGTGTAAAAAGTGTTTAAAGTGGTACAAGTGGCATGCAACTTTCGGCCCATCGTGGAGGATTCGTGCTGTGCCGGACTGCTCGTACGGCAGTTGCACCCAAAGAGGCCAAAGCTCAAAGAATCAAAGAAACCGAATGGTGGGTGCAAAAAGTGTGCAAAGCGTTACGAATGGTTCAAAGTGATACGAATGGCGTGCAAACTGGGTGTGCTCGCGCAGTTTGTAACACGGTGGGCACTTCTCGCACCATTCGTTACCATGCACGAAAGGTGGGTGCAAAAAGTGTGCAAAGCGGTCGTCCGTCCTGCAGAGGGCCACAAGCGCACCAACAAGCACCTTTGTACCCAGCAAGCTCACTCGTAACTCAGCAGATTCTCATAGCATTCGTAACCCTTTGGACCTTTCCCTTTCCACTCCTTTCACAGAATTCGAAACTCTCTCCACTTGTTCCTCATTCCACACCATTCGCGAAATGCGACCTGAATTTTACGAGTGTTTACGACTGGTGTGAAAGTTGCCCAACGTGTTACGAATCGTGTGCAAAGCGTTCCAAACTACACCAACGGTGCCAAAGTTTCTCAAAGGGCGTTGTTGGTGCGCTTGTGGCCCTTTGCAGGACGAACGGTGCTCATTCGTAAGTCAGCAGATTCGTAAGCAGATTCGTACCAGCAAGCTCACCCGTAACTCACCCACGAGGACATTGGTGCCACCAAGTCATAGCAATCGTAACCCTTTGGACCCTTTCCCTTCACTCTTTTTCCCATTTGTAACTCACACCAATCGCACATTTTTCCACCCAAATATTACGAAAGGTTGGGTGGTTGAGTTGCGAGTGACGAAGGTGCCTGTCGGTGCGCTTGGAGGGCAATTCTGGCTCTTTGCGAGCCATTGGCAGGATTTCGAACCTTTTCTAACCATTCGTAACCTTTCGACCCTGTGAGCCCTTTTCCTTGCACTCTTTGTAACTCACACATCTTTCCACACAGGTGTAAAGAGGCGCGAAGGTTCATTTCACCAAAGCATGAGTTTGGATAACTCGTTGAGCATTTTACGCAATTGGATCGCAGAGCCAACTGTTCGAGCATTCATAACCTTTTGAACCTTTTGTAGGAAGCAGGCCGTTCGCAGCATTTCGAACGTCCTCTTACCATTTAACCATGGTGTTCGACCGGTAAATGGGGGGATTCGCAGATATGAGGGCTGAAAGTGTCGGCCTTTGAACCATCGTGTTTGACCAACTCTGAAATCGATCTGCGCGTGCCTTGAGGTTTTTTCATGGTGCAGTTTCATATCAAATGAAAGCAATTTAGGTTCAAATCTTCACGATACTTCACGATACAGTTTCATATAAAATCAGACCATTTTGTTTCTTAACCTTTGGACCCGTTCAGACCGATGTCGCCAGTGCTGCCAAAATAATTAATCCGATGAAACGATTTCGTCTGATCTGGGGGCCAAAAAATCAATATATTGTCCCTGGACGAACTGCGATCGCAACTACAGGCTGGAATCAACTCCCTAGAAAGACAAGAATTCTTGGATCCTTGGGGTATGGTCAAGCCACTTCTCAGCCTAGCACCTCATCAAAACAACCATACGGGGGAGAAAAACATCATTTCCTGGTCTCACGCAATGTGCCGGTGCTTTCAAGTGGTAGCACATGGGTCAAATGGGTAGTGGTAGGCAGTGCAAAGTAGTGCCCAAATTCATGGCAAAAGTGCTCATAAAAGCGCTTCAAACGGTCCTAGTTCACCAAAACGACCATCATCGGCCAAAAATAAGAAAAGTCGCGTTCTTAGAATTTGATTGCGATCATTTTAAGGGGCTGCATTGCAGGGTTTTGAGAAGGGCTGTCTTCCAGGGGGGGGGGGGTCGCGTAACGTGGTAGTTGGTCACTGCTTCTGGCGCGGGGTCAGGGGCCCCACACCCCGACCCCCAACAGAAGCCAGCCCCCTGCGGGGGGGATATGAACAAGGGGATGAAGGCGGTGGTCTAGAGGGTGGGCAATCTGCATGGGGGGGGGTTGTTTTTGGAGGTGATGCATACCACGGACAGCCCTTTGTTTCCTTGTACATTTGGGGGAAATATTTTCACAGCAATGTTCGGGATATGTTGTTGAGCCTAACATTAGGGCCAAAGATGGTGAGAGCAATGTAATGGCCACCTTGTGGCAAGTGATGGCTGTATGGCAAACAAATAGGTGCCATAAATGTTGAAACCTTTGCGTAGCAAAATACTTGTGGGGCGCTTCCCACTCGATGCCCCTTTGGGTAAGCCACCGGGGGGGGGGGGGGGTGTCTTTGCCTTTTGCCCGAAAAACAACGGTTGTTTGGTGCCGCAAAACAACACATATTGCCTGGCAAACATGTTGGCCCTCATTGTTTGCCCATTTAAAAATGTTGGCAATACATGTGCATGCATGTTGTTCACCGCATACCTGCACCAAAAGGCCAATGGGATAATTATTCCATTGAGAGTCAACAAATTGGAAAATTGGCACACAAATGTGGCATGCTCTTTCTCTTCCAACCAACGCTGCCCCACAACTTATGCACCTTGCCGTTCAGCCGAACCCTTACCACCACGTACCCAACTTGACAACAAACAGCATGGCTTTTATCCACCTGTGGTAGCTACCGCACCCACCCCCATGCATGCAGGCCCCCCCACCCCCCCCCCCCAAGTCACGCAATTTCCTGAGGTAAGTGAATGGATACCTGAGTGGATGCGATGAGTGAGTGGATACTTGAGTGGATGCGATGGTGCCATGCACCATCGCATCCACCCCCCCTCTCTTTTTGTGTTCCCCCTCCCGGCGAAGGCGGGGGGGGGGGGATTGGTGGACTAGTTAGTTTTCCCCTAGCTGGGGCAAAAGTTGCCGGAACGTGAAGTACAACTAAACATGCCATAAAAAGATGGTCAAATTGGCTAAAAATCTTCATGAGGTTATGCAAAGCAAAACCAGCAATGTGCACACCACTACTAAGCTTGGGGGTGCAAAACCAGTTTCTTCACCAACTGCCCGATGGGAACCAAAATCATGCACTTGATCTGTTTTACAGCGTTGTTTGTAGAAACAATGTTTCTGTGACATTGCACTTGCCATCAAAGTATTTGATCATTTCGCCCCTTTCACTAATTCCCTGCCATCCAACGTTGTTCTTTCTAAATGCAAATGTACAATGCTCCCCCCGTCACCAAATTTTACTGCTTTCTCTCATGAACATTGACAAAAAGCCTTTTGTTTCGAAAAAAAACCACCTCTGCTTTCAGTGGAGCAAAAACAAAACACATCACACAACACACAAATGACACACAGATGGCAAAAGGCAGACACACAAATGACACAGAGATGGCAAAATGGCAGACACAAATGACACACAGATGGCAAAATGGCAGACACAAATGACACAGACACATCAGAACGATCGCACTAGACAAACACCTATGCACTCGTAACTCACCCACAGTCACATTCGTAGCACAAACACACTCGGACTGACTCACAAGCACATTCCTAACACAAGCACGCTCGTGTCTCACCCAGAGGCAAATTGGTAACACAACCACACTCGTAACTCACCCACAGGAACATTCGTAGCACCAACACACTCGTCACTCACCCACAGGCACATTCGTAGCACCAATACACTCGTAACTCGCCCACAGGCACACTCGTAACACAGGCACACTCGTAACTCACCCACAGGCACATTCGTAACACAAGCACGCTCGTAACTCACCCAGAGGCACATTGGTAACACAAGCGCGCTCGTAACTCACCCACAGGCACCATCGTAACACAAACACACTCGGAACTCACCCACAGGCACATTCGTAACACAAGCACACGCGTAACTCACCCACAGGCACACTCGTAACACAAGCACGCTCGTAACTCACCCACAGGCACCATCGTAACACAAACACACTCGGAACTCACCCACAAGCACATTCGTGACACAAGCACACGCGTAACTCACCCACAGGCACACTCGTAACGCCCACACACTCGTAACTCACCCACAGGCACATTCGTGACACAAGCACACGCGTAACTCACCTACAGGCACATTCGTAACACAAGCACACTCGTAACTCACCCACAGGCACAATCGTAACGCCCACACACTCGTAACTCACCCACAGGCACAATCGTAACGCCCACACACTCGTAACTCACCCACAGGCACAATCGTGGCACCCACACACTCGTAACTCACCCACAGGCAGATTCGTAACATCACACTCGTAACTCACCCACAAGCACAATCGTGGCACCCACACACTCGTAACTCACCCACAGGCAGATTCGTAACACCATCACACTCGTAACTCACCCACCAGCACATCCGCAACACAAGCACACTCGTAACTCACCTACAAGCACATTCGTAACACACACACACAAACACACACACACACTCTCGTAACTCACCGTGAACCGGAACTCAATCTCCAACCTGAAACCTCAAACCTGAACCAGACACAGCATCACACACCCAGCGCGCGGCAAACACACTAACACTTTGCGCGGCGCGCTGACACACACAAAGTGCCCTGACACACAGATCACACACACAGCGCGCTGACATACGAATGACACACACACACCGCGCCAACACACCAAAGACACACACCCAGCGCCAAATCAACTCCGGGCAACACACCAGTAGCCGTCGGCAGTGGTCAACAACGGTTGCGGCTCGTCTGCGACCTTCATGTCAGCGGCTGGAGTGGGCACGGCAAAGAGCAAACAGCAAACAGCCAACACGAAACGAAACACGAAGAGCAAAGCCACGACCGCAATGAAAACCACCAAATTTTTCTTTTTGACCGCAAATGACAATCACTCACCTTTTATTTTTGCCAACCAGAATTTATTGAAGTGCTGCGAGTTCGTGCCGCCGCCAAGAGCGCTGTCGCCAGTGCTAGAAATTAATTAACCCTAAGATTCGATTTTTTACGATTTCAGCCCTGAGATTCATACATTACATCAGTTTGCATATCAACTTTGGTCGCGCACCCTTAAATCCGATCCCTACACATACAGGAATTCTTGGATCCTTGCTTACAAACTACCAACTTCAAGGGCTCCTAACTATTTAAAACGACCATAGATGACAAAAACCAAGATGCACGGCATGATCGCCACGTCGAGGCGGTCATTTTGAGGGGTAAGTGTGTAGGGGTGATAGAACCGGAATTTTGACGTTAGGGGGTTCCCTATTATAGGGGGTTGGAGGTGGGCTGTGACTTGTGCGGAGGGGGCCCCTCCCCCTCTCCGCGCACGTGGCAAGGCGGGCCGGAGGGCCCAGATTGAACAAGCGGGGGGAAATTGCACGAGGTGGGGTCGCACGGGTGCTCAGATGAGAACGGGGAGGACAAGGAGCACAAAGGCAAAAAGACCATTCAAAGGCGGAGAAGGAGAAAACCATGAAAACACGGGAGCAACGGCGCCAGCGCCGGCCGCTAGGCTCCGTTTTTGTGGGCCAAGCCCCACAAAAACGTAGCCTAGCGGGTGCTGCTTCGTGCCTCTTGCACAACATGGTTGCACCATTGGCAAAAAAGGCTTGCCAGATGGGCAGCAAGTATACATGCCAAATATGGCGAAAAAAATGGCAGAAAACTGCCAAAAAACGCACAAAATTGACTGTAAATCATCGAAACAGCACCCGATTTGGCCAATTAGGTTGCTTTTCTGACGTTTTGGCCCGAGCCGGTCATTTTAAGGGGCTACAACATGATGTAACTTCGCAAGCAGGAGCCAATACAGAATTCAGCCCCAAATTTTCGGAGACTGCCCGAAAAACTGCTTAAAACGACCCTAATGCGCCAAAACGAGCATCGTCGGCCAAAAAGAAGAAAAGTCGCGTTCTTAGAATTCCATTGCGATCATTTTAAGGGGCTGCATTGCGGGGTTTTGAGAAGGGCTGTCTTCCAGGGGGGGGGGGTCGCGTAACGTAGTAGTTGGTCACTGCTTCTGGCGCGGGGTCAGGGGCCCCCAACACCCCGACCCCCACAGAAGCCAGCCCCCTGCGGGGGGGATTTGAACAAGCGGGGGGAAATTGCACGAGATGGGGTCGCACGGGTGCTCAGATGAGAACGGGGAGGACAAGGAGCACAAAGGCAAAAAGACCATTCAAAGGCGGAGAAGGAGAAAACCATGAAAATACGGCAGCAACGGCGCCAGCGCCGGCCGCTAGGCTCCGTTTTTGTGGGCCCAAGCCCCACAAAAACGTAGCCTAGCGGGAGCTGCCTCCTGCCTTTTGCACAATATGGTTGCCCTATTGGCAGAAAAGGGTTGCCAGATGGGCAGCAAGTATACATGCCAAATATGGCAAAAAACTGCCAAAAAACGCACAAAATTGACCGTAAATCGTCAAAACAGCACCAGATTGGGCCAATGAGGTTGCTTTTCTGACATTTTGGCCCGAGCGGGTCATTTTAAGGGGCTACAACATGATGTAACTTCGCAAGCATAAGCCAATAAAGAATTCAGCCCCATATTTCCGGAGACTGCCCGAAAAACTGCTTCAAACGGTCCTAATTCACCAAAACGACCATCGTCGGCCAAAAAAATGAAAAGTCGCGTTCTTCGAATTTGATTGCGATCATTTTAAGGGGCTGCATTGCAGGGTTTTGAGAAGGGCTGTCTTCCAGGGGGGGGGGGTGGCGTAACGTGGTAGTTGGTCACTGCTTCTGGCGCGGGGTCAGGGGCCCCCAACACCCCGACCCCCACAGAAGCCAGCCCCCTGCGGGGGGGATTTGAACAAGCGGGGGGAAATTGCACGAGGTGGGGTCGCACGGCAACGGTCTGCATGACAACGGAAGACAAAGAACACAAAGGCAAAAAGAACCATGCAGAAGCGGAGAAGAAGAAAAACTCGAAAAAAACGGGTTCAACGGCGCAAGCGCCGGCCGCTAGGCTCCGTTTTTGTGGGCCAAGCCCCACAAAAACGGAGCCTAGCGGATTCTGCCTAATGCTTGTTGCCCACTATGGTTGCCCCATGGGTCAAAAAGCCTTGTCGGATGGGCAGCAAGTATACATGCCAAATATGGCAAAGCTATGGCAAAAAACTGCCAAAAAATGCACAAAGTTGGCCGTAAATCATCCGAATCACACCATTTTTGGCCACTGAGGTTGATTTTTGAAGATTTTCCCCCAAGCCGGTTGTTTTAAGGGGCTACAACATGGTGCAACTTCGCAAGCAGAAGCCAATACCAAATTCAGCCCCAAATTTTCGGAGACTGCCCAAAAAGCTACTTAAAACGGTCCTAATTCACAAAAACCACCATCATCGGCCAAAAAGAAGGAAAGTCGCGTTCTTAAAATTCCATTGCGATCATTTTAAGGGGCTGCATTGCAGGGTTTTGAGAAGGGCTGTCTTCCAGGGGGGGGGGGTCGCGTAACGTAGTAGTTGGTCACTGCTTCTGGCGCGGGGTCAGGGGCCCCCAACACCCCGACCCCCACAGAAGCCAGCCCCCTGCGGGGGGGATTTGAACAAGCGGGGGGAAATTGCACGAGGTGGGGTCGCACGGGTGCTCAGATGAGAACGGGGAGGACAAGGAGCACAAAGGCAAAAAGACCATTCAAAGGCGGAGAAGGAGAAAACCATGAAAACACGGGAGCAACGGCGCCAGCGCCGGCCGCTAGGCTCCGTTTTTGTGGGCCAAGCCCCACAAAAACGTAGCCTAGCGGGTGCTGCTTCGTGCCTCTTGCACAACATGGTTGCACCATTGGCAAAAAAGGCTTGCCAGATGGGCAGCAAGTATACATGCCAAATATGGCGAAAAAAATGGCAGAAAACTGCCAAAAAACGCACAAAATTGACTGTAAATCATCGGAACAGCACCTGATTTGGCCAATTAGGTTGCTTTTCTGACGTTTTGGCCCGAGCCGGTCATTTTAAGGGGCTACAACATGATGTAACTTCGCAAGCGGGAGCCAATACAGAATTCAGCCCCAAATTTTCGGAGACTGCCCGAAAAACTGCTTAAAACGACCCTAATGCGCCAAAACGAGCATCGTCGGCCAAAAGGAAGAAAAGTCGCGTTCTTAGAATTCCATTGCGATCATTTTAAGGGGCTGCATTGCGGGGTTTTGAGAAGGGCTGTCTTCCAGGGGGGGGGGGTCGCGTAACGTAGTAGTTGGTCACTGCTTCTGGCGCGGGGTCAGGGGCCCCCAACACCCCGACCCCCACAGAAGCCAGCCCCCTGCGGGGGGGATTTGAACAAGCGGGGGAAAGTTGCACGAGGTGGGGTCGCACGGGTTCTCAAATGAGAACGGGGAGGACAAGGAGCACAAAGGCAAAAAGACCATTCAAAGGCGGAGAAGGAGAAATCCATGAAAACACGGGAGCAACGGCGCCAGCGCCGGCCGCTAGGCTCCGTTTTTGTGGGCCAAGCCCCACAAAAACGAAGCCTAGCGGGTGCTGCTTCGTGCCTCTTGCACAAGATGGTTGCACCATTGGCAGAAAGGCTTGCCAGATGGGCAGCAAGTATACATGCCAAATATGGCGAAAAAAATGGCAGAAAACTGCCAAAAAACGCACAAAATTGACCGTAAATCATCGAAACGGCACCCGATTTGGCCAGTTAGGTTCCTTTTCTGACGTTTTGGCCCGAGCCGGTCATTTTAAGGGGCTACAACATGATGTAACTTCGCAAGCAGGAGCCAATACGGAATTCAGCCCCAAATTTTCGGAGACTGCCCGAAAAACTGCTTAAAACGGTCCTAATTCACCAAAACGACCATCGTCGGCCAAAAAAAAGGAAAGTCGCGTTCTTAGAATTCGATTGCGATCATTTTAAGGGGCTGCATTGCGGGGTTTTGAGGAGGGCTGTCTTCCAGGGGGGGGGGGTGGAGTAACGTAGTAGTTGGTCACTGCTTCTGGCGCGGGGTCAGGGGCCCCCAACACCCCGACCCCCACAGAAGCCAGCCCCCTGCGGGGGGGATTTGAACAAGCGGGGGGAAATTGCACGAGGTGGGGTCGCACGGGTGCTCAGATGAGAACGGGGAGGACAAGGAGCACAAAGGCAAAAAGACCATTCAAAGGCGGAGAAGGAGAAATCCATGAAAACACGGGAGCAACGGCGCCAGCGCCGGCCGCTAGGCTCCGTTTTTGTGGGCCAAGCCCCACAAAAACGTAGCCTAGCGGGTGCTGCTTCGTGCCTCTTGCACAACATGGTTGCACCATTGGCAAAAAAGGCTTGCCAGATGGGCAGCAAGTATACATGCCAAATATGGCGAAAAAAATGGCAGAAAACTGCCAAAAAACGCACAAAATTGACTGTAAATCATCGAAACAGCACCCGATTTGGCCAATTAGGTTGCTTTTCTGACGTTTTGGCCCGAGCCGGTCATTTTAAGGGGCTACAACATGATGTAACTTCGCAAGCAGGAGCCAATACAGAATTCAGCCCCAAATTTTCGGAGACTGCCCGAAAAACTGCTTAAAACGACCCTAATGCGCCAAAACGAGCATCGTCGGCAAAAATGAAGAAAAGTCGCGTTCTTAGAATTTCATTGCGATCATTTTAAGGGGCTGCATTGCGGGGTTTTGAGAAGGGCTGTCTTCCAGGGGGGGGGGGTCGCGTAACGTAGTAGTTGGTCACTGCTTCTGGCGCGGGGTCAGGGGCCCCCAACACCCCGACCCCCACAGAAGCCAGCCCCCTGCGGGGGGGATTTGAACAAGGGGATGAAGGCGGTGGTCTAGAGGGTGGGCAATCTGCATGGGGGGGGTTGTTTTTGGAGGTGATGCATACCACGGACAGCCCTTTGTTTCCTTGTACATTTGGGGGAAATATTTTCAGAGCAATGTTCGGGATATGTTGTTGAGCCTAACATTAGGGCCAAAGATGGTGAGAGCAATGTAATGGCCACCTTGTGGCAAGTGATGGCTGTATGGCAAACAAATAGGTGCCATAAATGTTGAAACCTTTGCGTAGCAAAATACTTGTGGGGCGCTTCCCACTCGATGCCCCTTTGGGTAAGCCACCGGGGGGGGGGGGGTGCCTTTGCTTTTTGCCCGAAAAACAACGGTTGTTTGGTGCCGCAAAACGACACATATTGCCCGGCAAACATGTTGGCCCTCATTGTTTGCCCATTTAAAAATGTTGGCAATACATATGCATGCATGTTGTTCACCGCATACCTGCACCAAAAGGCCAATTGGATAATTATCCCATTGTGAGTCAACAAATTGGAAAATTGGCACACAAATGTGGCATGCTCTTTCTCTTCCAACCAACATTGCCCCACAACTTATGCACCTTGCCGTTCAGCCGAACCCTTACCACCACGTACCCAACTTCACAACAAACAGCATGGCTTTTATCCACCTGTGGTAGCTACCGCACCCACCCCCCTCAAAGCATGCAGGCCCCCCCACCCCCCCCCCCCAGTCACGCAATTTCCTGAGGTAAGTGAATGGATACTTGAGTGGATGCGATGAGTGAGTGGATACTTGAGTGGATGCGATGGTGCCATGCACCATCGCATCCACCCCCCTCTCTTTTTGTGTTCCCCCTCCCGGCGAAGGCGGGGGGGGGGGGGGGGAGTGGTGGACTAGTTAGTTTTCCCCTAGCTGGGGCAAAAGTTGCTGGAACGTGAACTACAACTAAACATGCCATAAAAAGATGGTCAAATTGGCTAAAAATCTTGATGAGGTTATGCAAAGCAAAACCAGCAATGTGCACACCACTACTAAGCTTGGGGGTGCAAAACCAGTTTCTTCACCAACTGCCCGATGGGAACCAAAATCATGCACTTGATCTGTTTTACAGCGTTGTTTGTAGAAACAATGTTTCTGTCACATTGCACTTGCCATCAACATATTTGATCATTTCGCCCCTTTCACTAATTCCCTGCCAGCCAATGTTGTTGCAAATGAACAAAGCTCCCCCTGTCACCAAATTTTACTGCTTTCTCTCATGAACATTGACAAAAAGCCTTTTGTTTCGAAAAAAAACCACCTCTGCTTTCAGTGGAGCAAAAACAAAACACATCACACAACACACAAATGACACACAGATGGCAAAAGGCAGACACACAAATGACACAGAGATGGCAAAATGGCAGACACAAATGACACAGACACATCAGAACGATCGCACTAGACAAACACCTATGCACTCGTAACTCACCCACAGTCACATTCGTAGCACAAACACACTCGGACTGACTCACAAGCACATTCCTAACACAAGCACGCTCGTGTCTCACCCAGAGGCAAATTGGTAACACAACCACACTCGTAACTCACCCACAGGAACATTCGTAGCACCAACACACTCGTCACTCACCCACAGGCACATTCGTAGCACCAATACACTCGTAACTCGCCCACAGGCACAGTCGTAACACAAGCACACTCGTAACTCACCCACAGGCACATTCGTAACACAAGCACGCTCGTAACTCACCCAGAGGCACATTGGTAACACAAGCGCGCTCGTAACTCACCCACAGGCACCATCGTAACACAAACACACTCGGAACTCACCCACAGGCACATTCGTAACACAAGCACACGCGTAACTCACCCACAGGCACACTCGTAACACAAGCACGCTCGTAACTCACCCACAGGCACCATCGTAACACAAACACACTCGGAACTCACCCACAAGCACATTCGTGACACAAGCACACGCGTAACTCACCCACAGGCACACTCGTAACGCCCACACACTCGTAACTCACCCACAGGCACATTCGTGACACAAGCACACGCGTAACTCACCTACAGGCACATTCGTAACACAAGCACACTCGTAACTCACCCACAGGCACAATCGTAACGCCCACACACTCGTAACTCACCCACAGGCACAATCGTAACGCCCACACACTCGTAACTCACCCACAGGCACAATCGTGGCACCCACACACTCGTAACTCACCCACAGGCAGATTCGTAACACCATCACACTCGTAACTCACCCACAGGCAGATTCGTAACACCATCACACTCGTAACTCACCCACAGGCAGATTCGTAACACCATCACACTCGTAACTCACCCACCAGCACATCCGCAACACAAGCTCACTCGTAACTCACCTACAAGCACATTCGTAACACACACACACAAACACACACACACTCTCGTAACTCACCCTGAACCGGAACTCAATCTCCAACCTGAAACCTCAAACCTGAACCAGACACAGCATCACACACCCAGCGCGCGGCAAACACACTAACACTTTGCGCGGCGCGCTGACACACACACAGTGCCCTGACACACAGATCACACACACAGCGCGCTGACATACGAATGACACACACACACCGCGCCAACACACCAAAGACACACACCCAGCGCCAAATGAACTCCGGGCAACACACCAGTAGCCGTCGGCAGTGGTCAACAACGGTTGCGGCTCGTCTGCGACCTTCATGTCAGCGGCTGGAGTGGGCACGGCAAAGAGCAAACAGCAAACAGCCAACACGAAACGAAACACGAAGAGCAAAGCCACGACCGCAATGAAAACCACCAAATTTTTCTTTTTGACCGCAAATGACAATCACTCACCTTTTATTTTTGCCCACCAGAATTTATTGAAGTGCTGCGAGTTCGCGCCGCCGCCAACAGCGCTGTCGCCAGTGCTAGAAATTAATTAACCCTATGATTCGATTTTTTACGATTTCAGCCGTGAGATTCATAAATTACATCAGTTTGCATATCAACTTTGGTCGCGCACCCTTAAATCCGATCCCTACACATACAGGATTTCTTGGATCCTTGCTTACAAACTACCAACTTCAAGGGCTCCTAACTATTTAAAACGACCATAGATGACAAAAACCAAGATGCACGGCTTGATCGCCACGTCGAGGCGGTCATTTTGAGGGGTAAGTGTGTAGGGGTGATAGAACCGGAATTTTGACGTTAGGGGGTTCCCTATTATAGGGGGTTGAGAGGTGGCCAGTGACTTGTGCGGAGGGGGCCCCTCCCCCTCTCCGCGCGCGTGGCAAGGCGGGCCGGAGGGCCCAGATTGAACAAGGGGATGAAGGCGGTGGTCTAGAGGGTGGGCAATCTGCATGGGGGGGGTTGTTTTTGGAGGTGATGCATACCACGGACAGCCCTTTGTTTCCTTGTACATTTGGGGGAAATATTTTCAGAGCAATGTTTGGGATATGTTGTTGAGCCTAACATTAGGGCCAAAGATGGTGAGAGCAATGTAGGGGCCACCTTGTGGCAAGTGATGGCTGTATGGCAAACAAATAGGTGCCATAAATGTTGAAACCTTTGCGTAGCAAAATACTTGTGGGGCGCTTCCCACTCGATGCCCCTTTGGGTTAGGCGCCCGGGGGGGGGGGGGGGGGTGCCTTTGCCTTTTGCCCGAAAAACAACGGTTGTTTGGTGCCGCAAAACAACACAAATTGCCCGGCAAACATGTTGGCCCTCATTGTTTGCCCATTTAAAAATGTTGGCAATACATATGCATGCATGTTGTTCACCGCATACCTGCACCAAAAGGCCAATTGGATAATTATTCCATTGAGAGTCAACAAATTGGAAAATTGGCACACAAATGTGGCATGCTCTTTCTCTTCCAACCAACGCTGCCCCACAACTTATGCACCTTGCCGTTCAGCCGAACCCTTACCACCACGTACCCCACTTGACAACAAACAGCATGGCTTTTATCCACCTGTGGTAGCTACCGCACCCACCCCCCTCAAAGCATGCAGCCCCCCCCCCCCCCCAGTCACGCAATTTCCTGAGGTAAGTGAATGGATACCTGAGTGGATGCGATGAGTGAGTGGATACTTGAGTGGATGCGATGGTGCCATGCACCATCGCATCCACCCCCCCTCTCTTTTTGTGTTCCCCCTCCCGGCGAAGGCGGGGGGGGGGGGATTGGTGGACTAGTTAGTTTTCCCCTAGCTGGGGCAAAAGTTGCCGGAACGTGAAGTACAACTAAACATGCCATAAAAAGATGGTCAAATTGGCTAAAAATCTTCATGAGGTTATGCAAAGCAAAACCAGCAATGTGCACACCACTACTAAGCTTGGGGGTGCAAAACCAGTTTCTTCACCAACTGCCCGATGGGAATCAAAATCATGCACTTGATCTGTTTTACAGCGTTGTTTGTAGAAACAATGTTTCTGTGACATTGCACTTGCCATCAACGTATTTGATCATTTGGCCCCTTTCACTTATTCCCTGCCATCCAACGTTGTTGTTTCTAAATGCAAATGTACAATGCTCCCCCTGTCACCAAATTTTACTGCTTTCTCTCATGAACATTGACAAAAAGCCTTTTGTTTCGAAAAAAAACCACCTCTGCTTTCAGTGGAGCAAAAACAAAACACATCACACAACACACAAATGACACACAGATGGCAAAAGGCAGACACACAAATGACACACAGATGGCAAAATGGCAGACACACAAATGACACAGAGATGGCAAAATGGCAGACACAAATGACACACAGATGGCAAAATGGCAGACACAAATGACACAGACACATCAGAACGATCGCACTAGACAAACCACCTATGCACTCGTAACTCACCCACAGTCACATTCGTAGCACAAACACACTCGAACTGACTCACAAGCACATTCCTAACACAAGCACGCTCGTGTCTCACCCAGAGGCAAATTGGTAACACAACCACACTCGTAACTCACCCACAGGAACATTCGTAGCACCAACACACTCGTCACTCACCCACAGGCACATTCGTAGCACCAATACACTCGTAACTCGCCCACAGGCACAATCGTAACACAGGCACACTCGTAACTCACCCACAGGCACATTCGTAACACAAGCACGCTCGTAACTCACCCAGAGGCACATTGGTAACACAAGCACGCTCGTAACTCACCCACAGGCACCATCGTAACACAAACACACTCGGAACTCACCCACAGGCACATTCGTAACACAAGCACACGCGTAACTCACCCACAGGCACACTCGTAACACAAGCACGCTCGTAACTCACCCACAGGCACCATCGTAACACAAACACACTCGGAACTCACCCACAAGCACATTCGTGACACAAGCACACGCGTAACTCACCCACAGGCACACTCGTAACGCCCACACACTCGTAACTCACCCACAGGCACATTCGTGACACAAGCACACGCGTAACTCACCTACAGGCACATTCGTAACACAAGCACACTCGTAACTCACCCACAGGCACAATGGTAACGCCCACACACTCGTAGCTCACCCACAGGCACAATCGTGGCACCCACACACTCGTAACTCACCCACAGGCAGATTCGTAACACCATCACACTCGTAACTCACCCACAAGCACAATCGTGGCACCCACACACTCGTAACTCACCCACAGGCAGATTCGTAACACCATCACACTCGTAACTCACCCACCAGCACAGCCGCAACACAAGCACACTCGTAACTCACCTACAAGCACATTCGTAACACACACACACAAACACACACACACACTCTCGTAACTCACCCTGAACCGGAACTCAATATCCAACCTGAAACCTCAAACCTGAACCAGACACAGCATCACACACCCAGCGCGCGGCAAACACACTAACACTTTGCGCGGCGCGCTGACACACACACAGTGCCCTGACACACAGCTCACACACACAGCGCGCTGACATACGAATGACACACACACACCGCGCCAACACACCAAAGACACACACCCAGCGCCAAATCAACTCCGGGCATCACACCAGTAGCCGTCGGCAGTGGTCAACAACGGTTGCGGCTCGTCTGGAGCTTCATGTCAGCGGCTGGAGTGGGCACGGCAAAGAGCAAACAGCAAACAGCCAACACGAAACGAAACACGAAGAGCAAAGCCACGACCGCAATGAAAACCACCAAATTTTTCTTTTTGACCGCAAATGACAATCACTCACCTTTTATTTTTGCCAACCAGAATTTATTGAAGTGCTGCGAGTTCGCGCCGCCGCCAAGAGCGCTGTCGCCAGTGCTAGAAATTAATTAACCCTATGATTCGATTTTTTACGATTTCAGCCCTGAGATTCATACATTACATCAGTTTGCATATTAACTTCGGTCGCGCACCCTTAAATCCGATCCCTACACATACAGGATTTCTTGGATCCTTGCTTACAAACTACCAACTTCAAGGGCTCCTAACTATTTAAAACGGCCATAGATGACCAAAACCAAGATGCACGGCATAATCGCCACGTCGAGGCGGTCATTTTGAGGGGTACGGGTGTAGGGGTGATAGAACCGGAATTTTGACGTTAGGGGGTTCCCTATTATAGGGGGTTGGAGGTGGCCTGTGACTTGTGCGGAGGGGGCCCCTCCCCCTCTCCGCGCATGTGGCAAGGCGGGCCGGGGGGCCCAATCTGAACGAGTCAGCCAACAAGGGGATGAGTGCGGTGGTCTAGAGGGTGGGCAATCTGCATGGGGGGGGGTTGTTTTTGGAGGTGATGCATACCACGGACAGCCCTTTGTTTCCTTGTACATTTGGGGGAAATATTTTCAGAGCAATGTTCGGGATATGTTGTTGAGCCTAAAATTAGGGCCAAAGATGGTGAGAGCAATGTAATGGCCACCTTGTGGCAAGTGATGGCTGTATGGCAAACAAATAGGTGCCATAAATGTTGAAACCTTTGCGTAGCAAAATACTTGTGGGGCGCTTCCCACTCGATGCCCCTTTGGGTAAGCCACCGGGGGGGGGGGGGGTGCCTTTGCCTTTTGCCCGAAAAACAACGGTTGTTTGGTGCCGCAAAACAACACATATTGCCCGGCAAACATGTTGGCCCTCATTGTTTGCCCCTTTAAAAATGTTGGCAATCCATATGCATGCATGTTGTTCACCGCATACCTGCACCAAAAGGCCAATTGGATAATTATTCCATTGAGAGTCAACAAATTGGAAAATTGGCACACAAATGTGGCATGCTCTTTCTCTTCCAACCAACGTTGCCCCACAACTTATGCACCTTGCCGTTCAGCCGAACCCTTACCACCACGTACCCAACTTGACAACAAACAGCATGGCTTTTATCCACCTGTGGTAGCTACCGCACCCACCCCCATGCATGCAGCCCCCCCACCCCCCCCCCCCCAGTCACGCAATTTCCTGAGGTAAGTGAATGGATACCTGAGTGGATGCGATGAGTGAGTGGATACTTGAGTGGATGCGATGGTGCCATGCACCATCGCATCCACCCCCCCTCTCTTTTTGTGTTCCCCCTCCCGGCGAAGGCGGGGGGGGGGGGGGATTGGTGGACTAGTTAGTTTTCCCCTAGCTGGGGCAAAAGTTGCCGGAACGTGAACTACAACTAAACATGCCATAAAAAGATGGTCAAATTGGCTAAAAATCTTCATGAGGTTATGCAAAGCAAAACCAGCAATGTGCACACCACTACTAAGCTTGGGGGTGCAAAACCAGTTTCTTCACCAACTGCCCGATGGGAACCAAAATCATGCACTTGATCTGTTTTACAGCGTTGTTTGTAGAAACAATGTTTCTGTGACATTGCACTTGCCATCAAAGTATTTGATCATTTCGCCCCTTTCACTAATTCCTTGCCATCCAACGTTGTTGTTTCTAAATGCAAATGTACAATGCTCCCCCTGTCACCAAATTTTACTGCTTTCTCTCATGAACATTGACAAAAAGCCTTTTGTTTCGAAAAAAAACCACCTCTGCTTTCAGTGGAGCAAAAACAAAACACATCACACAACACACAAATGACACACAGATGGCAAAAGGCAGACACACAAATGACACAGAGATGGCAAAATGGCAGACACAAATGACACACAGATGGCAAAATGGCAGACACAAATGACACAGACACATCAGAACGATCGCACTAGACAAACACCTATGCACTCGTAACTCACCCACAGTCACATTGGTAGCACAAACACACTCGGACTGACTCACAAGCACATTCCTAACACAAGCATGCTCGTGTCTCACCCAGAGGCAAATTGGTAGCACAACCACACTCGTAACTCACCCACAGGCACATTCGTAGCACCAATACACTCGTAACTCGCCCACAGGCACAATCGTAACACAGGCACACCCGTAACTCACCCACAGGCACATGCGTAACACAAGCACGCTCGTAACTCACCCAGAGGCACATTCGTAACACAAGCACATGCGTAACTCACCCACAGGCACACTCGTAACACAAGCACGCTCGTAACTCACCCACAGGCACCATCGTAACACAAACACACTCGGAACTCACCCACAAGCACATTCGTGACACAAGCACACGCGTAACTCACCCACAGGCACACTCGTAACGCCCACACACTCGTAACTCACCCACAGGCACATTCGTGACACAAGCACACGCGTAACTCACCTACAGGCACATTCGTAACACAAGCACACTCGTAACTCACCCACAGGCACAATCGTAACGCCCACACACTCGTAACTCACCCACAGGCACAATCGTAACGCTCACACACTCGTAACTCACCCACAGGCACAATCGTGGCACCCACACACTCGTAACTCACCCACAGGCAGATTCGTAACACCATCACACTCGTAACTCACCCACAAGCACAATCGTGGCACCCACACACTCGTAACTCACCCACAGGCAGATTCGTAACACCATCACACTCGTAACTCACCCACCAGCACATCCGCAACACAAGCACACTCGTAACTCACCTACAAGCACATTCGTAACACACACACACAAACACACACACACTCTCGTAACTCACCCTGAACCGGAACTCAATCTCCAACCTGAAACCTCAAACCTGAACCAGACACAGCATCACACACCCAGCGCGCGGCAAACACACTAACACTTTGCGCGGTGCGCTGACACACACAAAGTGCCCTGACACACAGATCACACACACAGCGCGCTGACATACGAATGACACACACACACCGCGCCAACACACCAAAGACACACACCCAGCGCCAAATGAACTCCGGGCAACACACCAGTAGCCGTCGGCAGTGGTCAACAACGGTTGCGGCTCGTCTGCGACCTTCATGTCAGCGGCTGGAGTGGGCACGGCAAAGAGCAAACAGCAAACAGCCAACACGAAACGAAACACGAAGAGCAAAGCCACGACCGCAATGAAAACCACCAAATTTTTCTTTTTGACCGCAAATGACAATCACTCACCTTTTATTTTTGCCAACCAGAATTTATTGAAGTGCTGCGAGTTCGTGCCGCCGCCAAGAGCGCTGTCGCCAGTGCTAGAAATTAATTAACCCTATGATTCGATTTTTTACGATTTCAGCCCTGAGATTCATACATTACATCAGTTTGCATATCAACTTTGGTCGCGCACCCTTAAATCCGATCCCTACGCATACAGGAATTCTTGGATCCTTGCTTACAAACTACCAACTTCAAGGGCTCCTAACTATTTAAAACGGCCATAGATGACAAAAACCAAGATGCACGGCATGATTGCCACGTCGAGGCGGTCATTTTGAGGGGTAAGTGTGTAGGGGTGATAGAACCGGAATTTTGACGTTAGGGGGTTCCCTATTATAGGGGGTTGGAGGTGGGCTGTGACTTGTGCGGAGGGGGCCCCTCCCCCTCTCCGCGCACGTGGCAAGGCGGGCCGGAGGGCCCAGATTGAACTAGATTTACGGATTGCAGTAGTGGCTACAAGGTCCAACCTGGTCTTCATACTTTGAAAATTGGCGCCATATTGGCGCTACGCTAAAAAAGTACGAAAAAATGACTTTTTGCAAAACGGGCCAAAACAGGTCGGAGACGCAAGGCAATACAACACTGTCGACGGGCCGATTGAATCACAATTATGGTGATCTATTGATTCGTTGTCTTACAAGCAAACACGCAGCAGCAAAGAACAAGGTTCCAGCCACAGAGGGTCGTTTTTGGTTTTCCGGCAGTCCCGATGATGACTTGAGAATGGGAATCGCCGGAGCCCCCCCCCCCCCCCCAAAGTTCTCAGATTGTCGCTCATTCCCCCCCCAACCCTATACCACTGATTATGATTTGCCTCTCCGTAGGCAGTGTCAGCTCGCAATTGGCGCGCATTTTCCCTAGGCAATTCCTTCCCTGGGTAGTGAAGGAACGGGGGGGCCACATTTAGGCCACTTGAATGCTTCAACTTGAGTACAAGGTATGACCCCCCCCTCCCCTTGGGACCCCCCTCCCTCCCTCCCTCCCTCAGCTCCCTCCCTCCTGCCCCCGGCTCCCTCCCTCCCTCCGTCGGCTAAAGTCCCCCCCCCCCCCACCTTCTTTCTCGTCTACTTTACCTCTCTTCCTCCCTCCTTTGCAATGCAATGCATAGACAACAAAGAGCAAAGAAATTCTCCAATGAGCTTGTCAAGAACACGACATGTTTACTCATCCAGGAGCTGGCCACTTGCAGGATGCCGCAACCTGTTGTGGTGTGCCTTGTCACTCTTGCTGGTGAACACCCACCGGCATTGGGCACATGCACCATGGCCCTTCAACATGGCCGTGTCGTAACCTAAAAGGTACTTGGCCGTTTAGAACTCCATTACAAGTGGTTTGGCCAAACTACCACTTGGGATGTACAAATGCAAGCATTACAAATGCTAGTAGCAAATCCTTAGATGCACTCCACAGACCAACACACCTTAGTTCAGAACCGGCTATTTTGTGGCCAAGGAGACGGAGCAACAGCGAACAGTGCGCAGCTTTCACTCTTGTTCAACTCTACATAGAATGCACCATTTCGGCCACCATGCCAAATTATGCCGGATCCAGCAGGAAATTGTACCAGAATGAAAACTATGTATGTTCCAATCATAATGATATAAAAAACGCATTCATACCGTTCCGAAACAAAGAAATAAATGTCTGCTTGGCCACAAATTCGTCGCCGGCCTGTTGCGCGACACCCAACTTGATTACGGGCCGCGACCCCCCCCCCCCCTGTGCTGAAGCGTTCAACTCGCCTAAATGTGGCCCCCCACGCCCTTATGGTGCTTTTACTTTTGAACCAGATTCTGAGGCCGGTTTTTCCCGGTTTTTGGTTGAATTAATGAAAAACTCGAAATCTGCCATAGATGCCAAAGTTTTTTTATGAACGACATTTCTCTGCAATGACAAACACATTCATGTATTTAGATTTATGGCCACTGAGGCGCAAAAGCTGAGATGCCACCTTTGCAAGAAGTGGGTTTGTAGCGCGTCGTGGCGCAGTGTGCCCTCCAGCCTTAAGGCACCTTCATGTGCAAGATGGTGTTATAAAGGAGTGTGCCGCACTGTTGGCAGACACCTTTTGAAGACAGCCAAAGGGGATTCGACACCCTTAGGGCCAATTGCAGCAGGTCGAACAAGGAACAATCTTGCCCTCCAACACTAAAAACCCAAGCCGAGGCCACATGTCAGCAGGTTGTTAGCATTTCATGATTCATCACCACCATTCGTAAGGATTATGAAGTGCGCATGGTCTCTTAATAAGTTGAAGCAATTTAAAGTGTGAAGAAATGGAAGGCTCGGTGTCATGCTTTGGTTCTAAAGTGTAAGGGCTTGCAAAAAGTTGTTCATACTTGGAAGACTCCTTCTTTGTTTAAAGGATCGCGGTATCGTGCTAATGTAAGGTATTTATACTATCGATTGTTTGCTGCAGGGGTCACTGAGGCCCAAGCCAACAAGGTCGTTGGAATCGTTTGTAGTGTGAGTAGTAGTGTGAGGCATTTAATGCCTCGTTGGGGCCACGCCTTCCGTGCCGTAGGCAACTTTCCCTTTTAAAGGTTGATGGTACAAGTATGGACTTAGTGTGAAGTGGCCCCTTCCTCCCCCACGTGTTGCAGCGCCTATATATACGCGTTATTTTTGAACGCATGTCCAAGCGGTGGGTGCACTACACGCGGGAATACGAGGGTGGTGGCACATTGCATGCGACGAGCACTCCGGATGCGGACATGCTACATGTTCTCCCCGCCACCTCTTGTTTCGAAGAGTTGTCGACTCATCGTCATTTTTTGGTGTCCTCTCCTCTGCCTTGAAGTCTGGTGGCGATCGTGCTGCCCCATGGCGTGTTTCTGCTCTAGCCGTAGCTAAGCACAATGCTCCCTACACCACACCACTCCCAAATGAAGATTGCAAGCTTGTAATGACCCTTGCACGTGATGTAGAGCAGCAACATGGTGGTAGTTGTAAAAGGTTGCGACAGCAATTGAATAGCACGGAACCCGCAGAGGCACTCACTCAGTATCGCAAAAGGGTGCGACAAGATGAAGCGTTTGTCAGTGCTTCAAAACGCACCAAGGCAAACTCGACGCCTTCCACCGAACCACCTCAACAAAGGCATAGCAAACGCAAAATTGTGACCCCGGCGCGTTTCTTGGATTAACATGGTGGTTCCATTCTTGTTTTGTTGCTCTGCTGTGCTTTGCGGTCCATCTTTTGTTGTTTGTGCTTGCTAGAGGAGATTTGAAGGCCCGGGGACGATTCCATGGGTTCCGGCATCCTCAAAATAGAGGGGGGGGGGGGCATCACCGAACCCCGTACTCCAATGGTGCAAGCATGACGTTGATATTATGGTAGGAGGGAGTCAGAAATTCTGCAGCTCTGGTCACTAGACTGGGCTTCGGGGCAATAACATCCATCCAGACACTTTGGTGGGCCAAGCAAAAAGAAGGTGTAGCAGGCCTCTCCATATTAAAAGAAAGTGCACCCACCCTCCCTTTGTTGGTGACGTTAGGAACCTCTAGCACCTCTATCCGGAGCAGACGCACAGAAACAATTGACATTGATGGAACACTACAGGTTGCATTGATCTGCCGGAGCAATGCAAGTGCATGTCAGCACATTCCCTAATTCCCGAATTGTGTTTGACAAACCGCCTCAGCGTCGAAATTCTATTGAGACTGGGATTGTTGGGTCTGAAAAAGAGAAAAGCCAAATCCAATGGACTTGGGCCTGTATCATCCACAATCACTCAGTGTATGAAGAAGAGTCCGATGAGTCACTACAGTATTGAGGCTTTTGGACTGACCACCGACCACCGTCACCCCAAAGAGTGCGGTAGTTGTTCCGTACATTGCCGGCAGAGAAGAGTGGACCTCACCTGTGCTTGTGGGTGCTTGCACTGTGCCACTTCCTCCCCTAGTCACCTACGGGGCAGACTCCTAGTGAGTACACCATCTTTTGTGTGCATGCTGCTTGTGGCATCTTGCACGCCTCCGGAGTAGTCTGAGCACATAACATGGAGGATGTACGTTCTTCCATGTTGCACTTGCATGTTGCACTTATGCCTGTGGTCTCGTGAGCAGTGTTTGCATCTGCTTCGCTTTTTGGCCGCTCATGTGTGGCACTTCAAGTTCGCTCGGCCACCAAATTTTGTTGCTCATCCAAAGGGCATGGTAGAGCGGATCACTTGGATGGAAATTGCATCAAAATCTGGATCAACTACATCAACTAGATCAAAAATTCATCAAATATGGATCAATTGGATGACGCACACACAAAATTAAAATAGCGTGTGCTAGATTTGTTGTGCCCACTGACGAGGATTGCCAGCGTCTCTCCCTTTGCCTCATCTTGTCCCCGTGTCGTATTGTTGTTGTTTGGTGGTGTGTTTTTTTTGTTGTATTCCTCTTGGTGCGCTCTTTTGGGTTATGTGCATGACACGAATGTAGTGCAAATGTAGTACAAATAATGCAGACATGGGACGTGATGCGGAGTGCGTAAAACGCTAACATTACGTTAATGAGCCTAGGCGGTAGTAGCCTATTTACGCACTTGGCAGCCTAATTTACGTTGTTTCAACAAGCATTTCATGCACATGTCTAAACGAATTTCGGGGCCGGGTACCTAGATCAACGAGATCAAAAGTGCACCAAGTGTGGATCAATTGCATCAAAACCCCAAGAAACCTAGATCAAGTGCACCAACTTGATAAACTAGATCTAAAGTACGGCCAAATCCACCTCGACTGAATCAAAATTGCATCAAATGTGTATCAATAGGATCATCTAGCCAAACACAATCTATTGGATCAAAAGCGCACCCAGTGCAAGCAAAAGCGCAAGCAGTGCAGACCATGGGCCTGCCTACGATGCTAGGGGTGAGAGATCTCTGGCTGGCGGTCCAACGCATCACCAATGTGGCAGGTCACATGCATCTGTGTGAACGCGACATGGATGACATGTATTGGCGTATACCAAAAGCACAGGTAATTCAGGCACAGGTGGACACGGCCAAATGGGTCGCAAAGTGGCGCCGACTCCCGTCCATATGGTTCAGCATACATAGAGGGGGTGACCACTCTCTGGATCGTATAGGGAAGGGAGCCAGCTCACAGTTCTGGACGATACCCCTGACCTTTGTGCTCAAGTTCCTCCGCTGGGAACTTACACACAATGTGCTGGTGTGCTTTGGGAGATTGATCCTAAAGCAAGGGGATAGTGGGGTCCCCATCGGGAACTGTATTTCACAGCAAGCCTCTGAAATTTGGTGCCTGTGGTGTGAACACAGGGCGTTTGATCCCCTGTTTAACAAGGACACCTCCACTCAGTGGAAAAGTGACCTGCTGGTACGCTCAAGAGGTTTACAGGTGCGAGTGCCAGCAGATGCAGCGGTATGTCTGCCTGGATTGACGGAGTTTGTGGCGCTTGATGCTCATTTGGAGCCACTTGATGGCGTCTGGGCATCACCCAAGAGGCACCTGGCTGAGATGCCTACGCTGATGGCAGAGGGTTTCGATGGTTGGTGGGAACCCATGCAGTACACTGTAGGCTGGTTCACCTGGGATGGGCAGGACATACCCATCATCATTCCTGCCCTGTGGGACTCAGCCCCCCTGGGGAGGGTGGGAAAAATTGTGCACGCAGCACCCAGGAAGGACAGGCACAGGCTACGCACATTCTTTGAACAATTTGACCCTGTCGCCGCGATCCTGCCCGAACTGAAGTTCAGGTACAGCCCCGGGGCAGAGACTGCTGACAGCGATCTCGCGGATCTGCGCACCGAACAGCAAGCGCGTACACATACGCCAGCATACGTGCACACACACACCGAAGGGCAGACACGGACAGCCACACACTGTGCGCCACAGACGCAAATTACCCCCGCATTCCCCGCTATTGTCATGGCTAGACTGAAGGACAATATATATATGATTTTGTGCAATATGCAGCAGGACCTGCAGACTGGTATGGCTCTGGCTCTGGAGTCACTGCTGCAGACCATTTATGGTATTGCATTTAAATGGGAGCTGCATACCACGCAAATAAATTGGTGAGAATCCATGCTCACACGCTACGAGGGACGCTGGGCCCTGTTTAGGAAAGGAGCCTGCCTGCAGTTGCCGGTATCCGCCCAGCGCATACAGGGCGACTATGAATGGCAGAAATGGACACCAGTGTCGTCCCCCAATGCGGCAGATGTTATCAAAACATTTTTGCCCTCATTGGCCCTCAAAAGTGTGTGGCATGCCAGTGATTTGCAGTGCGTGGTCATAAATATGCGGTCCATGTTTTGGGGTGTGGGGGCGAACCACTATCCTGTGGCTTGGTGGAAAGCCCCAGTGAAGCGTTTTCTGCACCGCTACTCCCTGCATGATGTCTTTCATGAAGCCAGGTTTGAGGCATGGGTACGACAAGGGGCTGCGGCCTTCCCCCATGCCGCGACATCGGACTGAGGCGGCGGGATACCATGGGGCGCATCCAGGTAGGGAGGAGGGGACAAGCACATGCATGGCGCCCTGTGTTGTTGGGTCTGTGGTCCAGGGGTTCCTGAGCTCAGTGTTCGACAGGCCAGGGGGAGGGCGTGCGCATGTGTTTGCGTCGGGAGCAACAAGGTCGGGCGCCGCGAGCCTGCTTCGCAGGCTCCACAGCGGCGCCCTTCCCTTGTTGCGTCAGGCCAGTAATGTGACTGCTTGTGTGCACTCGCTGAGCTGAACCCCAGAATGTAGCTTGTCTGCAGCGTTAGCTGTGCAACGAAAGGTGGGGTGCACAGGGGGTTGGTGACTGATCGGGTACAAATCTTTTCTTGACCGCGTGCATTGTACCCAGGGACAGTTTCTGTACGTGGAGTGTGTGCCTGTGGAACCCGGACACTGCATGTGTACACAGAAATGCTGCTGTGTGTGATGGTAATGGTTGGAAAGGGAGGAATGTGCTCTTGGCCGAACATTGCCCACGCTCTGTGTGCCATACCCTGTGCAGCCTCACAATCATGATTGTCTGTTGAGTTTGTGCAGTGCAAGCGTCTGTGATCGCCTAGCTCCCAAATCTTGAGCAAATGGATCCACTTTGAAAGGGTTGACGACGCTTATCGCATCATTCTCTCCAAGCCTTTGCATTGTTTTTTTTCTAGAGACTTGTGTATCATGCTTTCACTATTTGTTTTGCGGTTATTGTTGATGGTCTGTGTGCTCCTTGGCCACTTGCCCGCAGCAGGTTGTTGTTGCACCCCACTTCTTCACCCTCTCATGTCCAAAAATCCCCATGTGCAAACAATGTTATTGGTCTTGGTGATAACAATCGGGAGCAAATGTGCATATGTGCAATGAGCCAAGCATTTGTTGTAGGTGTCCAACTTTCGTGGCACCTTTCTTTCACGATTAGAAGTAGTGCCGAGGCAGATGAAAGGCGCGCGTGCGCGTGTGTATGTGCAGTGGGCAGCAATCAGCACTGGGGCTGCGACCCTTGTTTTTGCAACTTCACCTGGTTTGCTGCGCTACTTGCTTGTGACCATTTGTGTTCCGACTTGTATGTTAGCGATTGCTTCCTAAACTTGTCATCTGTGCTGAGTCAGAATACGGGGATCCCGATTGGCGGATCATGTTCCGCCCAGCTTGCGAGCCTGGTGTTGATCTTTCGAGAAAAAACCACGCCGTTGGGACACACCTTGAACCAAAGTAAATGGTTGCGCTACAGGGATAATTTTTTGTTCCTACTTGCACTGCCACGTGATCAATCACAGTCTGACCACACGCTGGAACAGGTACGTCAGGACCTCAAGGGACTGACCGGCATGGAAATTACACTGGAACAGTGCGGTTTACAAATGAGATTTCTGGAGTGTATGTTACAGAACCCATTGGGACCTCACCCGCTGTCGTTGCCTGACTTCGTACACTGTGTCTCCGAATCCACGCCCCCACAATTGGAAAAACTGATGGACCCGGAAGCGCCTGGGACAGCCTCTATGCTGCGGTCACTGGTACCCAGCTGGGTGAAAAAAGGCGGCCCACTACCGCCTTTCCCGGGCCACTGCGCGGCTAAACCTAACCTTCCTCCGCCATCTGTTTGTTGCAAAAGGATACCCCTCGCACATGTGGCAACCACTCCTACGAAAAGGGGCACTGGTGTGGGGCCTGGATTTGTTCGACAGCAGGTGACTGAAAGTGAACGCTCAGCCCCTGGGACCTTCGAAGTCACGAAGTGAATGTGCAAGCATAATGCTGTGTGTGCATGGGATATAGATATAAATATGTGTGCGTATGGTGTCAACACTGAACGCTAACAGGGTCACGTATGACAGGATTTCCTTAAGCCTGTGAATGCCCGCTACTCTGCAGAAACCACATGTGGTAGCCGTGTCTTTATTTTGTTGGTTTTGCTGCACTGTCGAATTTTGCTGTGTCAACCGAAGCTTGCAATTTGAAGCACGCAACTATCAGCCTGACGAACCAGAGTAGCATCCTTGTTCAGAGCAACGAGCTAATTTAAGTTACAAATACCGGCTGACAACCTCATTCAACCGTGTATCTCCTCTTTGTCCTTTTGTGCTCATCGTGAATAACATCAACGACTACGATAATTATCTTCGTCAGCAAAATGCAGAACGTGTCTATTGTACCTACTGGCTTTCCGATTAACGCTATGCAGCATCAAGGTCCTCAACACCAGATGCACAACACAGGACCCCAAGGACATCCTCAAACGGGTCAACAGGGCCAATCTTTCAATTTTGGGTTTCCAAATGGCAATACGTTCTCACTGCTACCGGGTGGACAACACATCCAGGCTCAGCAAGTCGCAAGTCCCTGTCCTACGCAACAAACCGCCCCACAGCAGCAATTCGTGCAGATGCAGAACACAAATCTGACTCAAAATACTGGAGGCCTTGGGGGTTTTGTGCCAGAAACCCCATATACGCAAAATTCGGTGAACACACCGGGGACATCCTCCACGGTCCAGTCCCAACCAACACCAACCCCGACTGCTTCATCACAAGGAACGCCACCCGCTACAACTCAGTTGTCGCCTATCCAGCCTACAGCGCTCTTCCAGGAACACTCCCAAAATTCCTCACAGGGTCTTCACCACCATGTGGCCTCTCCCCCTACCTCGACCTCGGTGGGACCACAGGCGCAGAACATGGGACAGCCTGCCCAACCGGTGTACAATACGGGCGGTTTGTGGCGCGGAATGCAACCGATGCAAAGCTGGGCCTCGCCAGCACCAACTGGACCCAGAGGCTATGGTGGTTTTGGAGGAAATGGGAGCTTCGGCAGCCAATGGCCGTGTCCCAACTGCGGCATACCGGGACATGGATACAAAATGTGCACCATCATGACCGGAATGCCTCTGGACCCAATCAAAATTGCGAACCACATCGCCGAATTGGAGCAGCGGGACCAGATAAAAGATGTACAAACTGCACAGATCAATCAAGCCCTCGCTGCACGTGGTCTTGCCCATCTGCAACGTCCTCTACCAAGTGAGCTGAAACGCATGCGGGGTACCAATTTTGGCAATTTCCAACAGAGTTTCGGATCTCAAATCGGCTACAACCAAAATTTCCCCCAGCAGCAGCAAGCTGCAGTGATAAACGCGGGTGCGCAACCCCAACCTTCTGTGGGAATACCCCAAATCAGCATGCAGCCACAGGCTTCGTTTCCAGAGCCTGCCCTCACGAATGTGACCGCTGCGTGCGTGGTACCGCAAATGCCCCCGCCTCCAAATGGACCACCGCCTGAGGCTGCATGTGCCACGGAGGAATGGGTGGTGGATTGGGGTGTATTTCGGGGTGTGATTACCAATGCGCATACAGAGACCACCAAAAGGCTCCAACCACTCCGTGGCTACCGATCTTGGCCAGTCTCTGACCCCTGGACTGGTTTCCTATCGGTTGTTTTCGACACGAAGGAAAATGCAGAACACGCTGAGATCGTCCTGCGATCTATAGCAATGACCACCCCTGATGGGAAGGCATACCAGCTCGAAACGAAGGGACCAATGCCCAAGGGCAGTCACCCTATGTTCGCGGCTAAACCGGCGGCTGTGGAACAAGCCAAACGCGACAGTGGGACTATGAAGGAGCCGAGCCCTGATCCTGCGGGTGATTTGACCATGTCACAAACCGAAGCCGATATCGCCTCTAAGGTTACGCCTGAAGCTAAACGATACAGAAGACCAGTAACATCTGGGAGCGCTAGCACTGGAGCCAAAGTGACCGATAATCCGTCCTCATCGTCATCTGGCCCGACTAACGCCACTACGGATGCGACCGAGCCTGAGAACCTACCGGTAGCCACCGTACTCCGTTTCGAGGCACTGGAAACTGCCCAGCGACAACAGGGCGCGGCAATCGAGGCCCAAGGCAAAAAGCTGGAGTCACTAGAGTCCAAAGTGAACGACACCTCTACCCAAGTTGGTCTGGTCGGCAACAATGTCAAACAAATGCTCCGTGCCCAACAAGAACAAGCCATCAAAAACAGCCGTGAGTGGCATAGCATCGGAGAACTGGATGCTGTGGGCCGTAGACACCTACGGGGTTCGGTGAAGAAGCCAAAAACAGGGACGGCCTACTACATCATAGCCGCTGGGATCTGCGGTACCAGATATACGGCGCACCAGGCCCTGGTACGCGACACTGACGGTCCACGGGTCTTCTGGCGCCCTATGGCGGATGGAGTCGAGGGCTTCTCTGACAACGACGACCATGAATGTACTCCGGAGTGGGTGTTTGAAAAAGTGGAGATTGCTACTGAAATCACGGGGAAACTCAACCACCATCTGGATGAGCAACACTCTCGGCTGAAACGAACCCTCGGGGAAGCTGATGCAGTTATACTGGAGTGATCCGATGACACCGCTGGCTGTATGGAGTCCTTGGCCTCGGTGGAGCAGTCCCTTTTGCCAGCCTGGGAGTCACTGCTAAGCAGTTTCCGCGTGATAGGGGCCGTAGCCAAACAAAGCCTCTCTTTTCTGCCGCCAAATGGCCACCACGTCATCACGATAGCTACCATGGCCCTGGAGTGTCTCACCGCCATCAACGATGTTCATGTCACTCACTACCCATATGGCACCCTCCCTGGAGACCCGCCCACCTTCATCATGTGCCACTCAGTATACCAACGCCTCACGAAACATACACCCCTGGGTGTACCTCCCACTCCACTAATGTCAAAAATTCAGCAGCAGCTGCAATTGCTGCACGCACTCAAAGACCGTGGCCACCAACTCCAACAGGAATTCAGAGAGGCGTGTCTCGCCGCAAAATGCCTCCAGGAAGGGGACCCGACACTGCAACCTTTTGTAAGTTTCCATACCCACCTCCCCCTGCCTGAGGTTATCGCAACGTGGTGCCCTGTGCTTACGTGTTTCTGGAGATGTAACCAACAATACCCCATCCTCGCTAGAATCTGGGAAAAGTGGGCACTGCCGCGCGACTTCTATGTCTGGTCGGACGTGCAAACCAACCATGTACTGGAATGCTTCCAGGATCTGCAGGTGACCTGCCTACACACACTGGGGGCATCATCGTGCTCGCTACCAATATCACTGTCGTTTGCTGATGCACTCAAACGTAGTTTCATGTGTACCGATGCCCTGGGTGCGCCACCGTGGTCTTTTATGGCCAATGGGGGGGTCACCCACACACTGGCTGAAACCTGCTTCGGAAGAAAAAATTCCTCTATATGGCCCCAACCACCGCAATCCTCTGCGGGGATGCGTGCGCTGATGCCTTCTCTGGTGTCACTGCATTCGCCCCAAATAAACCTGCATGTCTGCTCCCCCCCAATAGAATGGCGCACTGATACACCCCCGTTCGGGGTGTCTACCGAATTAATTTTCCGAACACTAGAGGACCCGGGAGACAGTGTGTTCTTTGCCCTGGTGCCAGCGAACTCCTCAGCGGTCCCGCTGCTGATTCGCTTGATGCATAACCGGAGGGCAACACGAATCGCAGAACATCTCTCCCTGGGTCGAATGCTCCCATCGTACTGTACGGGCTTTGCTAAATACCTGCGGGGGGTCCTGTGCAACTGTTGGCTGGTGTACCCTGAACAACACCTGCCTTCGCTCAACCTTGATGTCCTCTTTAACTCCTTTGCGTCTGTGATTGCTAAATACGGCGGGTCAATGTCCGCAGTACCACCTGCGATCCTGCGTTGGAGGTTACAGTCCAAGGAGTGTAGGGAATATTTTCGCTGGGCCTACCAGATGGAGTCCGATTTGCGTGCCCGGAAACTACAAGCAACATGGAACGCTAAACGTAGAGTCCTAAAAACATCATTTTCATGGGAGGGGATACCACAATCATATGATGCGATCAACAAAATTGTGCATATGTGCAAAACCTCAACGGGCCGCAAAATTTCGTCATGGGCCCAAGTAAGCCCGGAGGTGTCAGTCCTAACGGCCGGCACGTGGATCTATGTAATTTGGTCCATGAGTGACAATTTTGTATACGTTGGCCAATGCGGCGCCAAATTTTCCGAGCGCCACGCTTTTCAGCGCATGATCGAACATATTCAAGAATCTAGGGACTGGCAACTACTACACCGAAATAAGAGGCAACGCAACCCATTTTTTGAATGGGTGCTGCGCCACGGTTTTCACGGCATCCAGCTCTCCCTGCTTGAACGCGTACCACATTGGCAGGCGGACCTACGGGAGGTGTGGTGGATGCACCGTTTCGGCCGCCCATTGCTCCTCAATAAATACATCCCGGACCTGAAAGTCCCCAGGTGGGCATGGCTCCTCCGTGTAAAAACCTTTAAACGCAAACTACAAAAACAGGACAAACTGCCTGCAAAAATGGATGCAACAGATAGGGCCCATAAGTTCATCCACGGGCTGCGCACCACACTCACGCACGCAGAGCAACTCAGACTGGTCATAGACTCCCGGGAGTTGTGCTCTGCGGGCCTCGCCTCCCAAGTCTTTACCAAGGCGCGTCACAATATCAAAAGGGACACCGGCAATGTGCTGCCGCGAAAACTGGTCCTGGGAATCCCCCTCCTCGACCCTGTAGGTAAACGTGCTGTAGTACGTAGCACCGTCTCCACCTTCCAAACATGCCCCCATGTACCTGCGATGTACCGCGAGTTCCTTAGTAAGTCCATTGTATGTGTCCGCAAATCCACGCCATCGGTTATGGACATCTGCCAGTCCTACAAACCACGCCTCACCACTGATGTTTTTGAACAACGGGTGCAGTCGGGCCGTTGGAAGTGCAACTGTCAGTCACTACACACACAGTTTGGAGTGCCCCTGGTGCACGGCCATGTGTTCACACGAAACTTCAAGTGGTTGTCCTCTCTCTCCCCACTCCTGCGCCCGGAGGTGTTTGAACAAAATATGAAAAACCGCCTGGTGCCATCCTGGAATAATGTCTCCCGAGCCGTGTCCAGGGATGTCCAACGAGCACTCAGCGAACTGCGTTTCCTAACGCCAGCGAGTAGAGCCATGCTCACGGCCAGCATCCTACTAGAGGCCAAATCTGTATATACGCGAGCCACAGCGAACTGCCCCCCCAAACACCATGTGTCAGTAGTACAGGACCAGCTGGGTCTTCTCCCTGCCAATTTCGTACTGGGCCCCTTTGATAAGGGAACGTCCCGCCTCTGGATGGCTTGCGAGGGCTACTTCTACCCCCAGTTCCACTCCAATTTTTACCAGTCCCCAACCCGTTTTACTGAGATCATCCGGTCTTCGTCTGCGGAACATGCATCCATGGAACTTTTCAACTATCTGGTGTCTGGTGCTCAGGCCTTTTTGGCCAACAAGACGGACAGTCGACCCCCGACACCCCTATGCGCACCGCTCCACGACAGAATCGGTGAAAGACTGTCCCAGGTATCCACCCTGATCAGTGAGCACAATGAGCGGTGTGTCACCGAGGGAAAGCCGTATCAGCTGATAGCTGAAATGTCTAACGAGTGCCGAACGTTCTGGAAACAGCTGGTCGACCAAGGGGTTCGGAAACTCAAGACGGGCACGGCAAATCGGGCCCGAGGACCAGATGCATTGCCCCGAGCGACCCCCAAGCTGACGAGGGGCCTGCGTACCCCTGTAGTCAGATACCCAGGGGTATCAAGAGCAGTACCTACCCGTGCACCCGCTGCCCCAGTGTGCGACTGTCGGTCCAGGGTGAGACCCCCGCCAGAGCCCCCACCAACAAACCCCCCCACGCATGTACATGGCACCGTGGCGAGGCGCAAGGGCAGACCCACCACAGGTTCCGTGAACAACGTATGTGTACTGCCCAATGATGTAATGCAGTATATCTGTGCGTATCTGGGGCCGCGACAAACACCCCTGCTGCTCAGTACGTGTCAGTTCTTGCTGTACCGCTCTATCTCTTTCATTAAGTTTACCGATTTCATATGGTCTGGTCTGCAGCCAGTTTTCAAGTGGACTGCCAGGGTCTACTCGGCAATCCACTGCCCTATTTTCCGGGCATCAGTTGTGGGCGAAAGCCCTGTGAACCCAGGGAAATGGGTGACCAGCCCACTGATTGCATCGCCGGCGCCGTGTGCTCGGCGCCAAACAAAATTGTACCCTGTCCCCAACTCCCAACTGCTCGTGAAATTTAAGTCCCAGGAGCGTCGAGCGAAAATGAAGGCGCGTGAAGTACTCACTCAGGACAAACACCCATACAGGCGCTTGGGGAAACTGATGGGAAGGTGCCTGTCGCTCCTCTGGAAGGAGGCCGTCACCGTACTGAACTCAAACGAAATTGTGGCCATGGGGGATATTCTACACCCCCTCAAAAAATGGCTGTCGAATCTGTCGGAACCCCCGCCCCAGTCCCAGTACCAGTGGGTTGAATTTGACATAAAAGAAATGTTCCCGGAAATCCACAGAACTGACCTGTTGCCAGCATTAAGTTGGATCCATGAACAGCTGGTAAAAAACAAAACCACCAGGGGAACGCTGCGTTTTTTCATCTCCAAAGACGGGAACCGAAAATTGGATAACTGCTCGCGAGGGGCCCGTACCTCCTTCCACTGTTTTACGTTTTCCGATGTAGTCAGATATGTGCTGTTCGATACGTTTGTTAGCGATTGCTTCCTAAACTTGTCATCTGTGCTGAGTCAGAATACGGGGATCCCGATTGGCGGATCATGTTCCGCTCAGCTTGCGAGCCTGGTGTTGATCTTTCGAGAAAAAACCACGCCGTTGGGACACACCTTGAACCAAAGTAAATGGTTGCGCTACAGGGATAATTTTTTGTTCCTACTTGCACTGCCACGTGATCAATCACAGTCTGACCACACGCTGGAACAGGTACGTCAGGACCTCAAGGGACTGACCGGCATGGAAATTACACTGGAACAGTGCGGTTTACAAATGAGATTTCTGGAGTGTATGTTACAGAACCCATTGGGACCTCACCCGCTGTCGTTGCCTGACTTCGTACACTGTGTCTCCGAATCCACGCCCCCACAACTGGAAAAACTGATGGACCCGGAAGCGCCTGGGACAGCCTCTATGCTGCGGTCACTGGTACCCAGCTGGGTAAAAAAGGCGGCCCACTACCGCCTTTCCCGGGCCACTGCGCGGCTAAACCTAACCTTCCTCCGCCATCTGTTTGTTGCAAAAGGATACCCCTCGCACATGTGGCAACCACTCCTACGAAAAGGGGCACTGGTGTGGGGCCTGGATTTGTTCGACAGCAGGTGACTGAAAGTGAACGCTCAGCCCCTGGGACCTTCGAAGTCACGAAGTGAATGTGCAAGCATAATGCTGTGTGTGCATGGGATATAGATATAAATATGTGTGCGTATGGTGTCAACACTGAACGCTAACAGGGTCACGTATGACAGGATTTCCTTAAGCCTGTGAATGCCCGCTACTCTGCAGAAACCACATGTGGTAGCCGTGTCTTTATTTTGTTGGTTTTGCTGCACTGTCGAATTTTGCTGTGTCAACCGAAGCTTGCAATTTGAAGCACGCAACTATCAGCCTGACGAACCAGAGTAGCATCCTTGTTCAGAGCAACGAGCTAATTTAAGTTTGTGTGCCTGTGGAACCCGGACACTGCATGTGTACACAGAAATGCTGCTGTGTGTGATGGTAATGGTTGGAAAGGGAGGAATGTGCTCTTGGCCGAACATTGCCCACGCTCTGTGTGCCATACCCTGTGCAGCCTCACAATCATGATTGTCTGTTGAGTTTGTGCAGTGCAAGCGTCTGTGATCGCCTAGCTCCCAAATCTTGAGCAAATGGATCCACTTTGAAAGGGTTGACGACGCTTATCGCATCATTCTCTACAAGCCTTTGCATTGTTTTTTTTCTAGAGACTTGTGTATCATGCTTTCACTATTTGTTTTGCGGTTATTGTTGATGGTCTGTGTGCTCCTTGGCCACTTGCCCGCAGCAGGTTGTTGTTGCACCCCACTTCTTCACCCTCTCATGTCCAAAAATCCCCATGTGCAAACAATGTTATTGGTCTTGGTGATAACAATCGGGAGCAAATGTGCATATGTGCAATGAGCCAAGCATTTGTTGTAGGTGTCCAACTTTCGTGGCACCTTTCTTTCACGATTAGAAGTAGTGCCGAGGCAGATGAAAGGCGCGCGTGCGCGTGTGTATGTGCAGTGGGCAGCAATCAGCACTGGGGCTGCGACCCTTGTTTTTGCAACTTCACCTGGTTTGCTGCGCTACTTGCTTGTGACCATTTGTGTTCCGACTTGTATCAATCATTTAATAACAAAGGATCACAGGTAGCAGTGCAAAATTGTAGGTAGCTTCTTGTTGGGATAACCCGCGTCCTGTCAAAACAAGAGGCTTCCCTCTACAAGGGTGCATCATAGGAAGCAAAATGACGCACATTGAAAGAATGTGGGTGGGTACATGGGAAAATGCAAATGTGTGGTGTGTCTTGACGCAGACGGAGGAAATTCTTTCTGTTGCAAAACCACTAAACCATGCACGTACTCCAGGTTTTCGCCACGTACATACTTCACTACTACTACTGCTACTTCACTACTGCTCGTCCTACTACCTTGTGAGACTGCTTGCTCGTCCTACTACCCCGTGAGATAGCACCTGTTTTGCAGTTCTATGATACCCCTTGCTACCTTTGCGTTCTCAAATGCATTTGTGATCAGTCTTCTTCGTGTAGTCTACACTTGCTGGTCTACACCAGCTTTGGCAACTGAGTGTGCAATACATTGCATGAGTTGTCGTACACTGTCATTGAGGCACTACCCAAGCAGGCCGTGTTTGGTCACTTGTGTTTGATGTCAGTACCTTGGTTAGACCAAGGCAACATTCTATTGAGAAGGTGAAGAAACCTCAGTACACGGTGTGCTTCTAAGTTGCATCATCAATGGCTTGTGCAAGCCCTCCTTCTCCAAAGTAGTGCCTTGGGCTCTCGCTTAAGAGGTGTTTTGCCATCCTGCTGAATCGCTTTTTCGTAGGCTGTTGCAGTGCTCTACATGCGGTCAGTGATTTTTTGTACTGTCTGGGAGCATGGGACGATGACGGTCATGGGTCCCCTGCAACACCTGAAATTGCTGTTTGGTGGCGGTTCAATGGCACCTAACAATTGTGAAAATTCATGTTTTTCCAAAACTTTCTGTGGGGTTTGGGATGAGTTTGGATCATCATTTGGTGGCACTCCAGGGCCCCTGGGGCCCCACAGGTGAGGATTTAGCTGTTGTCAGGCCGTTGAAGGCCCAAAAGCGCCGTTTTGGACGTTGGTGGGCAATACCATCATTTAGTGGCCAAATAGGTACTCTATTTTATTTCCCACGGGCCCCACTTCAGCCCTGGCGTTGCTTTTCTACATAGGGGCTCCGAGGTGCCCTGCGGAAGGCAATAGAATTTTGCGAACCACATGATTGTGCTGAGCTTTTGCTGCATTGCACTCACATTTGCACACCTTGCACGGGATACACAAGTGATGTACCTACTCCTCTGTTGGGACATTGTGTATTAGCTTGTGCACCCGACTAGTGCTGTCAACGACCTTTTTTTCTTGGCAGGGTCAGGAAAGGCAAAATCACATTGAAAGTGACCTTTTATGGAGGGTCGTTTTGGGGGGTCATTCAGGGTTTTCCTTCAAGGGGGTCAAGCAGTGGGGTCTTTTAGAAGGGTCCTGTGGTGGTGAAAGGATGTGGTCCTTTAGAGACGTCCTTAACGTGAGGAACAACGTTGATGTGAAGTGCCTGCCACGGATAACACACCGTTCAACACTGTCTGCAGCTCATGTACATGTGACCAGTCTTGGTGTTTGCACTCGCCCTGCCCCTCTTGGCCCTCTAACAAATGTGCAGCGCGAAGCGCGATATAATTTTGATGTGTGTTGCTGTCGGTCCCTCACGCCTCTTGTCTTTCAGCCTCGCCCTCGCCGTTGCCAGCACCATCGCCAGCAGCGTTGCCATCTGCATCGCCAGGTCCTTTGCCTGAGTGTGCAATACACTGCATCAGTTGTTGTACACTGTCTCCTCTGCGAATGGAGAAATAGGGTCACAATTGAGTTCTGAATTCAAAACACGGCCTTTTGTATGATGCTGCACTCCCCGTTTATAAGTTTGGAAGAAGTCGTGTTTCCTGTACTTTTTACCCAATTGTGGTCCCAGATATGGCCATTTCCGAGGAGCTTTTGCGGCTTTGCCAGGACGAAACTCAGGCAACAATGCGTGGTCTTTGCCCTCATCACTGGTCCCCAATCACTGTCTTAGAAACCCTTTTTTGAGCAATTCGAACCCCCCCCCCCTCCAAGGCAAGGGGGCGCGCAGAGTGCGTTATGAGGGCGATATCTTGTGATGACAGTGCCCAGGTCTCTTTCACGCAAGGACCCGTCGCAGACATGTGATGGAAGCATTAGGCATAGCGATGCCCGCGTTGGCAGACTGGCTTTCATGATTTCCAAGGTTTTGATCCGCGATTTTCCGGACTTCTGCAGGCCTCCATGGTTCCCACAATCTTGGCGAGCATTGGAGAGTGATTGACTGCAACATAGAATGGGCGAAACCCAGCCGTAATTCAGGGAAAGTGTGGGTAAAACCGAATAGCATGCGAATAACATGTGGTATTTGATTGCGCACATGGCATTGAGGGGGTTGGGCAGACAGTTTCTGTGGTTTCCCGTGGTTTCCTGGTTTTTCATCCAGGAGTGCAATTTTCCCATTCTGCTGTTTTTGGTGCTGGTCATTTCCTGAGTTTCTGTGGTTTCCCGTGGTTTCCTGGTTTTTCATCCAGGAGTGCAATTTTCCCATTCTGCTGTTTTTGGTGCTGGTCATTTCCTGAAGCAATCTTTTGCACTCCAACCCTCACTTCGGTTTTGGGGTGTTCTTTTTGTCCAAAAAAGCGATGTTCATCCCTTTCAACGGGTTTGCCCCAGTTTCCCTGGTTTCCCCTCTGATTTTCCTGGGGTTTCCCCGTTGTTCCCCGTTCCCCGTGTTTCCTGGTTTTACCTTGTTTTGCCTGGTTTTGCCTGGTGTTGCCTGGTTTTGCCTCTGGTTTTGCCTCTGGTTTTGCCTGGTGTTGCCTGGTATTGCCTCTGGTTTTGCCTGGTTTTACCTCTGGATTTGCCTGGTGTTGCCTGGTTTTCCCTCTGGTTTTGCCTCTAGTTTGCGTCTGGTTTTGCCTCTGGTTTTGCTTCTGGTTTTGCCTCTGGTTTTGCCTCTGGTTTTGCCTGTGGTTTTGCCTCTAGTTTGCGTCTGGTTTTGCGTCTGGTTTTACCTGTGGTTTTGCCTCTGGTTTTGCCTCTGGTTTTGCCACTCGTTTTGCCTCTGGTGTTGCCACTGGTCTTGCCTCTATCTATGCCTCTGTGTTTCCCTCGTTTTGCCCCTGGTTTTGCCTCTGGTTTTGTCTCTGGTTGTGCCTCTGGTTTTGTCTCTGTTTTTGCTTCTGGGTTTTCCTCTGGTTTTGCCTCTGGTTTTGCCTCTGGTTTTGCCTCTGGTTCTGTCTCTGTTTTTCCCTGGCTTTGCCTCTGGTTTTGCCTCGTTTTGCCTCTGGGTTTGCCTGTGGCTTTGCCTCTGGTTTTGCCTCTCGTTTTGTCTCTGGTTTTGCTTCTGGTTTTGCCTCTGGTTTTGCCTCTGGTTTTGCCTCTGGTTTTGCCTCTGGTTTTGCCTCTGTTTTGGCCTCTGGTTTTGCATCTGGTTTTGCCTCTGGTTTTGCCTCTGGTTTTGCCACTGGTTTTGCCTCTGGTTTTGCCTGTGGTTTTGCCTCTGGTTTTTCCTCCGGCTTTTGCCTCTGGCGTTGCCTCTGGTTTTGCCTCTGGTTTACCTCTTGTTTTGCCTCTGGTTTTGCCTCTGGTTTTGCCATTCGTTTTGCCTCTCGTGCTGCCACGGGTCTTGCCTCTATCTATGCCTGTGGGTTTGCCTCGTTTTGTGTCTGGTTTTGCCTCTGGTTTTGCCTGTGGTTTTGCCTGTGGTTTTGCCTCTGGTTTGGCCTCTGGTTTTGCCTTTGGTTTTGTCTCTGGTTTGGCCTCTTGTTTTGCTTCTGGGTTTGCCTCTGTTTTTGCCTCTGGTTTTGCTTCTGGGTTTGCCTCTGGTTTTGCCTCTGGTTTTGCCTCTGGTTCTGTCTCTGTTTTTCCCTGGCTTTGCCTCTGGTTTTGCCTCGTTTTGCCTCTGGTTTTGCCTCTGGTTTTGCGTCTGGTTTTGCCTCTGGTTCTGTCTCTGTTTTTCCCTGGCTTTGCCTCTGGTTTTGCCTCGTTTTGCCTCCGGGTTTGCCTCTGGCTTTGCCTCTGGTTTTGCCTCTCGTTTTGTCTCTTGTTTTGCGTCTGGTTTTGCCTCTGGTTTTGCCTCTGGTTTTGCCTCTGGTTTTGCCTCTGGTTTTGCCTCTGTTTTGGCCTCTGGTTTTGCATCTGGTTTTGCCTCTGGTTTTGCCTCTGGTTTTGCCTGAGACTTGCCTCTCGTTTTTGCCTCTGGTTTTGCCTCTGGTTTTGCGTCTGGTTTTGCCTCTGGTTTTGCCTCTGGTTTTGCCACTGGTTTTGCCTCTGGTTTTGCCTGTGGTTTTGCCTCTGGTTTTTCGTCCGGCTTTTGCCTCTGGCGTTGCCTCTGGTTTTGCCTCTGGTTTACCTCTTGTTTTGCCTCTGGTTTTGCCTCTGGTTTTGCCATTCGTTTTGCCTCTCGTGCTGCCACAGGTTTTGCCTCTATCTATGCCTCTGGGTTTGCCTCGTTTTGTCTCTGGTTTTGCCTGTGGTTTTGCCTGTGGTTTTGCCTCTGGTTTGGCCTCTGGTTTTGCCTTTGGTTTTGTCTCTGGTTTTGCCTCTTGTTTTGCCTCTGGTTTTGCCTCTGTTTTTGCCTCTTGTTTTGCTTCCGGGTTTGCCTCTGGTTTTGCCTCTGGTTTTGCCTCTGGTTTTGCCTCTGGTTCTGTCTCTGTTTTTCCCTGGCTTTGCCTCTGGTTTTGCCTCGTTTTGCCTCTGGTTTGCCTCTGTTTTTGCCTCTGGTTTTGCCTCTGGATTTGCCTCGTTTTACCTCTGGTTTTGCCTCTGGTTTTGCCTCTGGTTTTGCGTCTGGTTTTGCCTCTGGTTTTGCCTCTGGTTGTGCCCACTTGTTTTGCCTCGTTTTGCCACTGGTTTTGCCTCTGGTTTTGCCTGTGGTTTTGCCTCTGGTTTTGCCTCTGGTTTTGCCTCTGGTTTTGCCTCTGGTTTTGCCTCTGGTTTTGCCTCTGGTTTTGCCTCTGGTTTTGCCTCTGGTTTGGCCTCTGGTTTGGCCTCTGGTTTTGCCTCTGGTTTTGCCTCTGGTTTTGCCTCTGGTTGTGCTGCTGGTTTTGCCTCGTTTTGCCACTGGTTTTTCCTGTGGTTTTGCCTCTGGTTTTGCCTCTGGTTTTGCCTCTGGTTTTGCCTCTGGTTTTGCCTCTGGTTTTGCCTCTGGTTTTGCGTCTGGTTTTGCCTCTGGTTTGGCCTCTGGTTTGGCCTCTGGTTTTGCCTCTGGTTTTGCCTCTGGTTTTGCCTCTGGTTTTGCCTCTGGTTTTGCCTCTGGTTTTGCCTCTGGTTTTGCCTCTGGTTGTGCCCCTGGTTTTGCCTCGTTTTGCCACTGGTTTTTCCTGTGGTTTTGCCTCTGGTTTTGCCTCTGGTTTTGCCTCTGGTTTTGCCTCTGGTTTTGCCTCTGGTTTTGCCTCTGGTTTTGCCTCTGGTTTTGCCTCTGGTTTGGCCTCTGGTTTGGCCTCTGGGTTTGCCTCTGGTTTTGCCTCTGGTTTTGCCTCTGGTTTTGCCTCTTGTTTTGCATCTGGCTTTTGCCTCTGGTTTTGCCTCTGGTTTTGCCTGAGACTTGCCTCTCGTTTTTGCCTCTGGTTTTGCCTCCGGTTTTACCTCTTGTTTTGCCTCTGGTTTTGCCTCTGGTTTTGCCATTCGTTTTGCCTCTGGTGCTGCCACTGGTATTGCCTCTATCTATGCCTCTGGGTTTGCCTCGTTTTGTCTCTGGTTTTGCCTCTTGTTTTGCCTCTGGTTTTGCTTCTGGGTTTGCCTCTGGTTTTGCCTCTGGTTTTGCCTCTGGTTCTGTCTCTGTTTTTCCCTGGCTTTGCCTCTGGTTTTGCCTCGTTTTGCCTCTGGTTTGCCTCTGGTTTTGCCTCTGGTTTTGCCTCTGGTTTTGCCTCGTTTTACCTCTGGTTTTGCCTCTGGTTTTGCCTCTGGTTTTGCCTCTGGTTTTGCCTCTGGTTTTGCGTCTGGTTTTGCCTCTGGTTTTGCCTCTGGTTGTGCCCACTTGTTTTGCCTCGTTTTGCCACTGGTTTTGCCTCTGGTTTTGCCTGTGGTTTTGCCTCTGGTTTTGCCTCTGGTTTTGCCTCTGGTTTTGCCTCTGGTTTTGCCTCTGGTTTTGCCTCTGGTTTTGCCTCTGGTTTTGCCTCTGGTTTGGCCTCTGGTTTGGCCTCTGGTTTTGCCTCTGGTTTTGCCTCTGGTTTTGCCTCTGGTTTTGCCTGAGACTTGCCTCTGGTTTTGCCTCTGGTTTTGCCTCTGGTTTTGCCTCTGGCTGTGCCCCTGGTTTTGCCTCGTTTTGCCACTGGTTTTTCCTGTGGTTTTGCCTCTGGTTTTGCCTCTGGTTTTGCCTCTGGTTTTGCCTCTGGTTTTGCCTCTGGTTTTGCCTCTGGTTTTGCCTCTGGTTTTGCCTCTGGTTTGGCCTCTGGTTTTGCCTCTGGTTTTGCCTCTGGTTTTGCCTCTGGTTTTGCCTCTTGTTTTGCATCTGGCTTTTGCCTCTGGTTTTGCCTCTGGTTTTGCCTGAGACTTGCCTCTCGTTTTTGCCTCTGGTTTTGCCTCCGGTTTTACCTCTTGTTTTGCCTCTGGTTTTGCCTCTGGTTTTGCCATTCGTTTTGCCTCCGGTGCTGCCACTGGTATTGCCTCTATCTATGCCTCTGGGTTTGCCTCGTTTTGTCTCTGGTTTTGCCTCTGGTTTTGCCTCTGGTTTTGCCTGTGGTTTTGCCTCTGGTTTGGCCTCTGGTTTTGCCTCTGGTTTTGCCTCTTGTTTTGCTTCTGGGTTTGCCTCTGGTCTTGCCTCTGGTTTTGCCTCTGGTTTTGCCTCTGGTTTGGCCTCTGGTTTGGCCCCTGGTTTTGCCCCTGGTTTTGCCTCGTTTTGCCAGTGGTTTTGCCTCTGGTTTTGCCTGTGGTTTTGCCTCTGGTTTTGCCTCTGGTTTTGCCTCTGGTTTTGCCTCTGGTTTTGCCTCTGGTTTTGCCTCTGGTTTTGCCTCTGGTTTTGCCTCTGGTTTGGCCTCTGGTTTTGCCTCTGGTTGTGCCCCTGGTTTTGCCTCGTTTTGCCAGTGGTTTTGCCTCTGGTTTTGCCTGTGGTTTTGCCTCTGGTTTTGCCTCTGGTTTTGCCTCTGGTTTTGCCTCTGGTTTTGCCTCTGGTTTTGCCTCTGGTTTTGCCTCTGGTTTGGCCTCTGGTTTTGCCTCTTGTTTTGCCTCTGGTTTTGCCTCTGGTTTTGCCTCTTGTTTTGCCTCTGGTTTTGCCTCTGGTTTTGCCTCTGGTTTTGCCTGAGACTTGCCTCTGGTTTTGCCTCTGGTTTGGCCTCTGGTTTTGCCTCTGGTTGTGCCCCTGGTTTTGCCTCGTTTTGCCACTGGTTTTGCCTCTGGTTTTTCCTGTGGTTTTGCCTCTGGTATTGCCTCTGGTTTTGCCTCTGGTCTTGCCTCTGGTTTTGCCTCTGGTTTTGCCTCTGGTTTTGACTCAGGTTTGGCCTCTGGTTTTGCCTCTGGTTTTGCCTCTGGTTTTGCCTCTGGTTTTGCCTCTGGTTTTGCCTGTTGTTTTGCCTGTGGTTTTGCCTCTGGTTTTGCCTCTGGTTGTGCCCCTGGTTTTGCCTCGTTTTGCCTCTGGTTTTGCCTCTGGTTTTGCCTCTGGTTTTGCCTCTGGTTTTGCCTCTGGTTTTGCCTCTGGTTTTGCCTCTGGTTTTGCCTCTGGTTTTGTCTCTGGTTTTGCCTCTGGTTGTGCCCCTGGTTTTGCCTCGTTTTGCCACTGGTTTTGCCTCTGGTTTTGCCTGTGGTTTTGCCTCTGGTTTTGCCTCTGGTTTTGCCTCTGGTTTTGCCTCTTGTTTTGCCTCTGGTTTTGCCTCTGGTTTTGCCTCTGGTTTGGCCTCTGGTTTTGCCTCTGGTTTTGCCTCTGGTTTTGCCTCTGGTTTTGCCTCTGGTTTGGCCTCTTGTTTTGCCTCTGGTTTTGCCTCTGGTTTTGCCTCTGGTTTTGCCTGAGACTTGCCTCTGGTTTTGCCTCTGGTTTTGCCTCTGGTTTTGCCTCTGGTTGTGCCCCTGGTTTTGCCTCGTTTTGCCACTGGTTTTGCCTCTGGTTTTTCCTGTGGTTTTGCCTCTGGTTTTGCCTCAGGTTTTGCCTCTGGTCTTGCCTCTGGTTTTGCCTCTGGTTTTGCCTCTGGTTTTGCCTCTGGTTTGGCCTCTGGTTTGGCCTCTGGTTTTGCCTCTGGTTTTGCCTGTGGTTTTGCCTCTGGTTTTGCCTGTTGTTTTGCATCTGGCTTTTGCCTCTGGTTTTGCCTCTGGTTGTGCCCCTGGTTTTGCCTCGTTTTGCCTCTGGTTTTGCCTCTGGTTTTGCCTCTGGTTTTGCCTCTGGTTTTGCCTCTGGTTTTGCCTCTGGTTTTGCCTCTGGTTTTGCCTCTGGTTTTGCCTCTGGTTTTGCCTCTGGTTTTGCCTCTGGTTTTGCCTCTGGTTTTGCCTCTGGTTTTGCCTCTGGTTTTGCCTCTTGTTTTGCCTCTGGTTTTGCCTCTGGTTTTGCCTCTGGTTTTGCCTGAGACTTGCCTCTCGTTTTTGCCTCTGGTTTTGCCTCCGGTTTTACCTCTTGTTTTGCCTCTTGTTTTGCCTCTGGTTTTGCCATTCGTTTTGCCTCTGGTGCTGCCACTGGTATTGCCTCTATCTATGCCTCTGGGTTTGCCTCGTTTTGTCTCTGGTTTTGCCTCTGGTTTTGCCTGTGGTTTTGCCTGTGGTTTTGCCTCTGGTTTGGCCTCTGGTTTTGCCTCTGGTTTTGCCTCTGGTTTTGCCTCTGGTTTTGCTTCTGGGTTTGCCTCTGGTTTTGCCTCTGGTTTTGCCTCTGGTTTTGCCTCTGGTTTTGCCTCTGGTTTTACCTCTGGTTTTGCCTCTGGTTTTGCCACTGGTTTTGCCTCTGGTTGTGCCTCTGGTTTTGCCTCGTTTTGCCACTGGTTTTGCCTCTGGTTTTGCCTGTGGTTTTGCCTCTGGTTTGGCCTGAGACTTGCCTCTGGTTTTGCCTCTGGTTTTGCCTCTGGTTTTGCCTCTGGTTTTGCCTCTGGTTTTGCCTCTGGTTTTGCCTCTGGTTTTGCCTCTGGTTTTGCCTCTGGTTTTGCCTGTGGTTTTGCCTCTGGTTTTGCCTCTGGTTTCGCCTCTGGTTTTGCCTCTGGTTTTGCCTCTGGTTTTGCCTCTGGTTTGGCCTCTTGTTTTGCATCTGGCTTTTGCCTCTGGTTTTGCCTCTGGTTTTGCCTGAGACTTGCCTCTGGTTTTGCCTCTGGTTTTGCCTCTGGTTTTGCCTCTGGTTGTGCCCCTGGTTTTGCCTCGTTTTGCCACTGGTTTTGCCTCTGGTTTTTCCTGTGGTTTTGCCTCTGGTTTTGCCTCTGGTTTTGCCTCTGGTCTTGCCTCTGGTTTTGCCTCTGGTTTTGCCTCTGGTTTTGCCTCTGGTTTTGCCTCTGGTTTTGCCTCTGGTTTTGCCTGTGGTTTTGCCTCCGGTTTTGCCTCTGGTTTTGCCTCTGGTTTTGCCTCTGGTTTTGCCTCTGGTTTTGCCTCTGGTTTGGCCTCTTGTTTTGCATCTGGCTTTTGCCTCTGGTTTTGCCTCTGGTTTTGCCTGAGACTTGCCTCTGGTTTTGCCTCTGGTTTTGCCTCTGGTTTTGCCTCTGGTTGTGCCCCTGGTTTTGCCTCGTTTTGCCACTGGTTTTGCCTCTGGTTTTTCCTGTGGTTTTGCCTCTGGTTTTGCCTCTGGTTTTGCCTCTGGTCTTGCCTCAGGTTTTGCCTCTGGTCTTGCCTCTGGTTTTGCCTCTGGTTTTGCCTCTGGTTTTGCCTCAGGTTTGGCCTCTGGTTTGGCCTCTGGTTTTGCCACTGGTTTTGCCTGTGGTTTTGCCTCTGGTTTTGCCTGTTGTTTTGCATCTGGCTTTTGCCTCTGGTTTTGGCTCTGGTTGTGCCCCTGGTTTTGCCTCGTTTTGCCTCTGGTTTTGCCTCTGGTTTTGCCTCTGGTTTTGCCTCTGGTTTTGCCTCTGGTTTTGCCTCTGGTTTTGCCTCTGGTTTTGCCTCTGGTTTTGCCTCTGGTTTTGCCTCTGGTTTGGCCTCTGGTTTGGCCTCTGGTTTTGCCTCTGGTTTTGCCTCTGGTTTTGCCTCTTGTTTTGCCTCTGGTTTTGCCTCTGGTTTTGCCTCTGGTTTTGCCTGAGACTTGCCTCTCGTTTTTGCCTCTGGTTTTGCCTCCGGTTTTACCTCTTGTTTTGCCTCTGGTTTTGCCTCTGGTTTTGCCATTCGTTTTGCCTCTGGTGCTGCCACTGGTATTGCCTCTATCTATGCCTCTGGGTTTGCCTCGTTTTGTCTCTGGTTTTGCCTCTGGTTTTGCCTGTGGTTTTGCCTGTGGTTTTGCCTCTGGTTTGGCCTCTGGTTTTGCCTCTGGTTTTGCCTCTGGTTTTGCCTCTGGTTTTGCTTCTGGGTTTGCCTCTGGTTTTGCCTCTGGTTTTGCCTCTGGTTTTGCCTCTGGTTTTGCCTCTGGTTTTGCCTCTGGTTTTGCCTCTGGTTTGGCCTCTGGTTTGGCCTCTGGTTTTGCCTCTGGTTTTGCCTCTTGTTTTGCATCTGGCTTTTGCCTCTGTTTTTGCCTCTGGTTTGGCCTGAGACTTGCCTCTGGTTTTGCCTCTGGTTTTGCCTCTGGTTTTGCCTCTGGTTTTGCCTCTGGTTTTGCCTCTGGTTTTGCCTCTGGTTTTGCCTCTGGTTTTGCCTCTGGTTTTGCCTGTGGTTTTGCCTCTGGTTTTGCCTCTGGTTTGGCCTCTGGTTTTGCCTCTGGTTTTGCCTCTGGTTATGCCTCTGGTTTGGCCTCTTGTTTTGCATCTGGCTTTTGCCTCTGGTTTTGCCTCTGGTTTTGCCTGAGACTTGCCTCTGGTTTTGCCTCTGGTTTTGCCTCTGGTTTTGCCTCTGGTTTTGCCTCTGGTTTTGCCTCTGGTTTTGCCTCTGGTTTGGCCTCTGGTTTGGCCTCTGGTTTTGCCTCTGGTTTTGCCTCTGGTTTGGCCTCTTGTTTTGCATCTGGCTTTTGCCTCTGTTTTTGCCTCTGGTTTGGCCTGAGACTTGCCTCTGGTTTTGCCTCTGGTTTTGCCTCTGGTTTTGCCTCTGGTTTTGCCTCTGGTTTTGCCTCTGGTTTTGCCTCTGGTTTTGCCTCTGGTTTTGCCTCTGGTTTTGCCTGTGGTTTTGCCTCTGGTTTTGCCTCTGGTTTGGCCTCTGGTTTTGCCTCTGGTTTTGCCTCTGGTTTTGCCTCTGGTTTGGCCTCTTGTTTTGCATCTGGCTTTTGCCTCTGGTTTTGCCTCTGGTTTTGCCTGAGACTTGCCTCTGGTTTTGCCTCTGGTTTTGCCTCTGGTTTGGCCTCTGGTTGTGCCCCTGGTTTTTCCCTCGTTTTGCCTCTGGTTTTGCCTCTGGTTTTTCCTGTGGTTTTGCCTCTGGTTTTGCCTCTGGTTTTGCCTCTGGTTTTGCCTGTGGTTTTGCCTCTGGTTTTGCCTCTGGTTTTGCCTCTGGTTTTGCCTCTGGTTTTGCCTCTGGTTTTGCCTCTGGTTTTGCCTCTGGTTTTGCCTCTGGTTTTGCCTCTGGTTTTGCCTCTGGTTTTGCCTCTGGTTTTGCCTCTGGTTTGGCCTCTGGTTTGGCCTCTGGTTTTGCCTCTGGTTTTGCCTCTGGTTTTGCCTCTGGTTTTGCAACTGGCTTTTGCCTCTGGTTTTGCCTCTGGTTTTGCCTCTGGTTTGGCCTCTGGTTTTGCCTTTGGTTTTGTCTCTGGTTTTGCCTCTGGTTTTGCCTCTGGTTTTGCCTCTGGTTTTGCCTCTGGTTTTGCCTCTGGTTTTGCCTCTGGTTTTGCCTTTGGTTTTGTCTCTGGTTTTGCCTCTGGTTTTGCCTCTGGTTTTGCCTCTGGTTTTGCCTCTTGTTTTGCTTCTGGGTTTGCCTCTGGTTTTGCCTCTGGTTTTGCCTCTGGTTTTGCCTCTGGTTTTGTCTCTGGTTTTGCCTCTGGTTGTGCCCCTGGTTTTGCCTCGTTTTGCCACTGGTTTTGCCTCTGGTTTTGCCTGTGGTTTTGCCTCTGGTTTTGCCTCTGGTTTTGCCTCTGGTTTTGCGTCTGGTTTTGCCTGTGGTTTTGCCTCTGGTTTTGCCTCTGGTTTTGCCTCTTGGTTTTGTCTCTGGTTTATCTCTGGCTTTTGCCTTTGGTCCTGTCTTTGGCTTTTGTCTCTGGTTTTGCCTCTGGTTTTGCCTCTGGTTTTGCCTCTGGTTTTGTCTCTGGTTTTGCCTCTGACTTTGCCTCTGAGTCTGCCTGGTTTCGTCTCTGGTTTTCCTTATGGTTTTCCCTGGTTTTGCCACTGGTTTTCCCTGTGGTTTTGCCTCTGGTTTTGCCTCTGGTTTTGCCTCTGGTTTGCCTCTGGTTTTGCCTCTGGTTTTGCCTCTGGTTTTGCCTCTGGTTTTGCCTGTGGTTTTGCCTCTGGTTTTGCCTCTGGTTTTGCCTCTGGTTTTGCCTCTCGTTTTGCCTCTGGTTTGGCCTCTGGTTTGGCCTCTGGTTTTGCCTCTGGTTTTGCCTCTGGTTTTGCCTCTGGTTTTGCCTCTGGTTTTGCCTGTGTGTTTGCACGTGGATTATCTTGGGGTTTTTAGTGCGCCCTGTGCTTTTTTGGTTTTGCTTTGTCAAGCGCTGTTGCTTTGGCGTTGTTAACCTTGGAGGCCTGGTTTTGTGTGAGGGCCCAGTGCAGTACAGGAGCTTGACAAAGTGGACCTAGAGGATTTGGAGGACTGGGCTTACGTGCACCATTGGAGAGGATGTAGTGGGGCACTGCCTGTGCCGCATACACACACACACACACACACACACACACACCACATCTGCATCTGCAGCGTATCCAGAGTGCAAGGTCCATGCTGATTGCTTGGCGGATCAGTTCTGCGGCACTGCGTGTAGGACGGGCGGATGTGGGGCCCATGGCAGTGTCGTAGAAGACTCACCTGGACGGTATTGTCAGCCTTGTTCCGAGTGCACATCCGACTCGAAAAACCAGATATTGGGCCCGGGGAAGTGCACCCCGGTCTGTCCCATAGGTGCCTCTCCTCCTCCCCAGCCCTGTGCCACGTGCGGGGCATGCTGCTGCGTGTTTGTCAGTGCCGCGCCCATACAAATTCTTTCGGGCGTGCGAATGTTCCCCAATCCCCCACCCACCCCCCTCCAGTCCCTGGTGCTGCAAGGGGGAGGGATAGTGACGACGGCGCAGGCCAGTGCTATGCACGCGTCACACTCTGACCCGCGCATTTCCCTTTTGCGCAGATTGTGTATGATTCTCAGCGTCACCACATGTACTTCTGCAGGTGGGATATGCTTTACTGGTATCAATCCTATGGCCTCGCCACGGGGGGGCAACTGTTCCCAAATTGGTGACTGTCTTGCCATTGCGCCATCCCGAACTATCACGCGTTGTAAAGAAACGTGCACCAATGGCCACTGTGATCCTGGTATGCAGCTGCGATGCCTGCTCCTGGGATGACCATTGAGCTGATGCTTTGGTGTTGCTATCCTCTGCTTACAGTGATGTACTTGTAGTTGTAGTTGTAGTTGTAGTTGTAGTTCGACTTGTAGTTGTGGATGTAGCTGTCGCGGTAGATGTAAGTGTACATGTGGTCTTAGTTGGTTCGATGTAGGGGGGTTGTGGTAGTGGGGTAGCATTTGCAGTAGCAGTGACTGTAGTTGTAGTTGTGGTTGTGGTTGTACTGGTGGGTCCTGTATTTTTAACTGTGTAGTTGTACTATGTCTGTGGCAGTAGTTGTATGGTGTAGTTGTAGTTGTAGTTGTAGTTGTAGTTTGGCCTTTGTAGTTGTAGTTGTGCTTTGGCCTTTGTAGTTGTAGTTGTAGTTGGGCCTTTGTAGTTGTAGTTGTAGTTGGACCTTTGTAGTTGTAGTTGTAGTTGTAGTTGTAGTTGCATTATAATGCACATCATGCTGCACCCGGTTTCTTTCTCTTTGGGCCTGGGATGTCACACAGTCAATCCCATTCCACCGCGTGGCAGTGTTCTGCAGCTAACAAGAGTGGCACAGAGCTCAGCGAGCCAAGCAGCCAGGACGAATGGGGCACCAGAAAGCTCCGACAGGCACTACATCCCGTGCGGACAAAGGCATCGTCCATGCAAACCCCCTGTCCCACTGGGCAGAGTCGGGGCTTGCAGGGACACAGCGCAGGGGGAGGGGAGGGGGGGCGCAGGCATATGCCACAAGCACACAGAACGGAGGACGTGTGGACGTGACCTTTGGTGCAGCCCCTTCCCACTTGTAGGGCAGGGCTGAACGTGCCAGGGACAGTTGCTGGTGTGTGTGAGCGTCCACACAGCGCGGCCTGTGCAGCTGCATCAACTCAACTCCACTGAAGAGCACTCCTCAGGGTATGCAGCAGCGATGTTGCTGAAGGCTTGCGTGGACAGTGTTGGCCTGGGGTGCTCTGCGAGCGGCTTTGCTGGGTTTTTGGGAGCACCACCGCCTTCGTAAAAGGCCTCCAGCTAAACATTATAAAGTATAGATTTTACCAGTGATAAACTTTTAAGTTTATGCTTCAAATTTATACTACGCACACTTAGATTTCCAGATGTCCAAAGGCAAAAAATGGCCAATTGTGGAAAGTGAGAAGCAACCATCTTTTGATACGGGTTTTCTTCTGTCACATTATCATGATGATAGTAAGAAATTTTATTTTTTTGTTCACAAACGTAACAAAATGATATTTTATTATTCCGCAGCAAGACTTTTGATGATAAATAAAAATTCTTCAAACAAATTATCAGTATCAGTTTGATGAATCATTTCGCTTTAATAAATAGTTTTTCTCTTCACAGATTTATGTAATTTGTATTCTAGATTCAAAGTGTTCAATGAGACATCAGAGTGTAGTGTACCAGCGGTTGGATGCATGCATCTGCCAGCCTTCGCCCATTTCGTTGGTGCCTCGACTGGCAAATTGCAACCCGTTTGGCCCCGCTGTTGTGGCCCTACTGCCCGTTCCTGGCTGTGCAGTGGATTGTACGGTGAGCAATTGGGGCACGTGGGGCGCATGCTCAGCATCGTGTGTCGGTGGTGTTCAACAGCGGTCAAGAACCAAAGTGGACGCTTCGTGGCATGGAGGGGCCGTATGTCCCAGCCTCACTGAGAGCCGGGCGTGTGGCACTTCGGCCTGCGGTATGCTGCGAATGAAGGGAAGCGTCGACTGCTGCCAGCCAATGATGTGATCGGAGGGAGACAAAGCAACGGTTGACCAGCTTGACACCTAGTCTCCCCCCACCTCCTCTCCAAGCCCCCCCCCCCCCCCCCAGCAGGCCCTTGACAACGAACGAGCTTTTGCAGCTTTGCCAGGACGAAACTCAGGCAACAGTGCGTGGTCTTTGCTCTCATCACTGGTCCCCAATCACCGTCTTTCTCTCCTTGCGAGCGTTAGTGCCTCTGCCCTGACCAAAGGCAAGTCAAGTCTGCTGGCGTGGAAGGTGCTGGAAAGTTGTTTTGAAAACAATGTGTGTCCAAAACTTTGCCCAAGTATGACAATGTCCGAAATGATGAGCGCGATGGCATGATCGCATTGCGCTTCTGACCAAGGCTGATCACTGACTAAGGTGCAAGAGGGGTGGGTTGTTGGGCGGGACATCTGGGGGGGGGTCCGAGGATGGGAAAGGGTTTTGGGGGGAGGGCTCAATGGTGATGATTTTGAGGTACAAATGTTGGGCTCCCGTGCCCCCATCCCCAAGACTACACCACCGAGACCTCCAAGGCCCCACACCACAGCGCACACCCCCATCACCACCCTTGGACCCCACAGAATACCACAACCCTCTGTTGATTTTGTCACCTAGTCTGATGCATCACCCAGTCTGATGAGTCACCCAGTTTGATGCCCCCCCTCCCCTCCCCCTCCCAAACGCCTGACAGCTGGCAAAGTTTTGAGCGCTGCCATGAATACAGTTGGAGTGGTGCAATGTGTTTAGTGCTGATGCCAAGCTGCCGCACTGGAGACTCAGTTGCGTAATGGAACCTGCTGCTGTACAGGGGCTTCACAGCTGCTGTACACATTCCTTCCAAGGAAACTAGCTCAGGTGCAATTGGCGGATCAAGCTTTTGGGCGGCATACCTTGCAGAGGCTGCGGCGAGCAATAGTTGTGTGTCATGCACACGAAGCATCGGCATGTGCCTCATGCAAGATGCAGCCGCGTTGAGGACGCCGGGCACTACAGCGGGCCATGCAAGGCCCATGAGAATCAGGTCCTCAAATGTTGGCAACTCGAGGCGCTGGACCTTCGCCTGCCTTGACCAAGCACTGTCGCCAGGCATTGAAGCAGGCCGTATTTGGTCACTTGTGTTTGATGTCCGTACCTTGGTTAGACCAAGGCAACATTCTATTAAGAAGGTGAAGAAACCTCAATACATGGTGTGCTTCTAAGTTGCATCATCAATGGCTTGTGCAAGCCCTCCTGTGAAGGGAGCAGCAGGCGACTTCTCCAAAGTAGTGCCTTGGGCTCTCGCTTAAGAGGTGTTTTGCCATCTTGCTGAATCGCTTTGTGGTAGGCTGTTGCAGTGCTCTACATGCGGTCAGTGATTTTTTGTACTGTCTGGGAGCATGGGACGATGACGGTCACGGGTCCCCTGCAACGCCTGAAATTGCTGTTTGGTGGCGGTTCAGTGGCACCTAACAATTGTGAAAATTCATGTTTTTCCAAAACTTTCTGTGGGGTTTGGGATGAGTTTGGATCATCATTTGGTGGCACTCCTTGGCCCCTGGGGCCCCACAGGTGAGGATTTAGCTGTTGTCAGGCCGGCATGAGGGCCCAAAAGCGCCGTTTTGGACGTTGGTGGGCAATACCATCATTTAGTGGCCAAACAGGTACTCTATTTTATTTCCCACGGGCCCCACTTCATAGCTACTAGACCCATGTAACCACGGCGATGGGCCCCCGGGAAGCCCTGGCGTTGCTATTTCTACATGGGGGCTCCGAGGTGCCCTGCGGAAGGCAATAGAATTTTGTGAACCACATGATTGTGTTGAGCTTTTGCTGCATTGCACTCACATTTGCACATGGATTTTCAGACAATGCCCACACCTTGCACAGGATACACAAGTGATGTACCTGCTCCTCTGTAGCAGTCATTGAAAGTGTCGAGTTCTCTCCATTCTCCTCTCATTCAATGCACGTGCCCTGCCTCCTGCTTTCATTGCCGCCGCCCACTTGAGCCCATTGGGTGTTTGTGTGTGTGATGTTATTCCGGAGGGTTTGGTTGAGGGGGGCACTGGGGGATTGCTGGTGACAGAAGTTCAGGGGACCACTATCCGGACGTCGGGAAGGTGTTCGAAGACATTGGGGGACAAATGTGGGCAACTTAGGAAAGGGTCGCCAAAACACCGACCATCGAACAACGGTCATGGGCCCTTTGGGCTGCCATTGTCCGGTCATTATCCGTATTTTGTCACTTGCTACAATGTTTGTGCAGCACCTTCGCCATCGCCATCGCCATCGCCATATCCTTCACCATCGCCTTCACCATATCCATCGCCATATCCTTCACCATCAATGCCATTCTCAGCGCCAAGTATGCGTTCTCGCTTGCTGCTACGCTCGTGCATCCCCCTGAAGAGCCATGTGTGCCTCTTCCCCCCTGCTGCCTGACGGTTGAATGGGGCTGAGCCAGTGAATTGGCAGCCGTCTGCTTGGAGTCATGCACATCCACATGCACCGTCTGCAATTCTGTTTAGAAAATGGGGACATCTCTTTCGTGGTGGTTCAAATTGTTGTGGTGGAGGATACCTATGAATATGAGGTACAATCACACAAAGTTTGAGAACAGAATAATGGTGACTGAAAAGCTGCCAAGTGGCAGACCCAGCTTTCAAGATTCATCAGCATTTGGTGTCCAGGATGTTTGTGGAGTGGGCCATGTTTTTGTTGCTCCCCCCCCCCCCCTTTTTTTGCATCGGAACCAACCTAGATGATAGAATATCACGTTGGGACATTGTGTAGTAGCTTGTGCACCCGACTAGTGCTGTCAACGACCATTTTTTCTTGGCAGGGTCAAGAAAGGCAAAATCACATTGAAAGTGACCTTTTATGGAGGGTCGTTTTGGGGGTTCATTCAGGGTTTTCCTTCAAGGGGGTCAAGCAGTGGGGTCTTTTAGAAGGGTCCTGTGGTAGTGAAAGGATGGGGTCCTTTGGAGACGTCCTTAGCGACGTAGTGAAAGTGGTGTAAGTGGTCTACATTGCGCAATGTTCCCATCCCCACCAGCTCAGTCTCAGTACTCAAAGCAATCGAAGTGAGCTCCCAATGTCATTTAAGATCATTCAAAGTGTGGTTATGTGGAAAACGAAGGGCACGCCGCTTTGTTCCCTTCAAACCCTGTATGACCCGGGGCATGTGTCCACGTGACCTGTTGCCTCTGTTGTTCAATTGGCTATTCCCACACTGGGACATGGCTTGAATGGCGAAAGAAGTGCAATTGCCAGGGTTGGTATCAATTAAATGTTTATAGAGGGGTACCCCAAAACCCACAGGCCTCTAAATGCCCCTGCATCAGTAGACTGTTGTTTTGCAAACCAAGCTGGTGCAGCCCGCACTGCCTGGGGTAGAAGGTTTGTGTTGAACCCAGCCATGGGCCAAACAGAGGTCCTCCAATTGGCAGAGGAATCTGTGACTCATGGGGCTGACGACCTGGAACCAGAAGAGGGGGCAGCTGGTTGTGCAGTTGGACCGTAGTGGCAGTCTTCCGAAACTCATGAACATTGGAACACTAGAACTGTCGCCTGAACCATGTGCCATTTGGCTGTAGGTGGGTATTGTTGCGTCGGTATCAGCCAGTGGTGGTAATGGAGGGCAATAATAGCCCGACATGTACAAATATCTCTCATTCAACTCTCATTCACGCCTCGCAATTTGTGTGAGGCTTTTGTCGGACCAGCAAATCACACACAGAGCAAGGCGGCCAAAACACAAGAAAAACAACGGCAACAACAACAACAGCAACAACAGCAATGACCACAACCGCAACCACAGCCACCACTAGAGCCACAACAACCACAACAGCCACAACCACCACCACCACAACAACAGCAAAACAGTGTTTACTTGGCTCGAGAATGGTGAATGAAGTGGCCATTAGCACAAGATGGAGTTACACTCCACGGCTACCAAGACAAGGGTAGTTCAGGGGGTGAATGCCAACAGAATGAGAAAAGAAATCGTCTCACCCATGATGTGGTGCATCTCAATGAATTTTGTTCGTTGATGGATGACTGCTGTCATCAATTGGGTAATGGCTTTTTCAAGTGGTGCCGTGTCTCGCTAACGTTTGTATCGCAGTCTGAATCCCAGTCTTCATGTTCACCAAAATATGAGGTTTGCCCGGGGGGTCACCGGGCCCGGGTCCTTGACGCCGACCCCCCCCCCCCTTTCCTTGGAATTGGGAGGAAAGTGCTAGACCATCGGCGCCAAAGGTGCTGGAAGCAAATTTTGCTTGATGTGGCAAAAAGTGTACAAAAACTCGCACTTTTCAGTTAGCATGATGATAGATGAGTATCCCATCTCTGAGCTCAATTTTCCAGAGATGGCCACTACCATAGTTGTTGGAACACTACAGTTTCAATTGGAGAGTCACGTGTTCAATTCCTGGTGCTGGCAAATGTGAGCCATTCGGGGACAGTGGGTGTGTGGGGCTGGACCCGCCCCCCCCCCCCTTTTTTTCCATGCCTCATGATGAATCTACTATTCCAAGGCAGGGGTGATGTAGCCACTTCTGATTCTGTCCCCTTTGTTGGGGACCCCTGAGAACGCAGGAGTTATGTAGCAATTCCACCGACTTTTGGGCCCGCGAGAAGGTAGGGGTGATGTAGCCAGTTCTGATTTTGTCCCCTTTGCAATCGCAACAGTGGCCGGGAATTGACTCGGGGGTGCTATGCATGTAAACGAAAGTACCACCTACCATGTCTGCCCCCCCCCCCCCCTGTTTCAATTTTTTTTGCCCCAACAAACATACCTCAAGGTGATCAGCGCGATGAGGCGGTCATTTTAAGCAATATATGTTGGGGTCCGGGAGCCCCCCCCCCCCCCCTCCCCCCCCCAGAAAGTGGTCTGAAAGTGGGAAGGAGTCGGCGTATGGCCGTTGCTACGCCCCCCCCCCCCCATGGGTTTGCCCACGGCAAACTCAAGTTTGGTCCGTGAAGGTGTCTGGGTTTGTTCCGTGCATGCTCTCGTTCCTCGAGGCATCTTTTTATATTTAAGAGAGCCCCTGGACTGCATATCGACGTGCATTTCCCGGGTTTCTCTGTTTTCTGCTTGTCTGCATGTGAGGTATTTTTAGACCAGACACCACGTGTGGCATGTGGTCCCTTGGCCTCTTTGACTCTTAGGACACCTGAATATGTTTTGAATGGAGGCCATGGAAGGGGGCTGTTTTGCTGCCTGGTTTAGGGACCGCGGATCCCAGCCTTTCCCCCCCCCCCACACACCCCTGTCCCATACGGGTCAGTTCCCACAGAGGCTGCTCTGAATGTGATCGTGGCCGGATCAGTTCCCCTATCATGCGCTGTGTTGTGTGCCAAGGGCAGCTGCTCCGTCCGCATTCTTTAGGCACCATATTCCTACCGATCGGCGCTGAGTGCCGGTGTGGGTTTGAGTGGGCACGTGGCGCGGCTTCCGTGACAACGCTTGCACAGGATGTGAATACACCGGATATGAAGACCGTGTCGGAATGTGTAGAGGAAGGCAAGCGAACGGGGGCTGACGGCGTGACGTTCCACGCTCCAGTGTGGTCCACACCAAAGCCCCACGGCACCTGCACTTTGTATCACTCGCAAAGTGCACCCTCCTGGCGGCCTATAATGCCCGCATCACCCTCTTGGTCTCCTGATCTGAATCGTGTTATGACGGGAACAGATTTCTGGGGATGCCGCCTGCTACGTATGTGCGTGTTGAGTGCAGTCAGGGCAATGCGCGGTGCTGAGGTGTCCTGCTGGATGCCGATTTCGGAGCCCTCGGGAGGTGCTGCATTTTGGTCCCTCAATCGTCTGAGGGGGGCGCTGCCACCATCGCGTGCCCCGTGTTGCTGATGTCTGTGGTGGTGTGCGTTGCTGGCCTCATCTCTCCTCAGGTCACTCACCATCGCCATCCTCCATGACATATCCGCCGTCAGGTGTGGGGAGGGCCACGTCGTTGCTGTCACGTCCCATTCGTCAGAGGCCCCCCCTCCCCGGCCCTTGCCAATGCACCGATAAAGAGAGCAGAACACCAAGCCAAACTTTGTTCCTTCGCCTTCCGACCCGAAGGCATGACTGCAGCGCTGTGCTCCGCTGCTGCTGCTGCTGCTGCTGCTGCTGCCACAAATCGCCCGGGATCAAGGTACCGCTTAGGGGCACCATGTCTCTGCCACCTCTAGTACGCCATGACCAACGCAATTTCACTGATTTCACTGACTGATGTGCAGGGCGCTCCTCGCTCGCTGGGCCTTTGTTTTGCATTTAGCGCCGCCTTCAAGGAGCCCCTGCCGGCGGTGCCCGTCGACCGGTGTCGATCAAGCGCCAAGTGCTGGCAGGTACCGGCCAAATAAGTGGAGTAACCGCCAGATCGCCAGCAGATTACTGCCAAATTGTACAACTGTTCGCCAATCGTTGAGAGTGACGGACCATGCGCTGCCTGTGCGAATGGTTTGCAAAACGCTGACGTGACCATTTTCAATGTCGAGCGTAGGGTATCCCAAGTTCGGTCCCTCAGTGCGAGAGGAGTGCCTGGCCTGTCTGTGCCTTCGGTGTTGGAGTCCCGCAGGCCCCCACTCCAACCGGGCCTACCTCCACTCGTGCCCTTTCCACAGGAGCGCAGACCCAGTGGCCACCCACGAACGGCCCGTACGCGTGCCGCGTCCGAAGTATGGAGCCCAGGCCCTTGTGCGTGTTGCTGCTTGTTCTGTGTGCCAAGGGGTATGGCTGGGGGGGGGGGGATGGGCATTTCGTCTGCGTTTCTGGGGCAGCACATGTGCATTGGGCCCTGTGCACTGCGCTGCCATGTGTGGCCACTTGGGGAGGCCTTCTGCCTTCGGTTGTGGCGTGGATGCACGTTGGAAGATTGTCCAGATACCCCCCCGCCTTTGTCTAAGCCACGGCCTTGTCTAAGTTACCGTGGGTGTAGGGACCGTACTAATTTGTGACCATTGGGTGCCTAATTTAATTCGATACCAAACGTAGTGCAGCCCATTTTGCCAGTTACACAGGGTCATGGACGCATGTTTTGCGAGCGTTTGCCCACTCCAACCCATGTCGCTCTGATTTTGGGGATGTTTGTGCAGTATCTTCCCCTTTCTTGCACCAGCTCACCATGTCGGTAGTTGTATGTGGTACGCGCCAGCTATGGCCTTGCCTAAGCTACAGCAGGAGTAGGGACCGTATTAATTTGGGATCTTTCCGTAGCTTAGACAGGGGGGGAGGGGCGCCTCGCCATGATTTGTGCAGTCGTTCGTGCGCTGTTGAGAAGGCCGCTGGGCACTACGTCCAGCGTGCGGTGGATGTCTTTTGCAGCGCCAAAGTTGCCGCAGGACATATGCCGTTTTCTGTGGCTGACCTGTGGAGTGGGCTGCACCGTCACGCGACGTGAACGGGGGCACCGACGCTTTGTGGCATTTGTGGGGGGGTCCTGGGGACAGAAGGCGGGGGAATGCGGGCAATGGGGTCTGTGTGTGTGGGAGGTGGTGACACCATGCCCAATGTTTGAGGGGTGGCCATGTGTGGGTCGGGTGGTGGCTGCGGTGGGGAGGGTCAGATGCGGTTGCAGATAACGACCCTCCTGCCCGGCAGTGCTGACGACTCCCTCCCGCTCTGCTGACCCCTCCCGGCGGCCACTGTCCCTTGAGCTTTGCCTGCTCAGATCCGTGCTTCAAGTATCATCTCAGCTATGCTATCGGTGGTCGTACATGGTCGACCAAGTATGGGATCTCGACGCCTGAGCACTGCCAAGCAGAATGCCAGGCAGAAGCCTTGTGCACTCATTGGACCTTTTATGAATTAGACCAGAGTTGCGATCTGGTGTTAAGTACCCAAAACAGCATCGGGCCGGGCAACGTGTCTTGGGGTCTCCCGTCTTGGCAGAGGATATCTGGACCGAGATATTGCGGTTTGCTTTCTCCACGCCGTGCAACGTGCTTTGCTGCCTGTCCCCCAGCCTGTGCCATGCTGCCTGTTCCATCTCCTTCGGTCAGGCCGCCGAGGTTTCGCAGGCAGCCCCCTACCGCCATGCCACGCCATGTGCAGTGAACTGGGGCATGCAGATCACCGAAGCAGAAGCCCCCAATGTGCCTGTGCAAAATCAGTGTTACGATGGTGAACCAAGCTGTCCCCCGGTTAGCCCGGTTACCCCCCCACCCCACCCCATAGGTCACTTGGAAGGTCACTTGGCGGGCCGGCGCCGGGTCACTTGGTGTTGGGTTAGCCCGATTAGCCCCCCTCCCCCCCCAGGCCCCCATTCGCGAGTCGCGAGACGCAGGTTACCCCTCCTGCGTGGTGGGGGGTTGCCGGGGAAACAGGCCGATCGTGCTCCATGCACCACATGCACCCCTGTGTGCACAGCGTACCATGAGAGTACAAAGTCCAAACAACAGCATAACAGCCCGGAGGTCGACAGTGTGTTACCCTATTGCAGGGTGTAGATAAGCTGCAGATATCCATGAAGCGAAGGGGGCAGGTGAGTGGGTTTGCACAGCAGGTTTGGCTTCCTTGAAAGAGGACGCATTGTTGCATGAAAGCCAAAGGTGGACACTGCATATTTGCACAAAGTCAAGGCAATGTCTGAAGTGATTGAATTTGCTGATGGTTATCAGCACTGAGTCAAACACAGCTTGTCCCACAAAGTGCATGAAAACCTGCGGCAGTGGGTCCAAGTTGGTTGCAGCCTTGTGCCATGGTTTGCAGCAACGTCTTCGGCTTCTCTAGTCCCTACATGCAGCAACATTATTTCGCCTGAGGAGTAGTTGTAGCTGTAGCTTCAGCCAATAGGTCCTCCACTCCACATTCTCATTGTGATGCTATCATCAATGGATTGCCGTTTCGATGGTCGGCACGAGGTCCTCCCCCCCCCCCCGAACCCCCACCCCCTGTACCCCCCCTAACCCCCCCTCGTATCATGCGCTCTCCTCGCTCGCTTCGCTGGCTCGAGACCTGCACAAATACACTTTCGTTGCGCACTTCACTCGCTCGAGAGATGTGCACGTGTCCACAGGTAAACGCCGTTGACGGACCGTTTTTGGGAAGGGGACCGAAGGCACCCTTCCCAAATACTTGCACTTCGCGTCTGCAACATGCTGACAGTGTCTACAATTAGCAGACTGCGTCTACAGACTATTCACCGCCTTCTTGTGTGCACGGGTCAAGCCCCCCCCCCCCCCATACACACCCCCATCCCCCCCACGCCCCCGCCGTACCCCCTGTACCCCACGCCCCCGCCGCACCCTCATGTTGCTGCACCATGTGGAGGGGGGTCGTCAGCAGCTGTGGTCTGAGTTTCCACTGTGTTGCACTCACACTTGCCACATCGACTTTGCAGACAACACCTGCACTCTGCCGGCGGGATACACCAGTGATGTCCCTGCGTGTACCGTTGCTGCTGGCTGCAGTGTGACTGCGCTGACAGGAGGAACTACGTCCTGTGCTTCGGGCTACTTCGGCAGTGTATCTGGATCGGCAGCGTGTCCGGTTGATGGGACTCCATTCACTGGCCTCAGTGGGTGCACAGGTGTAAGCCCGCACGTGCAACTCCACGTCGGGCCCCATTGTTGAGTTCTGCCCATTCTCCTCTCTTTCAATACAAGCGCCCTGCCCTCTGCTTTCATTGCCCCCCCCACTCAGGTCCACTGGGTGTGTGTGTGTGTGTGTGTGTGTGTGTGTGTGTGATTTTATTCGCGAGGGTTGGCGACTTTCAATGTTCTGGCCGCTCTTGTAACGGGAGGGTTAGGCGTTAGCGGGTGAGAGCCTGCCTGTGGATTGCCCTATCCAACCGGTATATCGCGCTATGGCGGAAGGACATCCACCATGGGCTATGTGCCCTCCTGTGAGGCTCTCCCTTGGCCGTGCTGCGGCCCCTGTGAGCGTCTGGGGCGCAGCACCGCCGCTCCCGGCCCTGCTGGACCTCCCCTCCCTCCCCTGCATGAGGGAACCACCCAGCGCGCGGGCCCTCGGACGGGCGTAGTGCCCAGTTGCAGCTGTAGCAGTTGTACCGGCAGTCACCGTTGACCCCCCCCCCCCCCCCGCCCATCACCCTGCAACGCCCCTCGTGATGGCGGCTGACCCTATGCCCCTTTCACGACTTGCATGCTGGGGCCCTGTACTCGTCGCACAGGGTTTGCATGGGACGCCACAGCTGCCCCACTCTCTTACCCCCCGCCCGCTGCACCCGCCTCTGCGGGGGAGAGGAGGGGACCCCCCCCCCCCTGTGGTTGCTGCACCCCCCCCCGGGGGGGAGGATCTGGGTCTGGGTGCACCTGCGCAGCTGTGACCGCTGCCCCTGCCCCTCCTGCACTGTCCCTCAGGGGCTGAGGGGGCACCAACAACGGCTACACCACCATCATCAGTATCCATCTGCACAGCAAAAGCCGCTGCCACTGCCCCCCCATCGCTGTTCCCGGGGGCCGGGTGGCCGCCAGCGGCTCCTGTGGAGCCCCCCCCTCTCCCCTGTGGAGCTGCCCCCGCGTCCATCAGCTGGTGTGAGATGCTGTGAAAAACATCGAGCAGCCCCTGGGAGGGGGGGGGGGGGATGGCACCCCCCCCCCCCGGCCCCTGTTCCCCCCGCCCGCACTCCGGGCGCCAGCCCGCGCCCTGCCACGGCTCTCCCCGCCTTGATTCATCATTTTTCACTTTCATAAATCATTTCTTTCTTCAAAACAGCCATCAAATTTAACTGCTTAGTGAGAGTCCGAAAATTAGAATTCCTGATTAAACGTCATAAAGCGTTTCTTATTTTTTTTGAAAAAGAATTTTTGAAAAATAAAGTTATCCTAGTATATTCTTATGGATTTTGAATATTGTACCTGAATATTGTACCTTTTCAGATTAAGCTAGATGATTTACACACTCTCAAAGTCACGGGCAGTAGCCAAGCTGAACCAAATGCGATGAGTCGTTGGATCTTGAGCAAGACCTTGACTAAATTGCAGAAAGGTGTTTGCCATAGCTTATAATCTCCCTAAAATTTTACTGCATTTAAACCTTATTTAACAACTCCTTTATCAACCTACAGCTATTATTCTCGCTAAAAAGAAAGACCAAGTAGTAGCAATACCACCTAACAAATAATGCGCAACTCCTACAGCACGGCCTTGTGTAATAACCAGTGCACGAGGTTGAATTGCAGGGTCTGCTTTTAATGTATTATGAGCCCAAACTATTAACTCAATTAATTCTTGCCAATATATCCACGACCACCAAACAAGAACATTAAACTAATAGCCCAAACGAAATGAGCTCCTAAGAACATTAATCTGTAAGCAGAAAGAGCAGAACTGTATTGCATAACCTGCGATGCTTCAGCCATAAAAAGTCTCTTAACCAACCATTTGCTGTAATAGAGCTTTGAGCAAAATTACCACCAGTAATGTGTGAAATACCAATTGAAGTCAGACCTCCCCAAACGTCAGATTGCATCTTCCAGCTAAAATGGAAAATCGCTACAGAAATGGAAGTGTAGTTAAACTAGAAGATTGTAAAAATCACCCGTTATAAAGATGTGGACATGAAAAGTTCACTCATCTGGCTGAAAAAGCAAATTGCGCATCCCTTAACCATCGCGTGGCGCGGTCATCGTTGGGCGACCGCTTCTGTCGGGGGTGTGCGCTGCCCCATGCCCTGCCACTCCACAGATGTTGATGAGTGTTCAGTGCAGAACGGGGGCTGTGAGCACAAGTGCCAGAACACCGCCGGCTCCTTCACTTGCTCCTGCAACTCCGGGTACAAACTGAATGCCAATGGCCTTACATGCGATGGTGTGTCATTGCGTGTTGGGTTTAGGGCCCTGGGGCGGGATGCGCCAAGTTCATTGCTGCAACCCCTCAGCCTCCATGGCCCCTGTGGTTGCTGCACCCCCCCCCGGGGGGGGGGAGGATCTGGGTCTGGGTGCACCTGCGCAGCTGGGACCGCTTTCCCTGCCCCTCCTGCACTGTCCCTCAGGGGCTGAGGGGCTAGCGGCTGCAGCCCAGGCCCCGCCGGCGGGAAGTAATCCAGCGGGAACATATCCTGCCGTCCACCGCCCCTGGCCGCGCCAAGCGCCGCGTGCACAGCTCCCGGCAGTGCACCTCCAGTTGGCGCATCTGAAACGGCATGACGGCCGGGCGTGCAAACAGTGGGTGGCCGCCCGCCCCACACACCAGAAGCCCCCCAGCGGCGGGAGGCATTTGGCCATCCACAACCCCCTGCCCTGCAGGAGGCCCCCCACCTGCACATGCGGCTACACCGCATCCAGGGCCATTTTCAGCACCTGGCCCCTGGTGCGCAACGGCAGGGTGACGCCCCCGCGGCCGTTGGTCGCTGGGGACCAGGAGGGCCCGTTCCGCGTGGGCCTCGAAGTCCAGGGTCCACCTACGTCAGGTGGCCGTGTCCCGCCCACGGTGCCCCGCCCATGCTACAGGGCTGCCGGGGCTGCCTGATTTTATTCGGGGGGGGCTAGTTGAGGGGGCATTGGGGAGTTGCTGGTTGCTGAAGTTCCCAGGAGAAATTCCTACAGAACAGCCACGTGTGCCACTTGCCCCCTCCTGTCTGATGCCTGAATGGGATGAGCCATCGCATTGGCTATGGTCTGCTTCGAATCATGCACATCGACCTGCACCGCACCGTCTGTGGGTCTATTTTGATATGTGGAGATCCTGTTGCTCTGTGTGCGGCATCTTGAGAAAGTCCAACCACCGGAGTTGACAGTAGCGAGGCCACAGGCGCAAACGCAAACAGGCAAGGGACAAGTAACCAACGGCAACAACACTAGTCACTACAGAGGACCATCTAGGCGCAGGGCCTGGTCCATGACCCATTGAGCACCCAAAGCTGTGCACAAAGCTGCTCGGCATGTGTGCCATCCCAATGTCATCTTCACCACAGAGGATGCGTCCTTTGTATGGCAGACCATTGGTTTTGCCTGATTTTTTCATTGCGGCCTGTGTGGTTTTGGTTTTGCCTTGTCAAGCGACGTTGCTTTGGCGTTGGTAATCGTAGGCCTAGTTTTATGTCAGGGCCCAGTGCAGTACAGGAGCTTGACAAAGTGGACGCAGAGGATTGGGAGGACTGGGCTTGCGTGCACCATTGAAGAGGATGTAGTGGGGCACTGCCTCCACCACACACACACACACCACATCTGCATCCGCATGCAAGGCCGATGAGAATCAGGTCCTCAAATGTTGGCAACTCGAGGCGCAGGACCTTCGCCTGCCTTGACCAAGCACTGTCGCCAGGCATTGAAGCAGGCCGTATTTGGTCACTTGTGTTTGATGTCAGTACCTTGGTAAGACCAAGGCAACGTTCTATTCAGACGGTGAAGAAACCTCAGTACATGGTGTGCTTCTAAGTTGCATCATCAATGGCTTGTGCAAGCCCTCCTGTGAAGGGAGCAGCAGGCGACTTCCCCAAAGTAGTGCCTTGGGCTCTCGCTTAAGAGGTGTTTTGCCATCCTGCTGAATCGCTTTTTCGTAGGCTGTTGCAGTGCTCTACATGCGGTCAGTGATTTTTTGTACTGTCTAAGAGCATGGGACGATGACGGTCATGGTCATGGGTCCCCTGCAACGCCTGAAATTGCTGTTTGCTGGCGGTTCAGTGGCACCTAACAATTGTGAAAATTCATGTTTTTCCAAAACTTTCTGTGGGGTTTGGGATGAGTTTGGATCATCATTTGGTGGCACTCCAGGGCCCCTGGGGCCCCACAGGTGAGGATTTAGCTGTTGTCAGGCCGGCATGAGGGCCCAAAAGCGCCGTTTTGGACGTTGGTGGGCAATACCATCATTCAGTGGCCAAACAGGTACTCTATTTTATTTCCCACGGGCCCCACTTCATAGCTACTAGACCCATGTAACCAAGGCGATGGGCCCCCGGGAAGCCCTGGCGTTGCTGTTTCTACATGGGGGCTCCGAGGTGCCCTGCGGAAGGCAATAGAATTTTGTGAACCACATGATTGTGTTGAGCTTTTGCTGCATTGCACTCACATTTGCACATGGATTTTCAGACAATGCCCACACCTTGCACAGGATACACAAGTGATGTACCTGCTCCTCTGTAGCAGTCATTGAAAGTGTCGAGTTCTCTCCATTCTCCTCTCATTCAATGCACGTGCCCTGCCTCCTGCTTTCATTGCCGCCGCCCACTTGAGCCCATTGGGTGTTTGTGTGTGTGATGCTATTCCGGAGGGTCTGGTTGAGGGGGGCACTGGGGGATTGCTGGTGACAGAAGTTCACGGGACCACTATCCGGACGTCGGGAAGGTGTTCGAAGACATTGGGGGACAAATGTGAGCAATTTAGGAAAGGGTCGCCAAAACACCGACCATCGAACAACGGTCATGGGCCCTTTGGGCTGCCATTATCCGGTCATTATCTGTATTTTGTCACTTGCTACAATGTTTGTGCAGCACCTTCGCCATCGCCATCGCCATCGCCATATCCTTCACCATCAATGCCATTCTCAGCGCCAAGTATGCGTTCTCGCTTGCTGCTACGCTCGTGCATCCCCCTGAAGAGCCATGTGTGCCACTTCCCCGCTGCTGCCTGACGGTTGAATGGGGCTGAGCCAGTGAATTGGCAGCCGTCTGCTTGGAGTCATGCACATCCACATGCACCGTCTGCAATTCTGTTTAGAAAATGGGGACATCTCTTTCGTGGTGGTTCAAATTGTTGTGGTGGAGGATACCTATGAATATGAGGTACAATCACACAAAGTTTGAGAACAGAATAATGGTGACTGGAAAGCTGCCAAGTGGTGGACCCAGCTTTCAAAATTCATCAGCATTTGGTGTCCAGGATGTTTGTGGAGTGGGCCATGTTTTTGTTGCCCCCCCCCCCCCTTTTTTTTTTGCATCGGAACCAACCTAGATGATAGAATATCACGTTCGGACATTGTGTAGTAGCTTGTGCACCCGACTAGTGCTGTCAACGACCTTTTTTTCTTGGCAGGGTCAGGAAAGGCAAAATCACATTGAAAGTGACCTTTTATGGAGGGTCGTTTTGGGGGTTCATTCAGGGTTTTCCTTCAAGGGGGTCAAGCAGTGGGGTCTTTCAGAAGGGCCCTGTGGTAGTGAAAGGATGGGGTCCTTTGGAGACGTCCTTAGCGACATAGTGAAAGTGGTGTAAGTGGTCTACATTGCGCAATGTTCCCATCCCCACCAGCTCAGTCTCAGTACTCAAAGCAATCGAAGTGAGCTCCCAATGTCATTTAAGATCATTCAAAGTGTGGTTATGTGGAAAACGAAGGGCACAGGCTGCACCAGCTTGGTTTGCAAAACAACAGTCTACTGATGCAGGGGCATTCAGAGCCCTGTGGGTTTTGGGGTACCCCTCTATAAACATTTAACTGATACCAACCCTGGCAATTGCACTTCTTTCGCCATTCAAGCCATGTGCCAGTGTGGGAATAGCCAATTGAACAACAGAGGCAACAGGTCACGTGGACACATGCCCCGGGTCATACAGGGTTTGAAGGGAACAAAGCGGCGCACTGCCTGGGGTAGAAGGTTTGTGTTGAACCCAGCCATGGGCCAAACAGAGGTCCTCCGTTTGATTGGCAGAGGAATCTGTGACTCATGGGGCTGACGACCTGGAACCAGAAGAGGGGGCAGCTGGTTGTGCAGTTGGACCGTAGTGGCAGTCTTCCGAAACTCATGAACATTGGAACACTAGAACTGTCGCCTGAACCATCTCCATAAAGCGAAGGGGGCAGGTGAGTGGGTTTGCACAGCAGGTTTGGCTTCCTTGAAAGAGGACGCATTGTTGCATGAAAGCCAAAGGTGCACACTGCATATTTGCACAAAGTCAAGGCAATGTCTGAAGTGATTGAATTTGCTGATGGTTATCAGCACTGAGTCAAACACAGCTTGTCCCACAAAGTGCATGAAAACCTGCGGCAGTGGGTCCAAGTTGGTTGCAGCCTTGTGCCACGGTTTGCAGCAACGTCTTCGGCTTCTCTAGTCCCTACATGCAGCAACATTATTTCGCCTGAGAAGTAGTTGTAGCTGTAGCTCCAGCCAATAGGTCCTCCACTCCACATTCTCATTGCGATGCTATCATCAATGGATTGCCGTTTCGATGGTCGGCACGAGGTCCTTCCCCTCCCCCCCAATACCCCCACCCCTTGTCCCTCCCCCCCTGTACCCCCCCTACCCCCCCTCGTATCATGCGCTCTCCTTCCTCGCTTCGGTGGCTCAAGACCTGCACAAATACACTTTCGTCGCGCACTTCACTCAATGTGCACGTGTCCACAGGTAAATGCCGTTGGCGGAGCGTTTTTGGGAAGGGGACCCAAATACTTGCACTTCGCGTCTGCAACATGCTGACAGTGTCTACAATTAGCAGACTGCGTCTACAGACTATTCACCGCCTTCCTGTGTGCATGGGTCAACGCCCCCCTGCCCCCCCATACACACCCCCATCCCCCTCCCCCCTGTACCCCACGCCCCCGCCCCACCCTCATGTCGCTGCACCATGTGGAGGGGGGACCGTCAATAGCTGTGGTCTGAGTTTCCACTGTGTTACACTCACATTTGCCACATCGACTTTGCAGACAATGCCTGCACTCTGCCGGCGGGATACACCAGTGATGTCCCTGCGTGTACCGTTGCTGCTGGCTGCAGTGTGACTGCGCTGACAGGAGGAACTACGTCCTGTGCTTCGGGCTACTCCGGCAGTGTATCTGGATCGGCAGCGTGTCCGGTTGATGGGACTCCATTCACTGGCCTCAGTGGGTGCACAGGTGTAAGCCCGCACGTGCAACTCCACGTCGGGCCCCATTGTTGAGTTCTGCCCATTCTCCTCTCTTTCAATGCAAGCGCCCTGCCCTCTGCTTTCATTGCCCCCCCCACTCAGGTCCACTGGGTGTGTGTGTGTGTGTGTGTGTGTGTGTGTGTGTGTGTGATTTTATTCGGGAGGGTTGGCGACTTTCAATGTTCTGGCCGCTCTTGTAACGGGAGGGTTAGGCGTTAGCGGGTGAGAGCCTGCCTGTGGATTGCCCTATCCAACCGGTATATCGCGCTATGGCGGAAGGACATCCACCATGGGCTATGTGCCCTCCTGTGAGGCTCTCCCTTGGCCGTGCTGCGGCCCCTGTGAGCGTCTGGGGCGCAGCACCGCCGCTCCCGGCCCTGCTGGACCTCCCCTCCCTCCCCTGCATGAGGGAACCACCCAGCGCGCGGGCCCTCGGACGGGCGTAGTGCCCAGTTGCAGCTGTAGCAGTTGTACCGGCAGTCACCGTTGACCCCCCCCCCCCCCGCCCATCACCCTGCAACGCCCCTCGTGATGGCGGCTGACCCTATGCCCCTTTCACGACTTGCATGCTGGGGCCCTGTACTCGTCGCACAGGGTTTGCATGGGACGCCACAGCTGCCCCACTCTCTTACCCCCCGCCCGCTGCACCCGCCTCTGCGGGGGAGAGGAGGGGACCCCCCCCCCCCTGTGGTTGCTGCACCCCCCCCCGGGGGGGAGGATCTGGGTCTGGGTGCACCTGCGCAGCTGTGACCGCTGCCCCTGCCCCTCCTGCACTGTCCCTCAGGGGCTGAGGGGGCACCAACAACGGCTACACCACCATCATCAGTATCCATCTGCACAGCAAAAGCCGCTGCCACTGCCCCCCCATCGCTGTTCCCGGGGGCCGGGTGGCCGCCAGCGGCTCCTGTGGAGCCCCCCCCTCTCCCCTGTGGAGCTGCCCCCGCGTCCATCAGCTGGTGTGAGATGCTGTGAAAAACATCGAGCAGCCCCTGGGAGGGGGGGGGGGGATGGCACCCCCCCCCCCCGGCCCCTGTTCCCCCCGCCCGCACTCCGGGCGCCAGCCCGCGCCCTGCCACGGCTCTCCCCGCCTTGATTCATCATTTTTCACTTTCATAAATCATTTCTTTCTTCAAAACAGCCATCAAATTTAACTGCTTAGTGAGAGTCCGAAAATTAGAATTCCTGATTAAACGTCATAAAGCGTTTCTTATTTTTTTTGAAAAAGAATTTTTGAAAAATAAAGTTATCCTAGTATATTCTTATGGATTTTGAATATTGTACCTTTTCAGATTAAGCTAGATGATTTACACACTCTCAAAGTCACGGGCAGTAGCCAAGCTGAACCAAATGCGATGAGTCGTTGGATCTTGAGCAAGACCTTGACTAAATTGCAGAAAGGTGTTTGCCATAGCTTATAATCTCCCTAAAATTTTACTGCATTTAAACCTTATTTAACAACTCCTTTATCAACCTACAGCTATTATTCTCGCTAAAAAGAAAGACCAAGTAGTAGCAATACCACCTAACAAATAATGCGCAACTCCTACAGCACGGCCTTGTGTAATAACCAGTGCACGAGGTTGAATTGCAGGGTCTGCTTTTAATGTATTATGAGCCCAAACTATTGACTCAATTAATTCTTGCCAATATATCCACGACCACCAAACAAGAACATTAAACTAATAGCCCAAACGAAATGAGCTCCTAAGAACATTAATCTGTAAGCAGAAAGAGCAGAACTGTATTGCATAACCTGCGATGCTTCAGCCATAAAAAGTCTCTTAACCAACCATTTGCTGTAATAGAGCTTTGAGCAAAATTACCACCAGTAATGTGTGAAATACCAATTGAAGTCAGACCTCCCCAAACGTCAGATTGCATCTTCCAGCTAAAATGGAAAATCGCTACAGAAATGGAAGTGTAGTTAAACTAGAAGATTGTAAAAATCACCCGTTATAAAGATGTGGACATGAAAAGTTCACTCATCTGGCTGAAAAAGCAAATTGCGCATCCCTTAACCATCGCGTGGCGCGGTCATCGTTGGGCGACCGCTTCTGTCGGGGGTGTGCGCTGCCCCATGCCCTGCCACTCCACAGATGTTGATGAGTGTTCAGTGCAGAACGGGGGCTGTGAGCACAAGTGCCAGAACACCGCCGGCTCCTTCACTTGCTCCTGCAACTCCGGGTACAAACTGAATGCCAATGGCCTTACATGCGATGGTGTGTCATTGCGTGTTGGGTTTAGGGCCCTGGGGCGGGATGCGCCAAGTTCATTGCTGCAACCCCTCAGCCTCCATGGCTTTGGGATTTGCACCGGCGCATGCACAGCGGCTTTTCCTTCAACGATGTCACGAGCGTGTGTCGGCTCGCAGCTGCCCGCCATCCTTCTCTTCTGCTTTTCGAACCCCCACCCTCCCCTGCGCGCGGTATCGCTGACCAACTTCGGCGGATTTTGCCGTCGCATTCCACCGATACATTGGGCTTCTGGGTCAACTGCAGTACAAAGGGGCCCAGGCGGTTGTTTGGCTTTATGCAGGGCTGTGCTTGAAGGGGGGGTGCGATCGGAGAAATTCCAGAGCGGTTGCAGAGGGGATGTGAAGCGGTTGGGGGGTGGTTACTGGCGGTTGGAAATGCGGTTGGGGCACGCCTTTGGGATAGAGTCAAGACCGGAGTGGTGGGGGGGAAGGGGGGTTACCCCCCTTGAAGCGATTCCCTGGTTTCATGTGTGGGGGATGTCATGTTTTTTTGTGTTGCCCTTAGAAGAATGACACAATGGAACGTCCTGACTGCCCTCAAGATGGTGCCCCTGTGGACGTTGGGGTGATGTGTCTCCACATCCGTCTTTCGTAGCAGAGGTTCCCGGCAATGGGTGAGGGCCCCACCTGCGATTTGCGTGTCTGTTCTGCATATCCCAATACATGGGGGGGGGGGATTTAGTATGGGAAAAAGCCTGTCTGGAAAAATGTAGTACGCCCAATTCTGGCGCCATTTTCCCCATCACTTTTAACTACTGTGGCGCAATTTTTCCCATACTTTTTTTTTGGACACAGGGTACAATTTTACAAAATTGTACCCTGTGTTAAACAGCGGTGACAGGAAAGGGTGATACCTCAGTTGTTGATGTACTAGACTCCAGAATTGTTGATCCCTGGATCAATTCCCTGAAGTGATGAATTTTTACCTGTCAGTTGTGTCAATTTTTTTTTGTTTGTTGAGCACAAGTGGTATCCCCCTCAGTAAGAGGAGCGACCTTGGGCCTTGCCTTCACCATGGAAAAGTGTACCGCAATGTTTCCCAGGATTGTGGCGGAATTCCCATCATTTTTATGGATTGTGGCGGAATTTTTCCCGTACTAAATTTTTCCGAACAAAAATTTTCCCGTACTAAAATCCCCCCCCCCCCCTGTGCATTCCTTGCGTGTTCTGGCGCACGAGCGACGTCTGCAATGACAGACTACTCTGCTGCAGTGCCTTCTGCTGCAGAGTCTCCTCCTGCAGTGTCATCCGGCGCACAATCTGCGGCCCGCCCCACACGCTGCAGCAGTGCAGCAGTGGAACCCGGGACCCCACCATCAGATGCCCCCGGGGACGCGGTGAAACCTCGTTGGTCTGAGGCTGTGCAAACAGGAAAGAACCCCCGGAGGCTGAAAACCTGTGAAAGCTGGAAAGAACCCCCGGAGGCTGAAAACCTGTGAAAACAGGAAAGAACCCCCGGAGGCTGAAAACCTGTGCAAACAGGAAAGAACCCCCGGAGGCTGAAAACCTGTGAACACAGGAAAGAACCCCCGGAGGCTGAAAACCTGTGAACACAGGAAAGAACCCCCGGAGGCTGAAAACCTGTGACAACAGGACAGAACCCCCGGAGGCTGAAAACCTGTGCAAACAGGAAGGAACCCCCTGAGGCTGAAAACCTATGAAAACAGGAAAGAACCCCCGGAGGCTGAAAACCTGTGCAAACAAGAAAGAACCCCCGGAGGCTGAAAACCTGTGAAAACAGGAAAGAACCCACGGAGGCTGAAAACCTGTGAAAACAGGAAAGAACCCCCGGAGGCTGAAAACCTGTGAAAGCAGGAAAGAACCCCCGGAGGCTGAAAACCTGTGCAAACAGGAAAGAACCCCCGGAGGCTGAAAACCTGTGAAAACAGGAAAGAACCCCTGGAGGCTGAAAACCTGTGAAAACAGGAAAGAACCCCCGGAGGCTGAAAACCTGTGCAAACAGGAAAGAACCCCCGGAGGCTGAAAACCTGTGAAAACAGGAAAGAACCCCCGGAGGCTGAAAACCTGTGAAAACAGGAAAGAACCCCTGGAGGCTGAAAACCTGTGAAAATAGGAAAGAACCCCTGGAGGCTGAAAACCTGTGAAAATAGGAAAGAACCCCCGGAGGCTGAAAACCTGTGAAAACAGGAAAGAACCCCCGGAGGCTGAAAACCTGTGAAAACAGGAAAGAACCCCCGGAGGCTGAAAACCTGTGAAAGCAGGAAAGAACCCCCGGAGGCCGAAAACCTGTGAAAACAGGAAAGAACCCCCGGAGGCTGAAAACCTGTGAAAACAGGAAAGAACCCCTGGAGGCTGAAAACCTGTGAAAACAGGAAAGAACCCCCGGAGGCTGAAAACCTGTGAAAACAGGAAAGAACCCCCGGAGGCTGAAAACCTGTGAAAGCAGGAAAGAACCCCCGGAGGCTGAGAACCTGTGAAAACAGGAAAGAACCCCCGGAGGCTGAAAACCTGTGCAAACAGGAAAGAACCCCCGGAGGCTGAAAACCTGTGAAAACAGGAAAGAACCCCCGGAGGCTGAACACCTGTGAACACAGGAAAGAACCCCCGGAGGCTGAAAACCTGTGAAAACAGGAAAGAACCCCCGGAGGCTGAAAACTTTTGAAAATAGGAAAGAACCCCTGGAGGCTGAAAACCTGTGAAAACAGGAAAGAACCCCCGGAGGCTGAACACCTGTGAACACAGGAAAGAACCCCCGGAGGCTGAAAACCTGTGAAAACAGGAAAGAATCCCCGGAGGCTGAAAACCTTTGCAAACAGGAAAGAACCCCCGGAGGCTGAACACCTGTGACAACAGGACAGATGCCCCGGAGGCTGAAAACCTGTGCAAAGAGGAAGGAACCCCCGGAGGCTGAAAACCTGTGAAAAAAGGAAAGAACCCCCGGAGGCTGAAAACCTGTGCAAACAGGAAAGAACCCCCAGAGGCTGAAAACCTGTGAAAGCAGGAAAGAACCCCCGGAGGCTGAAAACCTGTGAAAGCAGGAAAGAACCCCCGGAGGCTGAAAACCTGTGAAAACAGGAAAGAACCCCCGGAGGCTGAAAACCTGTGAACACAGGAAAGAACCCCCGGAGGCTGAAAACCTGTGAAAACAGGAAAGAACCCCCGGAGGCTGAAAACCTGTGAACACAGGAAAGAACCCCCGGAGGCTGAAAACCTGTGCAAACAGGAAGGAACCCCCGGAGGCTGAAAACCTGTGCAAACAGTAAAGAACCCCCGGAGGCTGAAAACCTGTGAGAATAGGAAAGAACCCCCGGAGGCTGAAAACCTGTGAAAACAGGAAAGAACCCCCGGAGGCTGAAAACCTGTGAAAGCAGGAAAGAACCCCCGGAGGCTGAAAACCTGTGAAAACAGGAAAGAACCCCCGGAGGCTGAAAACCTGTGAAAAGAGGAAAGAACCCTTGGAGGCTGAAAACCTGTGAAAACAGGAAAGAACCCCCGGAGGCTGAAAACCTGTGCAAACAGGAAAGAACCCCCGGAGGCTGAAAACCTGTGAACATAGGAAAGAACCCCCGGAGGCTGAAAACCTGTGAAAACAGGAAAGAACCCCCGGAGGCTGAACACCTGTGAACACAGGAAAGAACCCCCGGAGGCTGAAAACCTGTGCAAACAGGAAAGAACCCCCGGAGGCTGAAAACCTGTGAAAACAGGAAAGAACCCCCGGAGGCTGAACACCTGTGAACACAGGAAAGAACCCCCGGAGGCTGAAAACCTGTGAAAACAGGAAAGAACCCCCGGAGGCTGAAAACCTGTGAAAATAGGAAAGAACCCCCGGAGGCTGAAAACCTGTGAAAACAGGAAAGAACCCCCGGAGGCTGAAAACCTGTGCAAACAGTAAAGAACCCCCGGAGGCTGAAAACCTGTGACAACAGGGCAGAACCCCCGGAGCCTGAAAACCTGTGCAAACAGGAAGGAACCCCCTGAGGCTGAAAACCTGTGAAAACAGGAAAGAACCCCCGGAGGCTGAAAACCTGTGAAAACAGGAAAGAATCCCCGGAGACTGAAAACCTGTGAAAACAGGAAAGATCCCCTGGAGGCTGAAAACCTGTGAAAACAAGAAAGAACCCCCGGAGGCTGAAAACCTGTGCAAACAGGAAAGAACCCCCGGAGGCTGAAAACTTGTGAAAACACGAAAGAAGCCCCGGAGGCTGAAAACCTGTGCAAACAGGAAAGCACCCCCGGAGGCTGAAAACCCATGAAAACAGGAAAGAACCCCCGGAGGCTGAAAACCTGTGAAAACAGGAAAGAACCCCCGGAGGCTGAAAACCTGTGAAAGCAGGAAAGAACCCCCGGAGGCTGAAAACCTGTGAAAACAGGAAAGAACCCCCGGAGGCTGAAAACCTGTGAAAACAGGAAAGAACCCCTGGAGGCTGAAAACCTGTGAAAACAGGAAAGAACCCCCGGAGGCTGAAAACCTGTGCAAACAGGAAAGAACCCCCGGAGGCTGAAAACCTGTGAAAACAGGAAAGAACCCCCGGAGGCTGAAAACCTGTGAAAACAGGAAAGAACCCCCGGAGACTGAAAACCTGTGAAAACAGGAAAGAACCCCCGGAGGCTGAAAACCTCTGCAAACAGGAAAGAACCCCTGGAGACGGAAAACCTGTGAAAACAGGAAAGAACCCCCAGAGGCTGAAAACCTGTGAAAACAGGAAAGAACCCCCGGAGGCTGAAAACCTGTGCAAACAGGAAAGAACCCCCGGAGGCTGAAAACCTGTGAAAGCAGGAAAGAACCCCCGGAGGCTGAAAACCTGTGAAAATAGGAAAGAACCCCCGGAGGCTGAAAACCTGTGACAACAGGACAGATGCCCCGGAGCCTGAAAACATGTGCAAACAGGAAAGAACCCCCGGAGGCTGAAAACCTGTGAAAAGAGGAAAGAACCCCCGGAGGCTGAACACCTGTGAAAACAGGAAAGAACCCCCGGAGGCTGAAAACCTGTGCAAACAGGAAAGAACCCCCGGAGGCTGAAAACCTGTGAAAATAGGAAAGAACCCCCGGAGGCTGAAAACCTGTGAAAACAGGAAAGAACCCCCGGAGGCTGAAAACCTGTGCAAACAGTAAAGAACCCCCGGAGGCTGAAAACCTGTGACAACAGGACAGAACCCCCGGAGGCTGAAAACCTGTGCAAACAGGAAGGAACCCCCTGAGGCTGAAAACCTGTGAAAACAGGAAAGAACCCCCGGAGGCTGAAAACCTGTGCAAACAGGAAAGAACCCCCGGAGGCTGAAAACCTGTGAAAACAGGAAAGAAGCCCCGGAGGCTGAAAAACTGTGCAAACAGGAAAGAACCCCCGGAGGCTGAAAACCTGTGAAAATAGGAAAGAACCCCCGGAGGCTGAAAACCTGTGAAAACAGGAAAGAACCCCCGGAGGCTGAAAACCTGTGCAAACAGTAAAGAACCCCCGGAGGCTGAAAACCTGTGACAACAGGACAGAACCCCCGGAAGCTGAAAACCTGTGCAAACAGGAAGGAACCCCCTTAGGCTGAAAACCTGTGAAAACAGGAAAGAACCCCCGGAGGCTGAAAACCTGTGCAAACAGGAAAGAACCCCCGGAGGCTGAAAACCTGTGAAAACAGGAAAGAAGCCCCGGAGGCTGAAAACCTGTGAAAACAGGAAAGAACCCCCGGAGGCTGAAAACCCATGAAAACAAGAAAGAACCCCCGGAGGCTGAAAACCTGTGAAAACAGGAAAGAACCCCCGGAGGCTGAAAACCTGTGAAAGCAGCAAAGAACCCCCGGAGGCTGAAAACCTGTGAAAACAGGAAAGAACCCCCGGAGCCTGAAAACATGTGAAAACAGGAAAGAACCCCTGGAGGCTGAAAACCTGTGAAAACAGGAAAGAACCCCCGGAGGCTGAAAACCTGTGCAAACAGGAAAGAACCCCCGGAGGCTGAAAACCTGTGAAAACAGGAAAGAACCCCCGGAGGCTGAAAACCTGTGAAAACAGGAAAGAACCCCTGGAGGCTGAAAACCTGTGAAAACAGGAAAGAACCCCCGGAGGCTGAAAACCTGTGCAAACAGGAAAGAACCCCCGGAGGCTGAAAACTTGTGAAAACAGGAAAGAAGCCCCGGAGGCTGAAAACCTGTGCAAACAGGAAAGCACCCCCGGAGGCTGAAAACCCATGAAAACAGGAAAGAACCCCCGGAGGCTGAAAACCTGTGAAAACAGGAAAGAACCCCCGGAGGCTGAAAACCTGTGAAAGCAGGAAAGAACCCCCGGAGGCTGAAAACCTGTGAAAACAGGAAAGAACCCCCGGAGGCTGAAAACCTGTGAAAACAGGACAGACCCCCTGGAGGCTGAAAACCTGTGAAAACAGGAAAGAACCCCCGGAGGCTGAAAACCTGTGCAAACAGGAAAGAACCCCCGGAGGCTGAAAACCTGTGAAAACAGGAAAGAACCCCCGGAGTCTGAAAACCTGTGAAAACAGGAAAGAACCCCCGGAGACTGAAAACCTGTGAAAACAGGAAAGAACCCCCGGAGGCTGAAAACCTCTGCAAACAGGAAAGAACCCCTGGAAACGGAAAACCTGTGAAAACAGGAAAGAACCCCCAGAGGCTGAAAACCTGTGAAAACAGGAAAGAACCCCCGGAGGCTGAAAACCTGTGAAAATAGGAAAGAACCCCCGGAGGCTGAAAAGCTGTGCAAACAGGAAAGAACCCCCGGAGGCTGAAAACCTGTGAAAATAGGAAAGAACCCCCGGAGGCTGAAAACCTGTGACAACAGGACAGATGCCCCGGAGCCTGAAAACATGTGCAAACAGGAAAGAACCCCCGGAGGCTGAAAACCTGTGAAAAGAAGAAAGAACCCCCGGAGGCTGAACACCTGTGAAAACAGGAAAGAACCCCCGGAGGCTGAAAACCTGTGCAAACAGGAAAGAACCCCCGGAGGCTGAAAACCTGTGAAAATAGGAAAGAACCCCCGGAGGCTGAAAACCTGTGAAAACAGTAAAGAACCCCCGGAGGCTGAAAACCTGTGACAACAGGACAGAACCCCCGGAGGCTGAAAACCTGTGCAAACAGGAAGGAACCCCCTGAGGCTGAAAACCTGTGAAAACAGGAAAGAACCCCCGGAGGCTGAAAACCTGTGCAAACAGGAAAGAACCCCCGGAGGCTGGAAACCTGTGAAAACAGGAAAGAAGCCCCGGAGGCTGAAAACCTGTGCAAACAGGAAAGAACCCCCGGAGGCTGAAAACCTGTGAAAATAGGAAAGAACCCCCGGAGGCTGAAAACCTGTGAAAACAGGAAAGAACCCCCGGAGGCTGAAAACCTGTGCAAACAGTAAAGAACCCACGGAGGCTGAAAACCTGTGACAACAGGAAAGAATCCGCGGAGGCTGAAAACCTGTGCAAACAGGAAGGAACCCCCTGAGGCTGAAAACCTGTGAAAACAGGAAAGAACCCCCGGAGGCTGAAAACCTGTGCAAACAGGAAAGAACCCCCGGAGGCTGAAAACCTGTGAAAACAGGAAAGAACCCCCGGAGGCTGAAAACCTGTGAAAACAGGAAAGAACCCCCGGAGGCTGAAAACCCATGAAAACAAGAAAGAACCCCCGGAGGCTGAAAACCTGTGAAAACAGGAAAGAACCCCCGGAGGCTGAAAACCTGTGAAAGCAGCAAAGAACCCCCGGAGGCTGAAAACCTGTGAAAACAGGAAAGAACCCCCGGAGGCTGAAAACCTGTGCAAACAGGAAAGAACCCCCGGAGGCTGAAAACCTGTGAAAACAGGAAAGAAGCCCCGGAGGCTGAAAACCTGTGCAAACAGGAAAGAACCCCCGGAGGCTGAAAACCTGTGAAAATAGGAAAGAACCCCCGGAGGCTGAAAACCTGTGAAAACAGGAAAGAACCCCCGGAGGCTGAAAACCTGTGCAAACAGTAAAGAACCCCCGGAGGCTGAAAACCTGTGACAACAGGACAGAACCCCCGGAGGCTGAAAACCTGTGCAAACAGGAAGCAACCCCCTGAGGCTGAAAACCTGTGAAAACAGGAAAGAACCCCCGGAGGCTGAAAACCTGTGCAAACGGGAAAGAACCCCCGGAGGCTGAAAACCTGTGAAAACAGGAAAGAAGCCCCGGAGGCTGAAAACCTGTGAAAACAGGAAAGAACCCCCGGAGGCTGAAAACCCATGAGACCAAGAAAGAACCCCCGGAGGCTGAAAACCTGTGAAAACAGGAAAGAACCCCCGGAGGCTGAAAACCTGTGAAAGCAGCAAAGAACCCCCGGAGGCTGAAAACCTGTGAAAACAGGAAAGAAACCCCGGAGGCTGCAAACCTGTGAAAACAGGAAAGAACCCCTGGAGGCTGAAAACCTGTGAAAACAGGAAAGAACCCCCGGAGGCTGAAAACCTGTGCAAACAGGAAAGAACCCCCGGAGGCTGAAAACCTGTGAAAACAGGAAAGAACCCCCGGAGGCTGAAAACCTGTGAAAACAGGAAAGAACCCCCGGAGACTGAAAACCTGTGAAAACAGGAAAGAACCCCCGGAGGCTGAAAACCTGTGCAAACAGGAAAGAACCCCTGGAGGCTGAAAACCTGTGAAAACAGGAAAGAACCCCCAGAGGCTGAAAACCTGTGAAAACAGGAAAGAACCCCCGGAGGCTGAAAACCTGTGAAAGCAGGAAAGAACCCCCGGAGGCTGAAAACCTGTGAAAATAGGAAAGAACCCCCGGAGGCTGAAAACCTGTGAAAACAGGAAAGAACCCCCGGAGGCTGAAAACCTGTGAAAACAGGAAAGAACCCCCGGAGGCTGAAAAATTTTGAAAACAGGAAAGAACCCCCGGAGGCTGAAAACCTGTGAAAGCAGGAAAGAACCCCCGGAGGCTGAAAACCTGTGAAAACAGGAAAGAACCCCCGGAGGCTGAAAACCTGTGAAAACAGGAAAGAACCCCCGGAGGCTGAAAACCTGTGCAAACAGGAAAGAACCCCCGGAGGCTGAAAACCTGTGAAAACAGGAAAGAACCCCCGGAGGCTGAAAACCTGTGAAAACAGGAAAGAACCCCCGGAGGCTGAAAACCTGTGAAAACAGGAAAGAACCCCCGGAGGCTGAAAACCTGTGAAAACAGGAAAGAACCCCCGGAGGCTGAAAACCCGTGAAAACAGGAAAGAACCCCCGGAGGCTGAAAACCTGTGAAAACAGGAAAGAACCCCCGGAAGCTGAAAACCTGTGACAACAGGAAAGAACCCCCGGAGGCTGAAAACCTGTGAAAACAGGAAAGAACCCCCGGAGGCTGAAAACCTGTGACAACAGGAAAGAACCCCCGGAGGCTGAAAACCTGTGCAAACAGGAAAGAACCCCCTGAGGCTGAAAACCTGTGAAAACAGGAAAGAACCCCCGGAGGCTGAAAAGCTGTGCAAACAGGAAAAAACCGTGGAGGCTGAAAACCTGTGAAAACAGGAAAGAACCCCCGGAGGCTGAAAACCTGTGAAAACAGGAATGAACCCCCTGAGGCTGAAAACCTGTGAAAACAGGAAAGAACCCCCGGAGGCTGAAAACCTTTGCAAACAGGAAAGAACCCCCGGAGGCTGAAAACCTGTGAAAACAGGAAAGAACCCCCGGAGGCTGAAAACCTGTGCAAACAGGAAAGAACCCGCGGAGGCTGAAAACCTGTGACAACAGGAAAGAACCCCCGGAGGCTGAAAACCTGTGCAAACAGGAAGCAACCCCCTCAGGCTGAAAACCTGTGAAAACAGGAAAGAACCCCCGGAGGCTGAAAACCGGTGAAAACAGGAAAGAACCCCCGGAGGCTGAAAACCTGTGCAAACAGGAAAGAACCCCCTGAGGCTGAAAACCTGTGAAAACAGGAAAGAACCCCCGGAGGCTGAAAACCTGTGAAAACAGGAAAGAACCCCCGGAGGCTGAACACCTGTGAAAACAGGACAGAACCCCCAGAGGCTGAAAACCTGTGCAAACAGGAAAGAACCCCCTGAGGCTGAAAACCTGTGAAAACAGGAAAGAACCCCCGGAGGCTGAAAACCTGTGAAAACAGGAAAGAACCCCCGGAGGCTGAACACCTGTGAAAACAGGACAGAACCCCCAGAGGCTGAAAACCTGTGCAAACAGGAAAGAACCCCCTGAGGCTGAACACCTGTGAAAACAGGAAAGAACCCCCGGAGGCTGAAAACCTTTGCAAACAGGAAAGAACCCCCGGAGGCTGAAAACCTGTGAAAACAGGAAAGAACCCCCGGAGGCTGAAAACCTGTGCAAACAGGAAAGAACCCCCGGAGGCTGAAAACCTGCAAAAACAAGAAAGAACCCCCGGAGGCCGAAAACCTGTGAAAACAGGAAAGAACCCCCGGGGGACGAAAACCTGTGAAAACAGGAAAGAACCCCCGGAGGCTGAAAACCTGTGAAAACAGGAAAGAACCCCCGGAGGCTGAAAACCTGTGAAAACAGGAAAGAACCCCCGGAGGCTGAAAACCTGTGAACACAGGAAATAACCCCCGGAGGCTGAAAACCTGTGAACACAGGAAAGAACCCCCGGAGGCTGAAAACCTGTGCAAAGAGGAAAGAACCCCCGGAGGCTGAAAACCTGTGCAAACAAGAAAGAACCCCCGGAGGCTGAAAACCTGTGAAAGCACGAAAGAACCCCCGGAGGCTCAAAACCTGTGAAAACAGGAAAGAACCCCCCGGAGGCTGAAAACCCGTGAAAACAGGAAAGAACCCCCCGGAGGCTGAAAACCTGTGCAAACAGGAAAGCACCCCCGGAGGCTGAAAACCTGTGAACACAGGAAAGAACCCCCGGAGGCTGAAAACCTGTGAAAACAGGAAAGAACCCCCGGAGGCTGAAAACCTGTGAAAACAGGAAAGAACCCCCGGAGGCTGAAAACCTGTGAAAACAGGAAAGAACCCCCAGAGGCTGAAAACCTGTGAAAACAGGAAAGAACCCCTGGAGGCTGAAAACCTGTGAAAACAGGAAAGAACCCCCGGAGGCTGAAAAGCTGTGCAAACAGGAAAGAACCCGCGGAGGCTGAAAACCTGTGAAAACAGGAAAGAACCCGCGGAGGCTGAAAACCTGTGAACACAGGAAAGAACCCCTGGAGGCTGAAAACCTGTGAAAACAGGAAAGACCCCCCGGAGGCTGAAAACCTGTGAAAACAGGAAAGAACCCCCGGAGGCTGAAAACCTGTGAAAACAGGAAAGAACCCCCAGAGGCTGAAAACCTGTGAAAACAGGAAAGAACCCCCGGAGGCTGAAAAACTGTGAAAGCAGGAAAGAACCCCTGGAGGCTGAAAACCTGTGCAAACAGGAAAGAACCCCCGGAGGCTGAAAACCTGTGAACACAGGAAAGAACCCCCGGAGGCTGAAAACCTGTGAAAACAAGAAAGCACCCCCGGAGGCTGAAAACCTGTGAACACAGGAAAGAACCCCCGGAGGCTGAAAACCTGTGAAAACAGGAAAGAACCCCCGGAGGCTGAAAACCTGTGAAAACAGGAAAGAACCCCCGGAGGCTGAAAACCTGTGAAAACAGGAAAGAACCCCCGGAGGCTGAAAACCTGTGCAAACAGGAAAGAACCCCCAGAGGCTGAAAACCTGTGAAACCAGGAAAGAACCCCTGGAGGCTGAAAACCTGTGAAAACAGGAAAGAACCCGCGGAGGCTGAAAAGCTGTGCAAACAGGAAAGAACCCCCGGAGGCTGAAAACCTGTGAAAACAGGAAAGAACCCCCGGAGGCTGAAAACCCGTGAAAGCAGGAAAGAACCCCCGGAGGCTGAAAACCTGTGAAAACAGGAAAGAACCCGCGGAGGCTGAAAACCTGTGAACACAGGAAAGAACCCCCGGAGGCTGAAAACCTGTGAAAACAGGAAAGAACCCCCGGAGGCTGAAAACCTGTGAAAACAGGAAAGACCCCCCGGAGGCTGAAAACCTGTGAAAACAGGAAAGAACCCCCGGAGGCTGAAAACCTGTGCAAACAGGAAAGAACCCCCAGAGGCTGAAAACCTGTGAAAACAGGAAAGAACCCCCGGAGGCTGAAAACCTGTGAAAGCAGGAAAGAACCCCCTGAGGCTGAAAACCTGTGCAAACGGGAAAGAACCCCCGGATGCTGAAAACCTGTGACAACAGGAAAGAACCCCCGGAGGCTGAAAACCTGTGAAAACAGGAAAGAACCCCCGGAGGCTGAAAACCTGTGACAACAGGAAAGAACCCCCGGAGGCTGAAAACCTGTGAAAACAGGAAAGAACCCCCTGAGGCTGAAAACCTGTGAAAACAGGAAAGAACCCCCGGAGGCTGAAAACCTGTGAAAACAGGAAAAAACCGTGGAGGCTGAAAACCTGTGAAAACAGGAAAGAACCCCCGGAGGCTGAAAACCTGTGAAAACAGGAAAGAACCCCCGGAGGCTGAAAACCTGTGAAAACAGGAAAGAACCCCCGGAGGCTGAAAACCTTTGCAAACAGGAAAGAACCCCCGGAGGCTGAAAACCTGTGAAAACAGGAAAGAACCCCCGGAGGCTGAAAACCTGTGCAAACAGGAAAGAACCCGCGGAGGCTGAAAACCTGTGACAACAGGAAAGAACCCCCGGAGGCTGAAAACCTGTGCAAACAGGAAGCAACCCCCTCAGGCTGAAAACCTGTGAAAACAGGAAAGAACTGCCGGAGGCTGAAAACCTGTGAAAATAGGAAAGAACCCCCGGAGGCTGAAAACCGGTGAAAACAGGAAAGAACCCCCGGAGGCTGAAAACCTGTGCAAACAGGAAAGAACCCCCTGAGGCTGAACACCTGTGAAAACAGGAAAGAACCCCCGGAGGCTGAAAACCTGTGCAAACAGGAAAGAACCCCCGGAGGCTGAAAACCTGTGAAAACAGGAAAGAACCCCCGGAGGCTGAAAACCTGTGCAAACAGGAAAGAACCCCCGGATGCTGAAAACCTGCAAAAACAAGAAAGAACCCCCGGAGGCCGAAAACCTGTGAAAACAGGAAAGAACCCCCGGGGGACGAAAACCTGTGAAAACAGGAAAGAACCCCCGGAGGCTGAAAACCTGTGAAAACAGGAAACAACCCCCGGAGGCTGAAAACCTGTGAAAACAGGAAAGAACCCACGGAGGCTGAAAACCTGTGAACACAGGAAAGAACCCCCGGAGGCTGAAAACCTGTGAACACAGGAAAGAACCCCCGGAGGCTGAAAACCTGTGCAAAGAGGAAAGAACCCCCGGAGGCTGAAAACCTGTGCAAACAAGAAAGAACCCCCGGAGGCTGAAAACCTGTGAAAGCAGGAAAGAACCCCCGGAGGCTCAAAACCTGTGAAAACAGGAAAGAACCCCCCGGAGGCTGAAAACCCGTGAAAACAGGAAAGAACCCCCCGGAGGCTGAAAACCTGTGCAAACAGGAAAGCACCCCCGGAGGCTGAAAACCTGTGAACACAGGAAAGAACCCCCGGAGGCTGAAAACCTGTGAACACAGGAAAGAACCCCCGGAGGCTGAAAACCTGTGAAAACAGGAAAGAACCCCCGGAGGCTGAAAACCTGTGAAAACAGGAAAGAACCCCCGGAGGCTGAAAACCTGTGAAAACAGGAAAGAACCCCCGGAGGCTGAAAACCTGTGAAAACAGGAAAGAACCCCCAGAGGCTGAAAACCTGTGAAAACAGGAAAGAACCCCTGGAGGCTGAAAACCTGTGAAAACAGGAAAGAACCCGCGGAGGCTGAAAAGCTGTGCAAACAGGAAAGAACCCCCGGAGGCTGAAAACCTGTGAAAACAGGAAAGAACCCCCGGAGGCTGAAAACCTGTGAACACAGGAAAGAACCCCCGGAGGCTGAAAACCTGTGAAAACAGGAAACAACCCCCGGAGGCTGAAAACCTGTGAAAACAGGAAAGACCCCCCGGAGGCTGAAAACCTGTGAAAACAGGAAAGAACCCCCGGAGGCTGAAAACCTGTGAAAACAGGAAAGAACCCCCAGAGGCTGAAAACCTGTGAAAACAGGAAAGAACCCCCGGAGGCTGAAAACCTGTGAAAGCAGGAAAGAACCCCTGGAGGCTGAAAACCTGTGCAAACAGGAAAGAACCCCCGGAGGCTGAAAACCTGTGAACACAGGAAAGAACCCCCGGAGGCTGAAAACCTGTGAAAACAGGAAAGCACCCCCGGAGGCTGAAAACCTGTGAACACAGGAAAGAACCCCCGGAGGCTGAAAACCTGTGAAAACAGGAAAGAACCCCCGGAGGCTGAAAACCTGTGAAAACAGGAAAGAACCCCCGGAGGCTGAAAACCTGTGAAAACAGGAAAGAACCCCCGGAGGCTGAAAACCTGTGAAAACAGGAAAGAACCCCCGGAGGCTGAAAACCTGTGCGAACAGGAAAGAACCCCTGGAGGCTGAAAACCTGTGAAAACAGGAAAGAACCCGCGGAGGCTGAAAAGCTGTGCAAACAGGAAAGAACCCCCGGAGGCTGAAAACCTGTGAAAACAGGAAAGAACCCCCGGAGGCTGAAAACCCGTGAAAGCAGGAAAGAACCCCCGGAGGCTGAAAACCTGTGAAAACAGGAAAGAACCCGCGGAGGCTGAAAACCTGTGAACACAGGAAAGAACCCCCGGAGGCTGAAAACCTGTGAAAACAGGAAAGAACCCCCGGAGGCTGAAAACCTGTGAAAACAGGAAAGAACCCCCGGAGGCTGAAAACCTGTGCAAACAGGAAAGAACCCCCAGAGGCTGAAAACCTGTGAAAGCAGGAAAGAACCCCCGGAGGCTGAAAACCTGTGAAAGCAGGAAAGAACCCCTGGAGGCTGAAAACCTGTGCAAACAAGAAAGAACCCCCGGAGGCTGAAAACCTGTGAACACAGGAAAGACCCCCCGGAGGCTGAAAACCTGTGAAAACAGGAAAGAACCCCCGGAGGCTGAAAACCCGTGAAAGCAGGAAAGAACCCCCGGAGGCTGAAAACCTGTGAAAACAGGAAAGAACCCGCGGAGGCTGAAAACCTGTGAACACAGGAAAGAACCCCCGGAGGCTGAAAACCTGTGAAAACAGGAAAGAACCCCCGGAGGCTGAACACCTGTGAAAACAGGAAAGAACCCCCGGAGGCTGAAAACCTGTGAAAACAGGAAAGAACCCCCGGAGGCTGAAAACCTGTGAAAACAGGAAAGAACCCCCGGAGGCTGAAAACCTGTGAAAACAGGAAAGACCCCCCGGAGGCTGAAAACCTGTGAAAACAGGAAAGAACCCCCGGAGGCTGAAAACCTGTGAAAACAGGAAAGAACCCCGAGAGGCTGAAAACCTGTGAAAACAGGAAAGAACCCCTGGAGGCTGAAAACCTGTGAAAACAGGAAAGAACCCCCGGAGGCTGAAAACCTGTGCAAACAGGAAAGAACCCCCGGAGGCTGAAAACCTGTGCAAACAGGAAAGAACCCCTGGAGGCTGAAAACCTGTGAACACAGGAAAGAACCCCCGGAGGCTGAAAACCTGTGCAAACAGGAAAGAACCCCTGGAGGCTGAAAACCTGTGAACACAGGAAAGAACCCCCGGAGGCTGAAAACCTGTGAAAACAGGAAAGAACCCCCGGAGGCTGAAAACCTGTGAAAACAGGAAAGACCCCCCGGAGGCTGAAAACCTGTGAAAAGAGGAAAGAACCCCCGGAGGCTGAAAACCTGTGAAAACAGGAAAGAACCCCCGGAGGCTGAAAACCTGTGAATACAGGAAAGAACCCCCGGAGGCTGAAAACCTGTGAGCACAGGAAAGAACCCCCGGAGGCTGAAAACCTGTGAAAACAGGAAAGAACCCCCAGAGGCTGAAAACCTGTGAACACAGGAAAGAACCCCCAGAGGCTGAAAACCTGTGCAAACAGGAAAGAACCCCCGGAGGCTGAAAACCTGTGAAAACAGGAAAGAACCCCCGGAGGCTGAAAACCTGTGAAAACAGGAAAGAACCCCCGGAGGCTGAAAACCTGCAAAAACAAGAAAGAACCCCCGGAGGCTGAAAACCTGTGAAAACAGGAAAGAACCCCCGGAGGCTGAAAACCTGTGAAAACAGGAAAGAACCCCCGGAGGCTGAAAACCTGTGACAACAGGAAAGAACCCCCGGAGGCTGAAAACCTGTGAAAACAGGAAAGAACCCCCGGAGGCTGAAAACCTGTGAACACAGGAAAGAACCCCCGGAGGCTGAAAACCTGTGAACACAGCAAAGAACCCCCGGAGGCTGAAAACCTGTGCAAAGAGGAAAGAACCCCCGGAGGCTGAAAACCTGTGCAAACAGGAAAGAACCCCCAGAGGCTGAAAACCTGTGAACACAGGAAAGAACCCCCGGAGGCTGAAAACCTGTGCAAACAGGAAAGAACCCCCGGAGGCTGAAAACCTGTGAAAACAGGAAAGAACCCCCGGAGGCTGAAAACCTGTGAAAACAGGAAAGAACCCCCGGAGACTGAAAACCTGCAAAAACAAGAAAGAACCCCCGGAGGCTGAAAACCTGTGAAAACAGGGAAGAACCCCCGGAGGCTGAAAACCTGTGAAAACAGGAAAGAACCCCCGGAGGCTGAAAACCTGTGACAACAGGAAAGATTCCCCGGAGGCTGAAAACCTGTGAAAACAGGAAAGAACCCCCGGAGGCTGAAAACCTGTGAACACAGGAAAGAACCCCCGGAGGCTGAAAACCTGTGAACACAGGAAAGAACCCCCGGAGGCTGAAAACCTGTGCAAACAGGAAGGAACCCCCGGAGGCTGAAAACCTGTGAACACAGGAAAGAACCCCCGGAGGCTGAAAACCTGTGAAAACAAGAAAGCACCCCCGGAGGCTGAAAACCTGTGAACACAGGAAAGAACCCCCGGAGGCTGAAAACCTGTGAAAACAGGAAAGAACCCCCGGAGGTTCAAAACCTGTGAAAACAGGAAAGAACCCCCCGGAGGCTGAAAACCCGTGAAAACAGGAAAGAACCCCCGGAGGCTGAAAACCTGTGCAAACAGGAAAGAACCCGCGGAGGCTGAAAACCTGTGAACACAGGAAAGAACCCCCGGAGGCTGAAAACCTGTGAAAAGAGGAAAGAACCCCTGGAGGCTGAAAACCTGTGCAAACAGGAAAGAACCCCCGGAGGCTGAAAACCTGTGAACACAGGAAAGAACCCCCGGAGGCTGAAAACCTTTGAAAACAGGAAAGAACCCCCGGAGGCTGAAAACCTGTGAACACAGGAAAGAACCCCCGGAGGCTGAAAACCTGTGAAAACAGGAAAGAACCCCCGGAGGCTGAAAACCTGTGAAAACAGGAAAGAACCCCCGGAGACTGAAAACCTGCAAAAACAAGAAAGAACCCCCGGAGGCTGAAAACCTGTGAAAACAGGGAAGAACCCCCGGAGGCTGAAAACCTGTGAAAACAGGAAAGAACCCCCGGAGGCTGAAAACCTGTGACAACAGGAAAGATTCCCCGGAGGCTGAAAACCTGTGAAAACAGGAAAGAACCCCCGGAGGCTGAAAACCTGTGAACACAGGAAAGAACCCCCGGAGGCTGAAAACCTGTGAACACAGGAAAGAACCCCCGGAGGCTGAAAACCTGTGCAAACAGGAAGGAACCCCCGGAGGCTGAAAACCTGTGAACACAGGAAAGAACCCCCGGAGGCTGAAAACCTGTGAAAACAAGAAAGCACCCCCGGAGGCTGAAAACCTGTGAACACAGGAAAGAACCCCCGGAGGCTGAAAACCTGTGAAAACAGGAAAGAACCCCCGGAGGTTCAAAACCTGTGAAAACAGGAAAGAACCCCCCGGAGGCTGAAAACCCGTGAAAACAGGAAAGAACCCCCGGAGGCTGAAAACCTGTGCAAACAGGAAAGAACCCGCGGAGGCTGAAAACCTGTGAACACAGGAAAGAACCCCCGGAGGCTGAAAACCTGTGAAAAGAGGAAAGAACCCCTGGAGGCTGAAAACCTGTGCAAACAGGAAAGAACCCCCGGAGGCTGAAAACCTGTGAACACAGGAAAGAACCCCCGGAGGCTGAAAACCTTTGAAAACAGGAAAGAACCCCCGGAGGCTGAAAACCTGTGAACACAGGAAAGAACCCCCGGAGGCTGAAAACCTGTGCAAACAGGAAAAAACCCCCGGAGGCTGAAAACCTGTGAAAACAGGAAAGAACCCCCGGAGGCTGAAAACCTGTGAAAACAAGAAAGAACCCCCGGAGGCTGAAAACCTGTGAAAACAGGAAAGAACCCCCGGAGGCTGAAAACCTGTGCAAACAGGAAAGAACCCCCGGAGGCTGAAAACCTGTGCAAACAGGAAAGAACCCCTAGAGGCTGAAAACCTGTGAAAACAGGAAAGAACCCCCGGAGGCTGAAAACCTGTGAAAAGAGGAAAGAACCCCCGGAGGCTGAAAACCTGCGAAAAGAGGAAAGAACCCCCGGAGGCTGAAAACCTGTGAAAACAGGAAAGAACCCCCGGAGGCTGAAAACCTGTGAAAACAGGAAAGAACCCCCGGAGGCTGAAAACCTGTGCGAACAGGAAAGAACCCCCGGAGGCTGAAAACCTGTGAAAACAGGAAAGAACCCCCGGAGGCTGAAAACCTGTGAAAACAGGAAAGAACCCCCGGAGGCTGAAAACCTGTGAAAACAAGAAAGAACCCCCGGAGGCTGAAAACCTGTGAAAACAGGAAAGAACCCCCGGAGGCTGAAAACCTGTGCAAACAGGAAAGAACCCCCGGAGGCTGAAAACCTGTGCAAACAGGAAAGAACCCCTAGAGGCTGAAAACCTGTGAAAACAGGAAAGAACCCCTGGAGGCTGAAAACCCGTGCAAACAGGAAAGAACCCCCGGAGGCTGAAAGCCTGTGAACACAGCAAAGAACCCCCGGAGGCTGAAAACCTGTGAAAACAGGAAAGAACCCCCGGAGGCTGAAAACCTGTGAAAACAGGAAAGAACCCCCGGAGGCTGAAAACCTGTGCGAACAGGAAAGAACCCCCGGAGGCTGAAAACCTGTGAAAACAGGAAAGAACCCCCGGAGGCTGAAAACCTGTGAAAACAGGAAAGAACCCCCGGAGGCTGAAAACCTGTGAAAACAGGAAAGAACCCCCGGAGGCTGAAAACCTGTGAACACAGGAAAGAACCCCCGGAGGCTGAAAACCTTTGAAAACAGGAAGGAACCTCCGGAGGCTGAAAACCTGTGAAAACAGGACAGAACCCCCGGAGGCTGAAAACCTGTGCAAACAGGAAGGAACCCCCGGAGGCTGAAAACCTGTGAAAACAGGAAAGAACCCCCGGAGGCTGAAAACCTGTGAAAACAGGAAAGAACCCCCGGAGGCTGAAAAGCTGTGCAAACAGGAAAGAACCCCTGGAGGCTGAAAACCTGTGCAAACAGGAAAGAACCCCCGCAGGCTGAAAGCCTGTGCAAACAGGAAAGAACCCCCGGAGGCTGAAAATCTGTGAAAACAGGAAAGCACCCCCGGAGGCTGAAAACCCGTGAAAACAGGAAGGAACCCGCGGAGGCTGAAAACCTGTGCAAACAGGAAAGAACCCGCGGAGGCTGAAAACCTGTGCAAACAGGAAAGAACCCCCGGAGGCTGAAAACCTGTGAAAACAGGAAAGAACCCCCGGAGGCTGAAAACCTCTGAACACAGGAAAGAACCCCCGGAGGCTGAAAACCTGTGCAAACAGGAAAGACCCCCCGGACGCTGAAAACCTGTGAAAACAGGAAAGAACCCCCGGAGGCTGAAAACCTGTGAACACAGGAAAGAACCCCCGGAGGCTGAAAACCTGTGCAAACAGGAAAGAACCCCCGGAGGCTGAAAACCCTTGAAAACAGGAAAGAACTCCCGGAGGCTGAAAACCTGTGAAAACAGGAAAGAACCCCCGGAGGCTGAAAACCTGTGAAAACAGGAAAGAACCCCCGGAGGCTTAACACCTGTGAAAACAGGAAAGAACCCCCGGAGGCTGAAAACCTGTGAAAACAGGAAAGAACCCCCGGAGGCTGAAAACCTGTGCAAACAGGAAAGAACCCCCGGAGGCTGAAAACCTGTGAAAACAGGAAAGAACCCCCGGAGGCTGAAAACCTGTGCAAACAGGAAAGAACCCCCGGAGGCTGAAAACCTGTGCAAACAGGAAAGAACCCCCGGAAGCTGAAAACCTTTGAAAACAGGAAAGAACCCCCGGAGGCTGAAAACCTTTGAAAACAGGAAAGAACCCCCGGAGGCTGAAAACCTGTGCAAACAGGAAAGAACCCCTGGAGGCTGAAAACCCGTGAAAACAGGAAAGAACCCCCGGAGGCTGAAAACCTGTGCAAGCAGGAAAGAACACCCGGAGGTTGAAAACCTATGAAAACAGGAAAGAACTCCAGGAGGCTGAAAACCTTTGAAAACAGGAAAGAACCCCCGGAGGCTGAAAACCTGTGCAAACAGGAAAGAACACCCAGAGGCTGAAAACCTGTGAAAACAGGAAAGAACCCCCAGAGGCTGAAAACCTGTGCAAACAGGAAAGAACCCCCGGAGGCTGAAAACCTTTGAAAACAGGAAAGAACTCCCGGAGGCTGAAAACCTGTGAACACAGGAAAGAACCCCCGGAGGCTGAAAACCTGTGCAAACAAGAAAGAACCCCCGGAGGCTGAAAACCTGTGAAAGGAGGAAAGAACCCCCAGAGGCTGAAAACCTGTGAAAACAGGAAAGAACCCCCGGAGGCTGAAAACCTGTGAAAACAGGAAAGAACCCCCAGAGGCTGAAAACCTGTGAAAACAGGAAAGAACCCCCGGAGGCTGAAAACCTTTGAAAACAGGAAAGAACCCCCGGAGGCTGAAAACCTGTGAACACAGGAAAGAACCCCCGGAGGCTGAAAACCTGTGAAAACAGGAAAGAACCCCCGGAGGCTCAAAACCTGTGAACACAGGAAAGAACCCCCGGAGGCTGACAACCTGTGCAAACAGGAAAGAACCCCCGGAGGCTGAAAGCCTGTGAACACAGGAAAGAACCCCCGGTGGCTGAAAACCTTTGCAAACAGGAAAGAACCCCCGGAGGCTGAAAACCTGTGAAAACAGGAAAGAACCCCCGGAGGCTGAAAACCTGTGAAAACAGGAAAGAACCCCCGGATGCTGAAAACCTGTGACAACAGGAAAGAACCCCCGGAGGCTGAAAACCTGTGAAAACAGGAAAGAACCCCCAGAGGCTGAAAACCTCTGAACACAGGAAAGAACCCCCGGAGGCTGAAAACCTGTGCAAACAGGAAAGAACCCCCGGATGCTGAAAACCTGTGAAAACAGGAAAGAACCCCCGGAGGCTGAAAACCTGTGAACACAGGAAAGAACCCCCGGAGGCTGAAAACCTGTGCAAACAGGAAAGAACCCCCGGAGGCTGAAAACCTGTGCAAACAGGAAAGAACCCCCGGAGGCTGAAAACCTGTGCAAACAGGAAAGAACCCCCGGAGGCTGAAAACCTGTGCAAGCAGGAAAGAACCCCCGGAGGCTGAAAACCTGTGAAAACAGGAAAGAACCCCCGGAGGCTGAAAACCTGTGAAAACAGGAAAGAACCCCCGGAGGCTGAAAACCTGTGCAAACAGGAAAGAAGCCCCGGAGGCTGAAAACCTGTGAAAACAGGAAAGAACCCCCGGAGGCTGAAAACCTGTGGTCTCTATTAAAACCTTAATATTCATTTTCAAATAACATGCCTACAGTTGAATTAAATCCAAGAAATTTTGGGAGGAACTAACCCATTTTTGTAAATTTTTTCATATTCCTAAAGAACAACGGACGAACGACCTAGCATTCTCATTTGAACCCATCTAAAATACCCGTGATTGTAAACTAAGAAATCTTTTTAGATCCAAAATCCTTAACATTCTAAGGAAAAAATTAAACCAAAAGAAAATAAAAGCACATAAATTCAAAATCATAAAATTCAAACAAATTAAAAAAATATTCTCCTCATTGCACTTTACATGAAATATTTTTCATAAAGCGCAGCTGTATTTCTAATTAAATTACAAAATCATCTGTTTCCCTTCAACTCTTATGTTCTTAATTCGATTTTTTTCAAAGTAAAAAATCTACCTATAGAGTCAAAACAGATATTTCAAAGTACCAAAACAAAGGTCCTTTAACAAAATGAACTCTTTCTAATTAAGCAAAGTTATGGAAATAGTATAAGCTTTTGCATACAATTTCATATACACTTACTAACGTTAACATCTTTTAGGAGTTCCTATAGTGTCTATTTCAGAAAAAATTAAGACTATCAACAAAACACACTAGGTGGAAATGTTACAATTTTTCTCGATTAGCTCCGACAGGCACTACATCACATGCGGACAAAGGCATCGTCCATGCAAACCCCCTGTCCCACTGGGCAGAGTCGGGGCTTGCAGGGAGCCAGCGCAGGGGGAGGGCCCTTGTGGGGCAGGGCTGAACGTGCCAGGGACAGTTGCTGGTTTGCGTGAGCGTCCACACAGCGCGGCCTGTGCAGCTGCATCAACTCAACTCCACTGAAGAGCACTCCTCAGGGTATGCAGCAGCGATGTTGCTGAAGGCTTGCGTGGACAGTGTTGGCCTGGGGTGCTCTGCGAGCGGCTTTGCTGGGGTTCTGGGAGCACCACCGCCTTCATAAAAGGCCTCCAGCTAAACATTATAAAATATCGATCTTACCAGTGATAAGTTTTTATGTGGGTGCACAGGTGTAAGCCCGCACGTCCAACTCCACGTCGGGCCCCATTGTTGAGTTCTGCCCATTCTCCTCTCTTTCAATGCAAGCGCCCCGCCCTCTGCTTTCATTGCCCCCCCCAGTTAGGTCCACTGGGTGTGTGTGTGTGTGTGTGTGTGTGTGTGTGTGTGTGTGTGATTTTATTCGTTTTCGTCTCTGGTTTTGCCTGGTTTTGCCCTGGTTTTGCCTCTGGTTTTGTCTCGGGTTTTGCCTCTGGTTTTGCCTCTGTTTTTGTCTCTGGTTTTGCCACTGGTTTTGCCTGTGGTTTTGCCTCTGGTTTTGCCTCTGGTTTTTCCTCTGGTTTTGCCTCTGATTTTGTCTCTGGTTTTGCCTCTGGTTTTGCCTCTGGTTTTGCCTCTGGTTTTGCCTCTGGTTTTGCCTCTGGTTTTGCCTATGGTTTTGCCTGGTTTTGCCTCTGGTTTTGTCTCTGGTTTTGCCTCTTGTTTTTGTCTCTGGTTTTGCCTCTGGTTTTGCCTGGTTCTGCCTCTCGTTTTGCCTCTGGTTTTCCCGGGTTTTGCCTCTGGTTTTGCACTTTTGTTGCCTCTGATTTTGCCTCTGGTTTTGCCTGGTTTTGCCTCTGGTTTTGCCTGGTTTCGCCAGTTTTCCCTCTGGTTTTTTGTCTGGTTTTGCCTCTGGTTTTGCCTCTGGTTTTGCCTCTGGTTGTTTTTGTCTCTGGTTTTGCCTCTGGTTTTGCCTCTGGTTTTGCCTCTGGTTTTGTGTCTGGTTTTGCCTGGTTTTGCCTGGTTTTGCCTCTGGTTTTGCCTCTGGTTTTGCCTGGTTTTGCCTGGTTTTGCCTCTGGTTTTGTCTCTGGTTTCGCCCTTCGTTTTGCCTCTGGTTTTGTCTCTGGTTTTGCCACTGGTTTTGCCTGGTTCTGCCTCTGGTTTTGCCTCTGGTTTTGCCCCGGGTCTTGCCTCTGGTTTTGCCTCTGGTTTTGCCTCTGGTTTTCCCGGGTTTTGCCTCTGGTTTTGCACTTTTGTTGTCTCTGGTTTTGCCTCTGGTTTTGCCTGGTTTTTCAGTTGCGGCCTGTGCGGTTTTGGTCTCGGCGTTGGTACCTGTGGAGGCCTGGTTTTGGGTGACGGCCCAGTGCAGTACAGGAGCCTGACAAAGTGGACTTAGATGATTGGGAGGACTTGGCTTGCGTGCACCATTGGCGAGGTTGTAGTGGGGCACTGCCTGTGCCGCATACACACACACACACACACGCACACACACACACACACACACACACACACACACACCACATCTGCATCTGCAGTGCGTTATCCAGAGTGCAAGGTCCATGCGGATTGCTTGGCGGATCAGTTCTGCGGCACTGCGTGTTGGACGGGCGGATGTGGGGCCCATGGCGGTGTCAAACAATCATATCGTGGACGGTATTGTCAGCCTTGTTCCGAGTGCATCGGCGAATCGTACAACCAGATATTGGGCCCGGGGAACTGCACCCCGTTCTGTCCCATAGGTGCCTCTTCTCCTCCCCAGCCCTGTGCCACTTGCGGGGCATGCTGCTGCGTGTTTGTCAGTGCCGCGCCCATACAAATTGCTTCGGGCGTGCGAATGTTCCCCAATCCCCCACCCACCCCCCTCCAGTCCCTGGTGCTGCAAGGGGGAGGGATAGTGACGACGGCGCAGGCCAGTGCTATGCACACGTCACACTCTGACCCGCGCATTTCCCTTTTGCGCAGATTGTGTATGATTCTCAGCGTCACCACATGTACTTCTGCAGGTGGGATATGCTTTACTGGTAAGAATCCAATGGCCTCGCCACGGGGGGGCAACTGTTCCCAAATTGGTGACTGTCTTGCCATGGCGCCAATATCCAGACGGATGTTGCCTTGTAAAGAAACGTGCACCAATGGCTACTGTGATCCTGGTATGCAGCTGCGATGCCTGCTCCTGGGATGACCATTGAGCTGATGCATTGGCGTTGCTATCCTCTGCTTACAGTGATGTACTTGTAGTTGTAGTTGCAGTTGTAGTTGTAGTTGTACTTTGACTTGTAGTTGTGGATGTAGCTGTAGCGGTAGATGTAAGTGTACATGTGGTCTTAGTTCGTTCGATGTAGGGGGGTTGTGGTAGTGGGGTAGCATTTGCAGTAGCAGTGACTGTAGTCGTAATTGCGGTTGTGGTTGTACTGGTGGGTTCTGTATCTTTAACTGTGTAGTTGTACTTTGTCTGTTGCAGTTGTTGTATGCTGTAGTTGTAGTTGTATTTGTCGTTGTAGTTGTAGTTGTAGTTGGGCCTTTGTAGTTGTATTTGTAGTTGTAGTTGTAGTTGTAGTTGTAGTTGTAGTTGTAGTTGCATTATAATGCACATCATGCTGCACCCGGTTTCTTTCTCTTTGGGCCTGGGATGTCACACAGTCAATCCCATTCCACCGCGTGGCAGTGTTCTGCAGCAAACAAGAGTGGCACGGAGCTCAGCGAGCCAAGCAGCCAGGACGAATGGGGCACCAGAAAGCTTCGACAGGCACTACATCCTGTGCGGACAAAGGCATCGTCCATGCAAACCCCCTGTCCCACTGGGCAGAGTCGGGGCTTGCAGGGACACAGCGCAGGGGGAGGGGAGGGGGGGCGCAGGCATATGCCACAAGCACACAGAACGGAGGACGTGTGGACGTGACCTTTGGTGCAGCCCCTTCCCACTTGTAGGGCAGGGCTGAACGTGCCAGGGACAGTTGCTGGTTTGTGTGAGTGTCCACACAGCGCGGCCTGTGCAGCTGCATCAACTCAACTCCACTGAAGAGGACTCCTCAGGGTATGCAGCAGCGATGTTGCTGAAGGCTTGCGTGGACAGTGTTGGCCTGGGGTGCTCTGCGAGCGGCTTTGCTGGGTTTTTGGGAGCACCACCGCCTTCATAAAAGGCCTCCAGCTAAACATTATAAAATATCGATCTTACCAGTGATAAGCTTTTAAGTTTATACTTCAAGTTTATACTACGCACACATAGATTTCCAGATGTCCAAAGGCAAAAAATGGCCAATTGTGGAAAGTGAGAAGCAACCATCTTTTGATACGGGTTTTTTTCCGTCACATTATCATGATGATTGTAAGAAATTTTTTGTTGTTGTTCACAAACGTAACAAAATGATATTTTATTATTCCGCAGCAAGACTTTTGATGATAAATACATATTTTTCAAACAAATTATCAGGATGATTTGATTTGATTGATTGATTTGATGAATCATTCCGCTGTAATAAATAGTTTTTCTCTTCACAGATTTATGTAATTTGTATTCTAGATTGAAAGTGTTCAATGAGACATCAGAGTGTAGTGTACCAGCGGTTGGATGCATGAATGTGCCTCCGCCCATTTCGTTGGTGCCTCGACTGGCAAATTGCAACCCGTTTGGCCCCGCTGTTGTGGCCCTACTGCCTGTTCCTGGCCATCCTCCTCTCATTCAGTGCACGTGCACTGCCTCCTGCTTTCATTGCCGCCGCCCACTTGAGCCCATTGGGTGTTTGTGTGTGTGATGTTATTCCGGAGGGTCTGTTTGAGGGGGGCACTGGGGGATTGCTGGTGACAAAAGTCCACGGGACCACTATCCGGACGTCGGGAAGGTGTTCGAAGACATTGGGGACACATGTGGGCAACTTAGGAAAGGGTCGCCAAAACACCGACCATCGAACAACGGTCATGGGCCCTTTGGGCTGCCATTATCCGGTCATTATCCGTATTTTGTCATTTGCTACAATGTTTGTGCAGCACCTTCGCCATCGCCAACGCCATTTCCTGCACCGCCTGCACCATATCCATCGCCATATCCTTCACCATCACCAATGCCATTCTCAGCGCCAAGTATGCGTTCTCGCTTGCTGCTACGCTCGTGCATCCCCCTGAAGAGCCATGTGTGCCACTTCCCCCCTGCTGCCTGACGGTTGAATGGGGCTGAGCCAGTGAATTGGCAGCCGTCTGCTTGGAGTCATGCACATCCACATGCACCGTCTGCAATTCTGTTTAGAAAAATGGGGGCATCTCTTTCGTGGTGGTTCAAATTGTTGTGGTGGAGGATACCTATGAATATGAGGTACAATCGCACAAAGTTTGAGAACAGAATAATGGTGACTGGAAAGCTGCCAAGTGGTAGACCCAGCTTTCAAAATTCATCAGCATTTGGTGTCCAGGATGTTTGTGGAGTGGGCCATGTTTTTGTTGCCTTCCCCCCCCTTTTTTTTGCATCGGAACCAACCTAGATGATAGAATATCATGTTGGGACATTGTGTAGTAGCTTGTGCACCCGACTAGTGCTGTCAACGACCATTTTTTCTTGGCAGGGTCAGGAAAGGCCAAATCACATTGAAAGTGACCTTTTATGGAGGGTCGTTTTGGGGGGTCATTCAGGGTTTTCCTTCAAGGGGGTCAAGCAGTGGGGTCTTTTAGAAGGGTCCTGTGGTAGTGAAAGGATGGGGTCCTTTAGAGACGTCCTTAGCGACGTAGTGAAAGTGGTGTAAGTGGTCTACATTGCGCAATGTTCCCATCCCCACCAGCTCAGTCTCAATACTCAAAGCAATCGAAGTGAGCTCCCAATGTCATTTACGATCATTTAAAGTGTGGTTATATGGAAAACGAAGGGCGCAGGCTGCACCAGCTTGGTTTGCAAAACAACAGTCTACTGATGCAGGGGCATTCAGAGCCCTGTGGGTTTTGGGGTACCCCTCTATAAACATTTAACTGATACCAACCCTGGCAATTGCACTTCTTTCGCCATTCAAGCCATGTGCCAGTGTGGGAATAGCCAATTGAACAACAGAGGCAACAGGTCACGTGGACACATGCCCCGGGTCATACAGGGTTTGAAGGGAACAAAGCGGCGCACTGCCTGGGGTAGAAGGTTTGTGTTGAACCCAGCCATGGGCCAAACAGAGGTCCTCCGTTTGATTGGCAGAGGAATCTGTGACTCATGGGGCTGACGACCTGGAACCAGAAGAGGGGGCAGCTGGTTGTGCAGTTGGACCGTAGTGGCAGTCTTCCGAAACTCATGAACATTGGAACACTAGAACTGTCGCCTGAACCATGTGCCATTTGGCTGTGGCCGGATCAGTTCCCGTATCATGGGCTGTGTTGTGTGCCGAGTGCAACTGCTCCGTCCGCATTCTTTAGGCACCGCATTCCTACCGATCGGCGCTGAGTGCCGGTGTGGGTTTGAGTGGGTTCGTTGGTCACATGGCGTGGCTGCCGTGAGAACGCTTGCACAGGACGTGAAGACCGTGTCGGAATGTGTAGAGGAAGGCAAGCGAACGGGGGCTGACGGCGTGACGTTCCACGCTCCAGTGTGGTCCACACCAAAGCCGTACGGCACCTGCACTTTGTATCACTCGAAAAGTGCACCCTCCTGGCATCCTATAGCACCCGCATCACCCTCTTGGCCTCCTGATGTGAATCGTGTTATGACTGGAACAGATTTCTGGGGATGCCGCCTGCTACGTATGTGCGTGTTGAGTGCAGTCAGGGCAATGCGCGGTGCTGAGGTGTCCTGCTGGATGCCGATTTCGGAGCCCTCGGGAGGTGCTGCATTTTGGTCCCTCAATCGTCTGAGGGGGGCGCTGCCACCATCGCGTGCCCCGTGTTGTTGATGTCTGTGGTGGTGTGCGTTGCTGGCCTCATCTCTCCTCAGGTCACTCACCATCGCCATCCTCCATGACATATCCGCCGTCAGGTGTGGGGAGGGCCACGTCGTTGTTGTCACGTCCCATTCGTCAGAGGCCCCCCCTCCCCGGCCCTTGCCAATGCACCGATAAAGAGAGCAGAACACCAAGCCAAACTTTGTTCCTTCGCCTTCCGACCCGAAGGCATGACTGCAGCGCTGTGCTCCGCTGCTTCTGCTGCTGCTGCTGCTGCTGCCACAAATCGCCCGGGATCAAGGTACCGCTTAGGGGCACCATGTCTCTGCCACCTCTAGTACGCCATGACCAACGCAATTTCACTGATTTCACTGACTGATGTGCAGGGCGCTCCTCGCTCGCTGGGCCTTTGTTTTGCATTTAGCGCCGCCTTCAAGGAGCCCCTGCCGGCGGTGCCCGTCGACCGGTGTCGATCAAGCGCCAAGTGCTGGCAGGTACCGGCCAAATAAGTGGAGTAACCGCCAGATCGCCAGCAGATTACTGCCAAATTGTACAACTGTTCGCCAATCGTTGGGAGTGACGGACCATGCGCTGCCTGTGTAAATGGTTTGCAAAACGCTGACGTGACCATTTTCAATGTCGAGCGTAGGGTATCCCAAGTTCGGTCCCTCAGTGCGAGAGGAGTGCCTGGCCTGTCTGTGCCTTCGGTGTTGGAGTCCCGCAGGCCCCCACTCCAACCGGGCCTACCTCCACTCGTGCCCTTTCCACAGGAGCGCAGACCCAGTGGCCACCCACGAACGGCCCGTACGCGTGCCGCGTCCGAAGTATGGAGCCCAGGCCCTTGTGCGTGTTGCTGCTTGTTCTGTGTGCCAAGGGGTATGGCTGGGGGGGGGGGAGAATGGGCATTTCGTCTGCGTTTCTGGGGCAGCACATGTGCATTGGGCCCTGTGCACTGCGCTGCCATGTGTGTCCACTTGGGGAGGCCTTCTGCCTTCGGTTGTGGCGTGGATGCACGTTGAAAGATTGTCCAGATACCCCCCCGCCTTTGTCTAAGCCACGGCCTTGTCTAAGTTACCGTGGGTGTAGGGACCGTACTAATTTGTGACCATTGGGTGCCTAATTTAATTCGATACCAAACGTAGTGCAGCCGCATAAGACATGGGTTTGGTGACGAATTTGCCAGTTACACAGGGTCATGGACGCATGTTTTGCGAGTGTTTGCCCACTCCAACCCATGTCGCTCTGATTTTGGGGCTGTTTGTGCAGTATTTTCCCCTTTCTTGCACCAGCTTACCATGTCGGTAGTTGTATGTGGTACGCGCCAGCTACGGCCTTGCCTAAGCTACAGCAGGCGTAGGGACCGTATTAATTTGGGATCTTTCCGTAGCTTAGACAGCGGGGGAGGGGCGCCTCGCCATGATTTGTGCAGTCGTTCGTGCGCTGTTGAGAAGGCCGCTGGGCACTACGTCCAGCGTGCGGTGGATGTCTTTTGCAGCGCCAAAGTTGCCGCAGGACGTATGCCGTTTTCTGCGGCTGACCTGTGGAGTGGGCTGCACCGTCACACAACGTGAACGGGGGCACCGACGCTTTGTGGCATTTGTGGGGGGGTCCTGGGGACAGAAGGCGGGGGAATGCGGGCAATGGGGTCTGTGTGTGTGGGAGGTGGTGACACCATGCCCAATGTTTGAGGGGTGGCCATGTGTGGGTCGGGTGGTGGCTGCGGTGGGGAGGGTCAGATGCGGTTGCAGATAACGACCCTCCTGCCCGGCAGTGCTGACGACTCCCTCCCACTCTGCTGACCCCTCCAGGCGGCCACTGTCCCTTGAGCTTTGCCTGCTCAGATCCGTGCTTCAAGTATCATGTCCGATATGCTCCCTTTGGTCGTCCCGATGTGGGCACAAAGCATGGGATCTCGACGCCTGAGCACTGCCAAGCAGAATGCCAGGCAGAAGCCTTGTGCACTCATTGGACCTTTTATGAACTAGACCAGAGTTGCGATCTGGTGTCAAGTACCCAAAACAGCATCGGGCCGGGCAACGTGTCTTGGGGTCCCGCATCTTGGCAGAGGATATCTGGACCGAGATATTGCGGTTTGCTTTCTCCACGCCGTGCAACGTGCTTTGCTGCCTGTCCCCCAGCCTGTGCCATGCTGCCTGTTCCATCTCCTTCGGTCAGGCGGCTGAGGTTTCGCAGGCAGCCCCCTACCGCCATGCCACGCCATGTCCAGTGAACTGGGGCATGCAGATCACCGAAGCAGAAGCCCCCAATGTGCCTGTGCAAAATCAGTGTTACGATGGTGAACCAAGCTGTCCCCCGGTTAGCCCGGTTACCCCCCCACCCCACCCCATAGGTCACTTGGAAGGTCACTTGGCGGGCCGGCGCCGGGTCACTTGGTGTTGGGTTAGCCCGATTAGCCCCCCTGCCCCCCCAGGCCCCCATTCGCGAGTCGCGAGACGCAGGTTACCCCTCCTGCGTGGTGGGGGGTTGCCGGGGAAACAGGCCGATCGTGCTCCATGCACCACATGCACCCCTGTGTGCACAGCGTACCATGAAAGTACAAAGTCCAAACAACAGCATAACAGCCCGGAGGTCGACAGTGTGTTGCCCTATTGCAGGGTGTAGATAAGCTGCAGATCTCCATGAAGCGAAGGGGGCAGGTGAGTGGGTTTGCACAGCAGGTTTGGCTTCCTTGAAAGAGGACGCATTGTTGCATGAAAGCCAAAGGTGGACACTGCATATTTGCACAAAGTCAAGGCAATGTCTGAAGTGATTGAATTTGCTGATGGTTATCAGCACTGAGTCAAACACAGCTTGTCCCACAAAGTGCATGAAAACCTGCAGCAGTGGGTCCAAGTTGGTTGCAGCCTTGTGCCACGGTTTGCAGCAACGTCTTCGGCTTCTCTAGTCCCTATATGCAGCAACATTGTTTCGCCTGAGGAGTAGTTGTAGCTGTAGCTCCAGCCAATAGGTCCTCGACTCCACATTCTCATTGCGATGCTATCATCAATGGATTGCCGTTTCGATGGTCGGCACGAGGTCCTTGCCCCCCCCCCCCCCGTACCCCCACCCCCTGTACCCCCCCTAACCCCCCCTCGTATCATGCGCTCTCCTCGCTCGGTTCGCTGGCTCAAGACCTGCACAAATACACTTTCGTCGCGCACTTCACTCAATGTGCACGTGTCCACAGGTAAATGCCGTTGGCGGAGCGTTTTTGGGAAGGGGACCCAAATACATGCACTTCGTGTCTGCAACATGCTGACAGTGTCTACAATTAGCAGACTGCGTCTACAGACTATTCACCGCCTTCTTGTGTGCACGGGTCAACCCCCCCCCCAATTCACACCCCCATCCCCCCCCCCTTCGCCGTACCCCCTGTACCCCACGCCCCCGCCGCACCCTCATGTCGCTGCACCATGTGGAGGGGGGCCGTCAGTAGCTGTGGTCTGAGTTTCCACTGTGTTATACTCACATTTGCCACATCGACTTTGCAGACAACGCCTGCACTCTGCCGGCGGGATACACCAGTGATGTCCCTGCGTGTACTGTTGCTGCTGGCTGCAGTGTGACTGCGCTGACAGGAGGAACTACGTCCTGTGCTTCGGGCTACTCCGGCAGTGTATCTGGATTGGCAGCGTGTCCGGTTGATGGGACTCCATTCACTGGCCTCAGTGGGTGCACAGGTGTAAGCCCGCACGTCCAACTCCACATCTGGCCCCATTGTTGAGTTCTGCCCATTCTCCTCTCTTTCAATGCAAGCGCCCTGCCCTCTGCTTTCATTGCCCCCCCCCACTCAGGTCCACTGGGTGTGTGTGTGTGTGTCTGTGTGTGTGTGTGTGATTTTTTTCGGGAGGGTTGGCGACTTTCAATGTTCTGGCCGCTCTTGTAACGGGAGGGTTAGGCGTTAGCGGGTGAGAGCCTGCCTGTGGATTGCCCTATCCAACCGGTATGTCGCGCTATGGCGGAAGGACATCCACCATGGGCTATGTGCCCTCCTGTGAGGCTCTCCCTTTGCCGTGCTGCGGCCCCTGTGAGCGTCTGGGGCGCAGCACCGCCGCTCCCGGCCCTGCTGGACCTCCCCTCCCTCCCCTGCATGAGGGAACCACCCAGCGCACGGGCCCTCGGACGGGCGTAGTGCCCAGTTGCAGCTGTAGCAGTTGTACCGGCAGTCACCGCTGACCCCCCCCCCCCCCCGCCCATCACCCTGCAACGCCCCTCATGATGGCGGCTGGCCCTATGCCCCTTTCACGACTTGCATGCTGGGGCCCTGTACTCGTCGCACAGGGTTTGCATGGGACGCCACAGCTGCCCCACTCTCTTACCCCCGCCCGCTGCACCCGCCTCTGCGGGGGAGAGGAGGGGACCCCCCCCCCCCTGTGGTTGCTGCACCCCCCCCCCCCCCAGGGGGGAGGATCTGGGTCTGGGTGCACCTGCGCAGCTGGGACCGCTGCCCCTGCCCCTCCTGCACTGTCCCTCGGGGGCTGAGGGGGCACCAACAACGGCTACACCACCATCATCAGTATCCATCTGCACAGCAAAAGCCGCTGCCACTGCCCCCCCATCGCTGTTCCCGGGGGCCGGGTGGCCGCCAGCGGCTCCTGTGGAGCCCCCCCCCTCCCTCCCCTGTGGAGCTGCCCCAGCGTCCATCAGCTGGTGTGAGATGCTGTGAAAAACATCGAGCAGCCCCTGGGGGGGGGGGGATGGCACCCCCCCCCCCCCGGCCCCTGTTCCCCCCTCCTGCACTCCGGGTGCCAGCCCGCGCCCTGCCACGGCTCCCAGCCTTGATTCATCATTTTTCATTTTCATAAATCAATTCTTTTTTCAAAAGAGTTATAAAATTTAACTGCTTAGTGAGAGTCCGAAATTAGAATTCCTGGTTATTTTTTTTAATGATAAGGTTATCCTAGTATATTCTTATGGATTTTGAATATTGTATTTTTTCAGATTAAGCTAGATGATTTTCACACTCTCAAAGTCATGGGCAGTAGCCAAGCTGAACCAAATACGATGAGTGGTTGGATCTTGAGCAAGACCTTGCCTAAATTGCAGAAAGGTGTTTGCCATAGCTTATAATCTTCCTAAAATTTTACTGCATTTAAACTTTATTTAACAACTCTTTTATCAACCTACAGCTATTATTCTAGCTAAAAAGAAAGACCAAGTAGTGGCAATACCACCTATTAAATAATGCGCAACTCCTACAGCACGGCCTTGTGTAATAACCAGTGCACGAGGTTGAATTGCAGGGACTGCTTTTAATTTATTATGAGCCCAAACTATTGACTCAATTAATTCTTGCCAATATATCCACGACCACCAAACAAGGACATTCAACTAAAAGCCCAAATGGAATGAGGTCCTAGGAACATTAATCTGTAAGCAGAAAGAGCAGAACTGTATTGAATAACCTGCGATGCTTCAGCCATAAAAAGTTTTAACCAACCATTTGCTGTAATAGAGCTTTGAGCAAAATTACCACCAGTAATGTATGAAATACCAATTGAAGTCAGACCTCCCCAAACGTCAGATTGCATCTTCCAGCTAAAATGGAAAATCGCTACAGATATGGAAGTATGGTTTAACCCAGAAGATTATAACAATCACCCGTTATAAAGATGCGGACATGAAAAGTTCACTTCATCTAGCTGAAAAAGCAATTTCTCTATTGAAAGCTTAATCTTCATTTTTAGATAACATGCCTATAGCTGAATTAAATCCAACAAATTTTGGGAGGAAATAACCCATTTTTGTAAATTTTTTTATATTCTCAAAGAACAACGGAAGGAAAGCATTTTTTGTTTATAAAATACAAAATATCCGTGATTGTAAACTAAGAAATCTTTTTAGATCCAAAATCCTTAATGTTCTCAGGGAAAAAAACCAAAAGAAAATAGAAGCACAGATATTCAAAATCATAAAAATTTAAACAAATCAAAAAAATATTCTCCTCATTGCACTTTACATGAAATATTTTTCATAAAGCGCAGCTGTACTTCTAATTAAACTAAAAAATCATCTGTTTCCCTTCAACTCTTATGTTCTTAATTAGATTGTTTTCAAAGTAAAAAATCTACCTATAGAGTCAAAACAGATATTTCAAAGTACCAAAACAAAGGTTCTTTAATAAAATGAACTCTTTCGAATTAAGCAAAGTTATGGAAATAGTATAAGATTTTGCATACAATTTCATATGCACTTACTAACATTAAAATCTTTTAGGAGTTCCTATCATGTCTATTTGAGAAAAAATTAAGACTATCAACAAAACACACTAGGTGGAAATGTTACAATTTTTCTCAGCTCCGACAGGCACTACATCGATGAATCAACAAAGGTGATTCATAATCAGCGAGACCATGCGCAAATGGGCAACAGCGAAACCACGGACGGTGCATCAGAAGATGCGCCGCGCTAGAAGACAACAGCGTGAGACAATGGATTTTGATAGTGATGCCAGCTCCTCCTGCACAGACTCCTGTACTTCAGGCTCAGGTAAGAGCACAAGTTCAAGCTCTTCAAATTCTTCTGTCAGTTCAGATAGTGATTCAGAGGGCAGCACCGACCCTGCCTGTGAAGCCCAGGAACACGCCACAAGTGTTGCAACATCATTGGCGCAAGCTAAACAACAGCCCGTGTCACAGCCACCTCTTGACACAGGTGAAGGACCCGAAGGACCCGCGGTTGCAACCTCAGCACCAGGGGACCATCTGTGGGATTGGTTTTGGGCATCTGCTCCTAATTCAGTCAAAAAAAACTGTGACAGGCTGAAGTTGGATGGCTTTGACGGTGTTCGTGTCATCACCTTGCTTCGGCGAGACAATTTCTAAAGATATGACATCTCTTTTGGACACCGGGCTCAGTTGGTCCACCATGCCAACGCGACCTTCGGAGTGAAGTAAATCTACTGTGCGGCCCATCTTGTTGCTTTGTTGGTTTGGGGTAGGGATCTGGTGGCATGTGGCATTCCGGATTGCTTACGGCGGATTTGCGATGGGTTTGAAAATTCCGACGACGGATTTACGACGGATTATCCGTCGCTATAGGGACCCCTGATGGGGTCTTTCAGAGAACTAGCGACGTAGTGAAAGTGGTGTTAGTGGTCTACGTCGCGCAATGTTCACCCAGATCGCCATCGCATCCCCTTCCGTAGACGGGTCCCTGCCCACGGTCTGTAGACCATGGAAAGAGCCGTCAGCGCATGCGTGCCTAAGGGGCACCTCCTCGCCCGGCTTGGGGATGAGGGAAGTGTATCCTTGGGCCAGCAGTGCAGGCCACCGACCCAGCTCTCGAATCATCGTGAGGAGTTGGGCCAACCATTTTAGCACCCGGTCCGGGAGGGCCCGCGCGTCTTGCAGACCCCACTTGTCCAGATCCATGGGCCATGAGGTGGCACTTGAGGTGCGGCCCCGTCAGTTGCTTGGCTAGCATCGGCACCCGAAACAGCGGGTGTCCATATTTTGCCTTGAAATCCCCCGGGCAAGGCTCCGGCCCTTGTGCATACTTGCAGTTGACAGGCCCCCATGCTGGGCGGCTCAGCTGGTCAATTCCCTAGACGTTGACTGTGCGGTCTCCATCCAGGCGTGCGATGAACGCCACCGGCGGGGAGGAGCCCGGCACATGCAAGGGCACCAGTGGCGCATGCAGGGGCTGCGGTGCCGGCCGGGGCGGTACGAGATGCCTGCCTCCTGCAGTTGAAGTGGCTTGTAGCAGCACAAGTGTGGCAAATTGACCGGGAGCGCGTCTAAGCGACGGCGGGTACATCGGCTGCAAGAGCTGCAGCGACCGGAACTCGCCCTGCCTCTGCTTGGGGCACTGCCACACTTTGCGGATGAGGGTCGTGGTGCCCCGTTCACCCTAAAGGGCTGCCAGGGCTGCCTCATTTTTTTTAGGAGGGGCTAGTTGAGGGGGCATCGGGGGATTGTGGTTGCAAAAGTTCCCCAGGGCAATGCCGCAGATTTTTGTCGTGCGCCACTTCCCACCTCCTACTTGAGGGTTGAATGGGATGAGCCATTGCATTGGCTATGGTCTGCTTCGAATCATGCATGTCGACCTGCACCGTCTGTGGTTTGTTTGATACATGGAGATAAGGCAATCGGTAGTAGCGTCTCCCAATGGTGAAACTTCGTGTGGTTGTACCTTCGCAAGGCGATCAAGGCGCCTTTGTCAAGAGTTTTAGGAATCTGTAGAGTGCTTTGTGCAATATTGTGCTTTCTTCTCTACAGATGCCTTGGACCCTTGACAAACTTTCTTCCATTCCTACTCCACACCCCAATCCTGCTCCAACCCGTGAGCAAGTTGTCCGGGCAGTGCTTGTGTTTCGGCACCAACAACCTTGCTTGGAAGGGTGAGACGAGGCCCTTTGGCACATAGCCCCAGAAATCGACAGTGGCAGTTAGTTGATGCGGCAAGAGCCACCATTGCAAACCGTCCAGTGCAGTGGCCATGCCCCATTTGTTTGCATGCCATGGGGTCAATTGTCAAGGGCACCCATGGGGTTCCACGAGCCCCTCGTGAAGCTTCATCATTGGGAGATGCCTACCGACTTGCGTTTTTGGTTGGCCTCATGTCTATGGCAACCTTGAGACCCATGGCACTCGCCTCTACAGCTGCCAAAACCGCCGCCTCACCCCAACACTCAGTACACTGTCTTCTTCACGTTGCAATCCCCCAAGGTCTGCAACGAAAAGGCCAGCCGTGGATGACGATTTCGTCACCTCCAAACGACAAAAGATGCACCATTTGGTGGATTTTTGGGAGGTCGTGAAGACTGTCACCAGCCGCGCTCAGCGGTAGTATGTTTCTGGGCAAGCCCGGCTAAATGAACATAAGCAGATTGTTTCTCCATGGTGGCAACAAACCAGCGACAACGTTTTCATGCATGTTTTGCACATGGTGCAAGCACATGATTATCCTGGGCTAAAGAAGTTGGACCTCGTGTTCAAATTAGACTCTTCGGTCACTTGCAAGGATGAAGGGTCATTTTTTATTGGACCGTGCATGGGACTATGTTCGCGCCCAGTGTTTGCTGAAAGTGCTCCAAATTTCATCACCCGTGCACGGCCTTTACAATGAACTGTGTTTGGCATAAGTCAACCACCTTCGTTTGAAAGGGATGCCTCCACGATTGTCACTGGAAAAGGATTTTGGTGATGGATGTGGTCTGGCTGCCAAACTCATCCGCATTGCAAGGTCAGGCCACCCATACTACCCAGGAGTTGATGGAAACAATTGGTTTCATCCTGCTTTTCGACGGTGTGCATAAAGAGCGATTGAGGCTTGCGACTTAGGTGTTCATTGTCCGCTTCCTAGGTGATGATTGTGAATTGAAGTATCGTACTTTAGGGTTCACATTCTCCACTGTTGAGGAGTACAAAGAATACGTCAAAGCCAGAACCTTGAAGAAGGGGGGGGGGGAGCACTCCAAGGATGCTGCTTGTGTGTTTGGTGCCGCCATGCAACTGAAACGGTTGGTGACCAAACTGCTGGCCCTGTGCTACTGTAAAGCCGGAGGTCCCAATGTGCTGAAAAGGTGCTTGCACATTGGGTTTGATGGAGCAAAACATCACCTCGAAGAGAGGTTGTCAGATCAAGCGCCAGCACGGACTAGTGCAACCCCCCCTTTTTGGTGGTCATTCATGTAGCATACCCGAAGGGATGATAGTATGTTTGACCCCTTGTAAAATCATTATTTGGCCTGACAAAATGCCCCCCAATGTTTTTTTTTTATTTTGAGGCCTCTATCCCCCGGAAACTCACTGTCACATTTTTTGGGGGTGCGAGTAGGGGGGGGTGGGAGGGGTGTCAAAATTTTGTGCTTAGAAGGAATGAACCAGGGCCGGGTGAAACAAAAGATGGTGGGTTGGTGGACCCGGGCCGCTGATCGGCGGCTGGGATTCCAACCCACGACATCTTGGCGAAAAGCAAGTGTTCTACCACTCAATAGGTAGTTGATTTCGTTTAAATGGGGTTTCGCACTGCTTGCAGATGTAGTCCGCGATTGAAAAAAAGCCAAACTATGAGTTCTGCATACACATTGTCCAGCCTAGACACCTCTTGTCAACCCGCCCCGGGCCAGTGCGAGGGGACCCCAGGCACCCCTATGTCTTGCAATCCCATCTCCACATCTCCCGTACGAACCTCGCCACCTCTCTGTCCACCTCCGTCTTGCTCTTGCCTCTGCCTTCATGTGCATTGAAGTCCCGGACCGGTATCGCCGGGTTTCTGCCTGCCTATCTACCTGCTTGCTTGCTTGACTCACTGCGTGACTCACTACTTGCTTGATTGAGTGACTGATTGGCTAACTATGAGCCGCTCTTCGAGGTGCCTTGTCGAAGGCAATAGAATTTGCAAAGTTGGTCAAGGAGCGGCACAATTCGTTTGCTTTGCAATAGTGGACCTGTGCCACGATTTTGAACGAGCCCCAGAGTTTGGGATGGCCGCTGGAGGGGTGAAGGACCTTCACACCAAATTTATGACTTTGCTAATAGGGATTGTTAATCGAATCAACCAATTGAACATTTTTTCTTTCGGTCTTGAAGAGGGGAAGGATCTTTAGTGCAGTGATTGATTGCAGGTGGGCTGCTTCCATGGTATTCCTCACCCAGTTTTTCAACAGTCATCCCTAACTCATGTCCGCTTCGCTTTCCGAGGGCAGTAAGGGGGAGCGGCCGACGTGGTGCGCGCGCGGCGCACAGATTTAGCGGTCTGACCTGCCACCCACACATGTGCGCATGGATTGATGAGCCCGGAACGATGAATGTATTGAGGTGCCGTTTTGCTTGTGCTATGTTTAAGGGTAGGAGGGATGTTTGCACAAGTGTGATACCCAAGGGGTGCCCTAGGAACACGCTAGAAGACCCAATTTTGTTCTACCCTAGAACGCTTCATATCAATTCCCCTATCTATATCCATATCCATATCCCCTCATTGAACATGGAGCCCATTTGGGGGCATGTGGACACCCTGATCACCCTCCTTGTCCACGGTTGATCCCCCCCGAGGATCACCTTTGCCACCTTCTTGGAGGCCCCCAGTTGGACGAGGCCCGTGTCGATGATCTCTTGAATCGCCGAAACACGCGACATTGGGGGTGGTTCATTTTGTTCTAGTCTAGTCTAGACTAGCTTCTAGTGAGCGGTGACCGAGGCAAACAAGAACAAAGCTAGAACGAGCGAAAGGCGCTAGGTGAGAGGAAGACCTCCCAATTGCTCTTCCACAACGTCCGAAGGGTGTCCATGGCCTTGTCATCACAATTGGCTATGCTCAACACCCAAAGGCCCGCGGGGGAGCGGGCCAAGGGGCTGAAATTGGCCAAGGAGATGGTGAGTTGGTCCAATTGCCCCCGGCCACGGGGTAGGCATCCCCCCCGGACGATGAACGTCAACGGGAAGGTGCGGTTGATTGACCTCACTAAGCCTGGCCGGGAGAGGATGTACTTGACCGATGAGGCGAAGGGCCACGAGATTCCGGTGGCCTTGGGCAACACCATGGCAACATGCTCATCCAATTCCGACGGGCTTGGAAGTCCTAGTCGGTGCCAAGAGGCCTGGTGTAGGGGCCACCGGGGACGGTCCGGTGGTACTCCAACTTGGGGAGCGTGTAGAGCTCTGAGAGGGTCCTCCACGAGGTCATGGGGGCCCACAAGTTGAGCACAATTTCGCACATGGCGGTGGGGGGAAGTAGGGAGGCGGTGTATGCCTCAACGAGGCCTTGCATGCCTCACCCATAGTATGGGCAGAAGTGGCGGTGTTCACATATTGGACGGCATTGTTGAATTGCCGCTGTGCTAGGGGGCATGATAGCTTCCACGTTGCCAAGTAATGGCCCATCCGTTCATCCTTGAGGCTAGTAGCCGCACTCAAATCCCGTAGTGCTTTAGACAATAGGAAAGTATCATCCCTGGTTGAGGAGGGAGCAAGGGGGGAAGTGGAGGGGAGTTTGAGTGCAAGGAAATGCGAAATATCTTAGCGTGTGAGAGAGGAAAATGGCACAATGCACTATGGGCAATAGCAAGCAGGCACGGCGGGACAACGAAGAAAATGGCACTTCTTGGTTCACATTATATCTTTCTAGTATTGATCTCGGCTAGGCTAGAACGTTGTAGCGAAGCATTCTAGGCTAGCACGAAATTGGGTCTTCTAGCGTGTTCTTAGTGTATCTCTCCTCAGGGGTCTATTTGGGAGGTGTCTCAAAGCCCGCCCCTTACGGGTGAACGTGTTGGAAAAGTAGCGCGCGCGGTGCAAATACTCCACTTTAGCATGCATCCATTGTTGACCAAGCCCGTTGACACCCGTTTCTTATATTTGGGACTGTCGTACGGGATACTCTTGGGGTTTTGAAGCGTGCTAAAAAGTGTGGACGGCACAAGGGGATTGCTTTTGGTGTCATTGCAAAACAAATTCTGGCTGATTTACAGTGCCCCCCGCCATGAGCATATGCATCGAAAGGCCGTTTTAGAAACCGTGAAGAAGGGTGTCTAGCATGGGCACAAGTTGCACAGTGACGTTGGCATTGTTGCCAAGATTGTAGTGCATCTCAATACAACGGTTTTGTGAAGTACAACAACCCAATTTTCCGCATTTTTTTTGCACCTCATTCCTGGCCCTCACCCTCTTGTAAGCACTTTTCTGCATTTGCAAATGCTAGTATCATTCCACTTGTGAAGCTGTGGATCCGTACTTGGAACAATTGGGCCACGACATCAGTGGTGCAGAATCTGATTGGCCTCATGCTTGAGCGCAGCAAGGGGGCGATGTTGAGGAAGGCTCCGAATGTGGATGTGATCAATCTCTACACACCAATTGTGACATATCAAAATCAATTTGACCGGCGTAACCTCCCCATGGCCCTGCTTGAGCGATTCCTTGTCGTTACAAGGTATGCCAGGCCATGGCTGCAATATGATTATGATGTTGTTGTCGCCCTATTGCGCAAAAAGCACTGAGTGAGATGCTTGGGGTCTTCTTAGAAGGACAAAGGGCTCCGGGTGAGCAGTTTTGATGACGAGGGAATCATTTCAGAAGATGCCGCGTGCTTGATTGATACATCGATGTCCTCATCCTCATTGTTAGGGTCCTCATAAGGAGGATCTTCGTCGCCACGATCATCTTCCTGTGGTTAAGACTATTTTTATTGCTTGGTGGTTGACAAGAGTGCCGCAAGAATGGGTTTTGTCTGCGGCATTGTTGCTTGTCAAGGATTGTGAGAGTAAATTGAGGACCCTTGGCCACTGCTCTTTCATGGGGCTAAATTTCAAAAATCTCCTGTCTAGCAGTAGGCACCGCAGAGTGCAAAATTTAGGACCCTAGGCCACATGGCATTCATCGAATTTAAATTTCAAAGTTCCTCATGCACCACTAGGGACTGCAGAGCGCAAAATTTGGAAGCCGAGGCCCCAGACCAAATTTTCAAAAAACGGAAGCTCAAGCTATGAACCCTTTTCTGTAAGCAGGTTCCGGTGATAGTTGAGTTGTTGAGGTACTACACTTTAGAAAAGAGGGTCCTTGGTTCAATTCCTTGTGGGCCACGTTGGGATGAGAAGTGAAGGCAGGCAGTCCGACGACTTGGCCCCACGTGTGCCGCAATTAGGCGCCATGGTCACATGTGACCCAACGTCCGGGACGCTTTGGAAGGACTTGGACATGGATGCCAAGCTCTCCTAGACGCCAATAACGTCGCCCCTTGGCTGTCAGCGTCCCTGGCCATGCGGCTTCATGTGGCTGCTTCCTTTCACTGTCCATTTTGTGGTGGGCCATGTGCAGGCCGGGGCCAACATGTGCTCCGCCAACGCAGCAAAGTGGCCCTGGTAGTGCAAGCGGGGTTTAGGGCCTTGATGCCCTTCTTGGCGGGCCCTGCGGGAGTCATCCGCTGGGCAGCCACGTGGATGGCGGTCGTGGAAGTCCCGGGGTCCACCCCCGCCATCCTCATCCTCCACGATGATTCCTCGGGCAACGACCACCGCCCCCCACCCTGCCCCGGGGTTGCCTGCATCACCGGGTCCAAGGTCATGCTAGCGCCGACGGAGTCCCTTCCTGTGTGGCTCCCTCTAGAAGCCTACCAGCGAGCCAGGGTTAAGTAGCTCGAGGCAACAGCCGCCTATGCCGGGTCCGAGGTTTGGGACCGATTCTACCGCCAGTCGAATGGATCAGTGTGGACCCGGCCATTCGGGGTGAGCTGGCAGGACGTGGCGTGCCTCATTGCGCTCCACCACCTGTATAACCGCTCTGTTAACACCCCTTGATCTGATTTGTGAACCTGAGGACGCCCGCTGCGCACTGCTAGTAGTCGTCTGCAACGATGCATCCCCTACACTTGAGGGCGTCGCAGTGCACCTCCTCTACGGGACCCGGATGGAGCCCACGCCGAGCGCCACACGGGTTCGTTTTGGGGATTGGTTATGGGTCGTGGCTCTGGAGGCCTCCCTGCCCGCTCAGCTTGCCGAGTCTCTGCCCAACTTGGCGGCGGTGGTGCCCCGCACGGCCACAATGGTACGTGACTGTCGCACTGCGGCGGCCAAGGCCGCAAAGGACACACCCAACCCCGCAGTAAGTGTGTGGGCCCGGGGCGTCGCATTTATGCCCTTGAGTGCTGTGGGTGAGGCCGAGATGTTGCAACATGTGACAGAGACCTACATCAGGTTCGCTGAGACCTCATTGATGGCTGCGGCACTTCCGGAAGACCTGCCCAACCCCATCCCATCCATCCCCCGTACCCTCCACCCCCCCCCCCCCCCGGGTTAACCCCCCCCCCCGCACTAGGGATGCTGTGACAGTCTACACTTACTAGGATATGAAAGGAATACAGTGCCCCCCCCCCCCATTCATTTTTCGGCACCATCTTCTGTTGCAGAGTTCAGAAAACAAATAGCCTGCCACTGCGAGTGGTGGGGGCGGGTTGTTGTGGTGGTGCATGGGAAGAGAGGGCCCATAAAGATATTAAGTTTACTTCTCCTTTATACGGTTTGTCACGCCATGTCATGGGGAGAGGCAAGGTATGTAAAGCATGTTTTAGGCCGTATTTATGTGGTTTTCACCTTACTTGGGTATTGGGCGCAGGGGCGATTCCCAAGGGATTGGTACATAACCTGCTTGTGCAGGTTTTCACTCTATACAGCTCAAAAATCGAAGTTTTCGAAACTTATTTTTTTGATATCGTGACCCCACAAAATGACCATCCAAGATGTATAAAGCATGTTTTAGGCAGTATTTAAAGGTTTTTCACCCCATTTGGGTATTGGGGGGGGATGGGGGGGGTATCCCAAGGGATTGGTGCACAACCTGCTTATGTAGTTTTTCAGCCTATATAGCTCGAAATCCACGGTTCGGACTTTTTTTTTTGTGATATTGTGATCACCTAAAATGACCATCCAAGATATATAAAGCATGTTTTGGCCCGTATACATGTAGTTTTTACCCTTTTTTCGGTCTATGTTGCTCGGGGTAGATTCTCTGCGAGGTGGGCTTGCCAACGGCAATAGAATTTCCGAAACCGATTTGTTTTTATATTGTGACCATCCAAAATGATCAAATATCCTGCGTAAAGCACGTTTTAGACCCTCTTTATGCCCATATGGGTGTTTTTTTTTGCGGGGCCCTCGGCACTGCACCTCCACAAGTCAGCCAAACAGTCCGTTAGTCAGGCAATCATTCAATCAGACAGTTAGTCGGGCAAGCAAGCAGGTTTGAGGTTTTTCAGTGGCAGACTTGGCTTCAAGCAGTGGGGAGCACAGATGCTGTCAGATCAAGCAACGGTCGAACGGTAATGCACCCACCGCAGACGTGTAGGTTGGCGGTTCGATTCCCGGACCGCCGGCGGCACCGGTGCACCGGTGCGCCGGTGGTCATCGCTGCGCAATCTGACCCTTGTTCAAACCCCGCTGAGCACAAATTTCTGAGCACAACCTTTTGACCCCCCACCCCACCCCCCCTCACCCCCCCCAAAAGAAAAGTGATATCTAGTTTCAGGGGATAGAGGCCTCAGAATCAAAAATCCATTGGGGGATTGTTTTATTGGGCAAAACAATGATTTTACAAGGGGTTGGACATCCAATATCATGCCTTGGGGTATGCTATGTGAATGACCCCCCGAAAGGGGGCTATACGATATAGGCCCGCGCCTGCGCTTGATCTAACAACCTCTCTTCGAGGTGATTCTATTGCCTATCGGCAAAACACCTCAAAGAGGGAGGGGGCACAGTCAGTCAATCAGTTAGCTAGTCACGATGTCATTCAAAAGCCCCCCATCCCTCCTCCAACACCCAAATAGGGTGAAAAACATATATAGAGGGTCCAAAACATGCTTTACGTAGGATTTTTGATCATTATGAATGGTCAGAACATACAAAAAAATCGGTTTTGAAAATTTCCATTTTTGAGCTGCCGAGACTGGAAAATTGCATACGCAGGTTGTGGCCCAGCCCCTTGCCCCCGTCCAAACACCCAAATAGGGTGAAAAGCACATGAAGAGGGTCTAAAACATGCTTTACATAGGATATTTCATCATTGTGGATGTTCAGAATGTAAAAAATAATCAGTTTCGAAAATTGCCATTTTTGAGCTGCCGAGGCTGGAAAACTGCATAAGCAAGTTGTGCCCCAAACCCCTTGGGACCCCCTCCCAACAGAATTTCCTCAAAATCAATGTCGATGAATCCTTATGTCCTCACCATCTGGTATCACTGACATTGTTGCTGGGAGGAGGCGGGGGGGGGGCTCCACAGCACAGGCCCGTTGCAGGACACAGTAGGCGTAGATAAACATGCAGGGCTGCCAGGGGCTTCATTTCAATCGGCACAGACATCCTTTGCCACAGCACATCAAGTCATTGAAGCTGCACTTGGTACGAGGGGTGGCCGTCCTGTGTTTCACTCTTGTGTTGCTTTGTAGAGAACCATTGCACTATGCCGCCCGGATACACAAGCGATGTCGCCATTTGTAACTCCAAGTTTGGATGCACTCAAGCGGATCTGCAAAAGGGAAGTGTAACGTGTGCCTTCGGCTGGAAGGAATCGTTAGGCTGGAAAGGAATCGTTACTGGAACGCCTGGCTGCGCTACTGGTTCCATGCCATTTACCGGCCTCAGCGGCTGCATAGGTCGGCTTGCCCCTGGTGCTTTCAGTCCACCCTTGTCAGTTGCTTGCCTGAGTTGGAGGTGACCCAACTGGGGGAGCGTGGGTGGGTGGGTCCCCTCTGCTCCGGAACGGGTCTGGGGGATCATTTTCGTGCGGCCTTTTGGTTGGGGAGGACTCTTTCATTGTGGCCCGTCTCCCCTGCCGGGTACCCTACCTGTGTTTTAGGAGGGAGTTGTACGCTGCGTGTGTGCGTGTTTGGGGGATAGCCAAGTTGAGGGCCCAGGATGCCGATCGGGAGAAACAGGTGCTCAAAAGCTAAGCAAGAATGTTTTTTTTTGTTTGGGAATGGTTTCTTCGTGCATGGCGCCCGCAAAGATCATGCTCGAAAAATGGTAGTGTTTAATTAAATCACCTCGAAGAGGGTTGTTAGATCAAGCGCAGGTGCGTACGCCATATACCCCCTTTTTTTTGGGGTCATTCGCGTACAATTCCCCAAGGTATGGTACCGGATGTCCAACCCCTTGTAAAATCATCATTTTAGGAGAGAAAATGATCCCCCAATGAATTTTTCATTTTTGACCCCTTTAGCCCCCCGTACCCGGGTACCCCTTCCCGGCGGGGATGGGGGGGGGTCGGGGGGGGGGTCAAAACTTCTTTGCGTATTCTGGGCGCTGTGTGTGAATTTGGACCCAGGTCCCGCGCAACTTTTTTCTTGCACATGGACCCCCTAACCCATGGCGGGGGTCCCGGGTCCGAACTCCAGGTACCCCGGGTCGCCCCCCCCTATGGGCCCTTACTAGTGAGGACTTAGCCGTTTTCACGCTGGATAAGGCTGTTTAGTGACACCTGCAAGATTTCCAAAAATCACCTCGCAGAGGTTGTTAGATCAAAGCCAGGCAGGCGTATATGGGGGAAAATGCCACATACCCCCCCATTTTGGCCTTTTTGGGCCTATTCGCGTACCTTACCCCAAGGGGTTGAATTTTTAGTTTAACCCCTTGTAAAATCATTATTTTGTCCAATAAAAGCATCCCCCAATGAGTTTTTGGTCCGGACCCCCCCAGACCCCCCCCCCACTTGAAACCCACTTTTTTGAGGTTTTGAGGGAGGGGTGGGGGGGGGGTCGGGGGGTGGGGGGGGGGGTCAAAAATGTCGAAAAAAATGACCCCCCCCTTTTTTGGGTCGAAAATCATGAATCTTTTGGGTTTTTTTCGATTTTGAGCCGAAAAAGTGTTTCCGGGTCCCGACTCTATGGGGTTTGTGTGGGGCGGAGTGGGACGAGCGCTTATGCGGGTTATGCACTTTTTCAGCCATTTTTGGCATGTTGGTGGTTTTGGCGACCTCGGTGACCCCGTGGTACCCAGTCTGAGGGGTGTAAGTGGGGATGTTGTGACAGTATATGCCTACTAGGATACGAAAGGACGTTTTTTGCAGTCTCTAGCCTTGCTGAGAGCCGGTCACAACCCGTGCCAAAGACGCCAAATGACTGTTTCCACCAATAATGGCCTAGTGAATGGGTTGGTACACAACCTGCTTATGCAGTTTTTCACCCCGGACAGCTCAAAAATCGAAGTTTTGGAAACTTGTTTTTTTGACGTTGTGACCAACTAAAATGACCATCCAAGGTATGTAAAGCATGTTTTAGGCCGTATTTACATGTTTTTCACCCTGTTTGGCTAATAGCTCCGGGGGGGGTGGGGTCCTCCCAAGGGGTTGGTACACAACCTGCTTATGCAGTTTTTCACCCTGGACAGCTCAAAAATCGAAGTTTTTGAAACTTGTTTCTTTGATACCGTGATCACCTAAAATGATCATCCAAGGTATGTAAAGCATGTTTTAGCCCGTATTTATGTAGTTTCCATCCTATTTTGGGTGTGTTTTGCTCAGGGTAGATTCTCTGCGAGGTGGACCTGCCGAAGGCAATAGAATCACCTCGCAGAGGTTGTTAGATCAAAGCCAGGCAGGCGTATATATGGGGAAAACGCCACATACCCCCCCATTTTGGCTTTTTTGGGCCTATTCGCGTACCCTACCCCAAGGGGTTGAATTGTTAGTTTAACCCCTTGTAAAATCATTATTTTGTCCAATAGACGCATCCCCCAAAGAGTTTTTGGTCCGTACCCCCCCAGACCCCCCCCACTTGAAACCCACTTTTTTGAGGTTTTGAGGGAGGTGGGGGGGGGGGGGGGCTCAAAAATGTCGAAAAAATGACCCCCCCTTTTTTTGGGTCGAAAATCATGAATCTTTTGGTTTTTTTCGATTTTGAGCCGAAAAAGTGTTTCCGGGTCCCGACTCTATGGAGTTTGTGTGGGGCGGAGTGCGACGAGCGCTTATGCAGTTTATGCACTTTTCAGCCATTTTTGGTATGTTGGCGGTTTTGGCAACCTCGGTGACCCCGTGGTACCCACTCCGAGGGGTGTGAGTGGGGATGTTGTGACAGTATATGCCTGCCACGATACAGAAGGACGTTTTTTGCAGTCTCTAGCCTTGCCTAGGGCCGTTCACAACCCGTGCCAAAGACGCGAAATGACTGTTTCCACCAATAATGGCCTAGTGAATGGGCCAGCACACAACCTGCTTATGTAGTTTTGCACCCTGGGCAGCTCAAAAATCGAAGTTTTCAAAACTGGTTTTTTGTGATATTGTGATCACCCAAAATGACCATCCAAGGTATGTAAAGCATGTTTTAGGCTGCATTTGCGTGTTTTTCATCCTATTTGGGTATTAGGTCCAGGGGGGGGGGTGTCCCAAGGGATTGGTACACAACCTGCTTATGCAGTTTTTCACCCTGGGCATCGAAGTTTTCAAAACTTGTTTTTATGATATTGTGATCACCTAAAATGACCATCCAAGGTATGTAAAGCATGTTTTAGGCCGTATTTACGTTTATTTCACCCTATTTGGGTATTAGGTCCCGGGGGGGGGGGTGTCTCCCAAGGGATTGGTACACAACCTGCTTATGCAGTTTTTCACCCTGGGCAGCTCAAAAATCGAAGTCACCTCGCAGAGGTTGTTAGATCAAAGCCAGGCAGGCGTATATATGGGGAAAACGCCACATACCCCCCCATTTTGGCTTTTTGGGCCTATTCGCGTACCCTACCCCAAGGGGTTGAATTGTTAGTTTAACCCTTGTAAAATCATTATTTTGTCCAATAAAGGCATCCCCCAATGAGTTTTTGGTCCGGACCTCCCCAGACCCCCCCCCACTTGAAACCCACTTTTTTGAGGTTTTCAGGGAGGGGGGGGGGTGGGGGGGTGGGGGTGGGGGGGGGGTCCAAAAATGACCCCCCCTTTTTTTGGGTCGAAAATCATGAATCTTTTGGTTTTTTTCAATTTTGAGCCAAAAAAGTGTTTCCGGGTCCCGACTCCATAGGGTTTGTATGGGGCGGAGTGGGACGAGCGCTTATGCAGTTTATGCACTTTTCAGCCATTTTTGGTATGTTGGTGGTTTTGGCGACCTCGGTGACCCCGTGGTACCCACTTAGAGGGGTGCGAGTGGGGATGTTGTGACAGTATATGCATGCTAGGATACGGAAGGACGTTTTTTGCAGTCTCTAGCCTTGCTTAGGGCCGTTCACAACCCGTGCCAAAGACGCGAAAGGCCTGTTTCCACCAATAATGGCCTAGTGAATGGGCCGGTACACAACCTGCTTATGCAGTTTTCACC
>OZ038393.1:23913041-24045541 GCA_964036045.1 Eutreptiella sp. 'Long Island Sound 2002'
GGCCTAGTGAATGGGCCGGTACACAACCTGCTTATGCAGTTTTTCACCCCGGACAGCTCAAAAATCGAAGTTTTCGAAACTTGTTTTTTTGATATTGTGACCACCCAAAATGACCATCCAAGGTATGTAAAGCCTGTTTTAGGCCGTATTTACGTGTTTTTCACCCCATTTGGGTATTATGTCCGGGGGGGGGAGGGTCCTCCCAAGGGATTGGTACACAACCTGCTTATGCAGTTTTTCACCCCGGACAGCTCCAAAAATCGAAGTTTTTGAAACTTGTTTTTTTGATATTGTGACCACCCAAAATGACCATCCAAGGTATGTAAAGCATGTTTTAGGCCGTATTTACGTGTTTTTCACCCTATTTTGGGTATTAGGTCGGGGGGGGGGGGGGGGGGGGCTCCCAAGGGACGGGTGCACAACCTGCCTATGCAGCTTTTCAACCCGGACAGCTCAAAAATCGAAGTTTTCGAAACTTATTTTTTTGATATTTTGACCACCCAAAATGACCATCCAAGCTATGCAAAGCATGTTTTAGGCCGTATTTACGTGTTTTTCACCCTATTTGGGTATCAGGTCGGGGGGGGGGGGGGGGGGGGGCTCCCAAGGGATTGGTGCACAACCTGCTTATGCAGCTTTTCAACCCGGACAGCTCAAAAATCGAAGTTTTCGAAACTTGTTTTTTTGATATTGTGACCACCCAAAATGACCACCCAAGGTATGTAAAGCATGTTTTAGGCCGTATTTACGTGTTTTTCACCTTATTTGGGAATCAGGTCCGGGGGGGGGGGGGGGGGGGCTCCTAGGGGATTGGTACACAACCTGCTTATGCAGTTTTTCACCCCGGACAGCTCAAAAATCGAAGTTTTTGAAACTTGTTTTTCTGATATTGTAACCACCTAAAATGATCATCCAAGGTATGTAAAGCATTTTTTAGGCCGTATGTACATCTTTTTCACCCTATTTGGGTATTAGGTCCCGGGGGTGGGGGGGGGGGGTCTCCCAAGGGATTGGTACACAACTTGCTAGTGCAGTTTTTCACGCTGGGCAGCTCAAAAATCGAAGTTTTTGAAACTTGTTTTTTTTGATACCGTGATCACCTAAAATGATCATCCAAGGTATGTAAAGCATGTTTTAGCCGGTATTTATGTAGTTTCCACCCTATTTTGGGGTGTGTGTTGCTCGCGGTAGATTCTCTGCGAGGTGGACTTGCCGAAGGCAATAGAATTTTCAAAACTGGTTTTTATGATATTGTGATCACCTAAAATGACCATCCAAGGTATGTAAAGCATGTTTTAAGCTGTATTTGCGTGTTTTTCATCCTATTTGGGTATTAAGTCCGGGGGGGGGGGGTCGGTCCCAAGGGATTGATACACAACCTGCTGATGCGGTTTTTGAACCTGGGCAGCTCAAAAATCGAAGTTTTTGAAATTTGTATTTTTGATATTGTCACCACTTGAAATGACCATCCAAGGTATGTAAAGCATGTTTTAGGCCGTATTTACATGTTTTTCACCCTATTTGGGTATTGGCCGCACGGGGGGGGGGGGGTGGGGGCTCCCAAGGGATTGGTACACAACCTGCTTATGCAGTTTTTCACCCTGGGCAGCTCAAAAATCGAAGTTTTCGAAACTTCTTTTTTTGATATTGTCACCACTTAAAATGACCATCCAAGCTATGTAAAGCATGTTTTAGGCCGTATTTATATAGTTTTTTCCCTGTTTTGTGTGTGCGTTGCTTGCAGTAGATTCTCTGCGAGGGCAATAGAATTTTTCGAAACCTGTTTTTTTGATATTTTGACCACCTAAAATGACCATCCAAGGTATGTAAAGCATGTTTTAGGCCGTATTTACGTGTTTTTCACCCCATTTGGGTATTAGGTCCGGGGGGGGGGGGGGGGGGGGGCTCCCAAGGGATTGGTACACAACCTGCTTATGCAGTTTTTCACCCTCGGCAGCTCAAAAATCGAATTTTTTGAAACTTGTTTTTTTGATATTGTGATCACCTAAAATGACTGGCTGTATTTACGTGTTTTACACCCTATTTGGGTATTAGGTCCGGGGGGGGGAGCGGGGGGGGGGGGGGGGGGGGCTCCCAAGGGATTGGTACACAACCTTATGGAGTTTTTCACCCCGGGCAGCTCAAAAATCGAAGTTTTCAAAACTGGTTTTTATGATATTGTGATCACTTAAAATGACCATCCAAGGTATGTAAAGCATTTTTTAGGCCGTATTTACGTATATTTTACCCTATTGGGGTATTAGGTCCCGGGGGGGGGGGGGGGGTGTCTCCCAAGGGATTGATACACAACCGGCTTATGCAGTTTTTCAACCTGGGCAGCTCAAAAATCGAAGTTTTTGAAACTTGTTTTTTTGATATTGTCAGCAACTAAAATGACCATCTAAGGTATGTACAGCATGTTTTAGGCCGTATTTACATGTTTTTCACCCTATCTGGGTATTGGCCGCACGGGGGGGGGGGGGGGGGGGGCTCCCAAGGGATTGGTACACAACCTGCTTATGCAGTTTTTCACCCTGGGCAGCTCAAAAATCGAATTTCTCGAAACTTGTTTTTTTGATATTGTCACCACTTAAAATGACCATCCAAGGTATGTAAAGCATTTTTTAGGCCGTATTTATGTAGTTTTAACCCTATTTAGGGTGTGTGTCGCTTGGGGTAGAATCTCTGCGAGGTGGACTTGCCGAAGGCAATAGAATCACCTCGCACAGGTTGTTAGACCAAAGCAAGGCAGGCGTATATATGGGGAAAACGCCACATACCCCCTCATTTTGGCCTTTTTGGGCCTATTCGCGTACCCTACCCCAAAGGGTTGAATTGTTAGTTTAACCCCTTGTAAAATCATTATTTTGTCCAATAGACGCATCCCCCAATGAGTTTTTGGTCCGGACCCCCCCAGACCCCCCCCCACTTGAAACCCACTTTTTTGAGGTTTTGAGGGAGGTGGGGGGGGGGGTGGGGGGGGGTCAAAAATGTCGAAAAAATGACCCCCCCTTTTTTTGGGTCGAAAATCATGAATCTTTTGGTTTTTTTCGATTTTGAGCCGATAAAGTGTTTCCGGGTCCCGACTCCATGGGGTTTGTATGGGGCGGAGTGGGACGAGCGCTTATGCAGGTTATGCACTTTTTAGCCATTTCTGCTATGTTGGCGGTTTTGGCAACCTCGGTGACCCCGTGCTACCCACTCCGAGGGGTGTAAGTGGGGATGTTGTGACAGTATATGCCTACTAGGATACGGAAGGACGTTTTTTGCAGTCTCTAGCCTTGCCTAGGGCCGTTCACAACCCGTGCCAAAGACGCGAAATGACTGTTTCCGACAATAATGGCCTAGTGAATGGGCCAGTACACAACCTGCTTATGCAGTTTTTCACCCTGGGCAGCTCAAAAATCGAAGTTTTCGAAACTTCTTTTTTTGATATCGTGACAACCCAAAATGATCATCCAAGGTATGTAAAGCATGTTTTAGGCCGTATTTACATGTTTTCACCCAATTTTGGGTATTTGGGTATTACCTCCGGGGGGGGGGGGGGGGGTCTCCCAAGGGATTGGTACACAACCTGCTAATGCAGTTTTTCACCCTGGGCAGCTCAAAAATCGAAGTTTCCGAAACTTGTTTTTTTGATATTGTGATCACCTAAAATGACCATCCAAGGTATGTAAAGCATGTTTTAGGCCGTATTTACATGTTTTTCACCCAATTTTGGGTATTTGGGTATTACCTCCGGGGGGGGGGGGGGGTCTCCCAAGGGATTGGCACACAACCTGCTTATGCAGTTTTTCACCCTGGGCAGCTCAAAAATCGAAGTTTTCAAAACTTGTTTTTATGATATTGTGATCACCTAAAATGACCATCCAAGGTATGTACAGCATGTTTTAGGCCGTATTTACGTGTTTTTCACCCTATTTGGGTATCAGGTCGGGGGGGGGGGGGGGGGGGGGCTCCCAAGGGACTGGTGCACAACCTGCTTATGCAGCTTTTCAACCCGGACAGCTCAAAAATCGAAGTTTTCGAAACTTGTTTTTTTGATATTGTGACCACCCAAAATGACCACCCAAGGTATGTAAAGCATGTTTTAGGCCGTATTTACGTGTTTTTCACCTTATTTGGGAATTAGGTCCGGAGGGGGGGGGGGGGGGGGGGGCTCCTAGGGGATTGGTACACAACCTGCTTATGCAGTTTTTCACCCCGGACAGCTCAAAAATCGAAGTTTTTGAAACTTGTTTTTCTGATATTGTGACCACCTAAAATGATCATCCAAGGTATGTAAAGCATGTTTTAGGCCGTATTTACGTGTTTTTCACCCTATTTGGGTATTAGGTCCCAGGGGTGGGGGGGGGGGGGGTCTCCCAAGGGATTGGTACACAACTTGCTAGTGCAGTTTTTCACGCTGGGCAGCTCACAAATCGAAGTTTTTGAAACTTGTTTTTTTGATACCGTGATCACCTAAAATGATCATCCAAGGTATGTAAAGCATGTTTTAGCCGGTATTTATGTAGTTTCCACCCTATTTTGGGGTGTGTGTTGCTCGGGGTAGATTCTCTGCGAGGTGGACTTGCCGAAGGCAATAGAATTTTCAAAACTGGTTTTTATGATATTGTGATCACCTAAAATGACCATCCAAGGTATGTAAAGCATGTTTTAAGCTGTATTTGCGTGTTTTTCATCCTATTTGGGTATTAAGTCCGGGGGGGGGGGGGGGGTCGGTCCCAAGGGATTGATACACAACCTGCTGATGCGGTTTTTGAACCTGGGCAGCTCAAAAATCGAAGTTTTTGAAATTTGTATTTTTGATATTGTCACCACTTGAAATGACCATCCAAGGTATGTAAAGCATGTTTTAGGCCGTATTTACATGTTTTTCACCCTATTTGGGTATTGGCCGCACGGGGGGGGGGGGGGCCGGGGGCTCCCAGCTCCCAAGGGATTGGTACACAACCTGCTTATGCAGCTTTTCACCCTGGGCAGCTCAAAAATCGAAGTTTTCGAAACTTTTTTTTTTGATATTGTCACCACTTAAAATGACCATCCAAGCTATGTAAAGCATGTTTTAGGCCGTATTTATATAGTTTTTTCCCTGTTTTGTGTGTGCGTTGCTTGCAGTAGATTCTCTGCGAGGGCAATAGAATTTTTCGAAACCTGTTTTTTTGATATTTTGACCACCTAAAATGACCATCCAAGGTATGTAAAGCATGTTTTAGGCCGTATTTACGTGTTTTTCACCCCATTTGGGTATTAGGTCCGGGGGGGGGGGGGGGGGGGGCTCCCAAGGGATTGGTACACAACCTGCTTATGCAGTTTTTCACCCTCGGCAGCTCAAAAATCGAATTTTTTGAAACTTGTTTTTTTGATATTGTGATCACCTAAAATGACTGGCTGTATTTACGTGTTTTACACCCTATTTGGGTATTAGGTCCGGGGGGGGGGGAGCGGGGGGGGGGGGGGGCTCCCAAGGGATTGGTACACAACCTTATGGAGTTTTTCACCCCGGGCAGCTCAAAAATCGAAGTTTTCAAAACTGGTTTTTATGATATTGTGATCACTTAAAATGACCATCCAAGGTATGTAAAGCATTTTTTAGGCCGTATTTACGTATATTTTACCCTATTGGGGTATTAGGTCCCGGGGGGGGGGGGTGTCTCCCAAGGGATTGATACACAACCGGCTTATGCAGTTTTTCAACCTGGGCAGCTCAAAAATCGAAGTTTTTGAAACTTGTTTTTTTGATATTGTCAGCAACTAAAATGACCATCCAAGGTATGTACAGCATGTTTTAGGCCGTATTTACATGTTTTTCACCCTATCTGGGTATTGGCCGCACGGGGGGGGGGGGGGGGCTCCCAAGGGATTGGTACACAACCTGCTTATGCAGTTTTTCACCCTGGGCAGCTCAAAAATCGAATTTCTCGAAACTTGTTTTTTTGATATTGTCACCACTTAAAATGACCATCCAAGGTATGTAAAGCATTTTTTAGGCCGTATTTATGTAGTTTTAACCCTATTTAGGGTGTGTGTCGCTTGGGGTAGAATCTCTGCGAGGTGGACTTGCCGAAGGCAATAGAATCACCTCGCACAGGTTGTTAGACCAAAGCCAGGCAGGCGTATATATGGGGAAAACGCCACATACCCCCTCATTTTGGCCTTTTTGGGCCTATTCGCGTACCCTACCCCAAAGGGTTGAATTGTTAGTTTAACCCCTTGTAAAATCATTATTTTGTCCAATAGACGCATCCCCCAATGAGTTTTTGGTCCGGACCTCCCCAGACCCCCCCCACTTGAAACCCACTTTTTTGAGGTTTTGAGGGTGGTGGGGGGGGGGGTGGGGGGGGGTCAAAAATGTCGAAAAAATGACCCCCCCTTTTTTTGGGTCGAAAATCATGAATCTTTTGGTTTTTTCGATTTTGAGCCGATAAAGTGTTTCCGGGTCCCGACTCCATGGGGTTTGTATGGGGCGGAGTGGGACGAGCGCTTATGCAGGTTATGCACTTTTTAGCCATTTCTGCTATGTTGGCGGTTTTGGCAACCTCGGTGACCCCGTGCTACCCACTCCGAGGGGTGTAAGTGGGGATGTTGTGACAGTATATGCCTACTAGGATACGGAAGGACGTTTTTTGCAGTCTCTAGCCTTGCCTAGGGCCGTTCACAACCCGTGCCAAAGACGCGAAATGACTGTTTCCACCAATAATGGCCTAGTGAATGGGCCAGTACACAACCTGCTTATGCAGTTTTTCACCCTGGGCAGCTCAAAAATCGAAGTTTTCGAAACTTCTTTTTTTGATATCGTGACAACCCAAAATGATCATCCAAGGTATGTAAAGCATGTTTTAGGCCGTATTTACATGTTTTCACCCAATTTTGGGTATTTGGGTATTACCTCCGGGGGGGGGGGGGGGTCTCCCAAGGGATTGGTACACAACCTGCTAATGCAGTTTTTCACCCTGGGCAGCTCAAAAATCGAAGTTTCCGAAACTTGTTTTTTTGATATTGTGATCACCTAAAATGACCATCCAAGGTATGTAAAGCATGTTTTAGGCCGTATTTACATGTTTTTCACCCAATTTTGGGTATTTGGGTATTACCTCCGGGGGGGGGGGGGGGTCTCCCAAGGGATTGGCACACAACCTGCTTATGCAGTTTTTCACCCTGGGCAGCTCAAAAATTGAATTTTTCGAAACTTGTTTTTTTTGATGTTGTCATCACCTAAAATGACCATCCAAGGTATGTAAAGCATGTTTTAGGCCGTATTCACGTGTTTTTCACCCTATTTGGGTATTGGGTTGGGGGGGGGGGGGTCTCCCAAGGGATTGGTACACAACCTGCTTGTGCAGTTTTTCACCTTGGACAGCTCAAAAATCGAAGTTTTCGAAACTTGTTTTTTTGATATTGTGATCACCTAAAATGACCATCCAAGGTATGTAAAGCATGTTTTAGGCCGTATTTACATGTTTTTCACCCGATTTGGGTATTTGGGTATTACCTCCGGGGGGGGGGGGGGGTCTGGGTGAGTGCCGCCTGGCATAAGAGATATGTGCCCGTGGGGCGAGGCAAAATTTGGCCCACGCGCAGCCCCCAAAGTCATGACGTTAGCGGGTTGGGCTCTGTCACGGTGACGTCATGAACGGGCTCCCAACCTCTCAAGCGTTCAAGAACATGGAGAACGAGTCGTCCCAACAACACCACACGTGACATCAACAATGTCAAGCCACGGGGGTCTCCCAAGGGATTGGTACACAACCTGCACATGCAGTTTTTCACCTTGGACAGCTCAAAAATCGAAGTTTTCGAAACTTGTTTTTTTGATATTGTCATCACCCAAAATGACCATTCAAGCAATGTAAAGCATGTTTTAGGCTGTATTTACGTGTTTGTAACCTTATTTGGGTATTGGGTGGGGGGGGGGTCTCCTAGGGGATTGGTACACAACCTGCTTGTGCAGTTTTTCACCGTGGAGAGCTCAAAAATCGAAGTTTTCGAAACTTGTTTTTTTATACCGTGATCACCTAAAATGACCATCCAAGGTATGTAAAGCATGTTTTAGGCCGTATTTATGTAGTTTCCACCCTATTTTGGGTACGTGTTGCTCGGTGTAGATTCTCTGCGAGCTGGACTTGCCGAAGGCAATAGAATTTCCGAAACAGATTTTTTTGATACTTTATCCATCCAAAATGATCCAATATCCTGTGTAAAGCATGTTTTAGCCCCTCTCTATGCGTTTTTCACACTATTTGGGTGTTGGGGGTGGGGTGGCTCCCAAGGGGTCTAGGGCACAACCTGCTTATGCAGCTTTTCCGCCTCAGCAGCTCAAGAATGGTTGTCCCTCTCCCCTCTTCGAGGTGCCTTGCCGAAGGCAATAGAATCACCTCGCAGAGGTTGTTAGATCAAAGCCAGGCAGGCGTATATAGGGGAAAACGCCACATACCCCCCCATTTTGGCCATTTTGGGCCTATTCGCGTACCCTACCCCAAGGGGTTGAATTGTTAGTTTAACCCCTTGTAAAATCATTTTTTTGTCCAATAAACGCATCCCCCAATGAGTTTTTGGTCCGGACCCCCCCAGACCCCCCCCACTTGAAACCCACTTTTTTCAGGTTTTGAGGGAGGTGGGGGGGGGGGGGGGGGGCAGGGGGGGGGGGTGGGGGGGGGGTCAAAAAATGACCCCCCCCTTTTTTGGGTCGAAAATCATGAATCTTTTGGTTTTTTTTTATTTTGAGCCGAAAAAGTGTTTCCGGGTCCCGACTCCATAGGGTTTGTATGGGGCGGAGTGGGACGAGCGCTTATGCAGTTTATGCATTTTTTCAGCCATTTTTGCTATGTTGGCGGTTTTGGCGACCTCAGTGACCCCGTGGTACCCACTCTGAGGGGTGCGAGTGGGGATGTTGTGACAGTATCTGCCTACTAGGATACGGAAGGACGTTTTTTGCAGTCTCTAGCCTTGCTTAGGGCCTTTTCCAACCCGTGCCAAAAACGCAAAATGGCTGTTTCCACCAATAATGGCTTAGTGAATGGGCCGGTACACAACCTGCTTATGCAGTTTTTTACCCTGGACAGCTCAAAAATCGAAGTTTCCGAAACTTACTTTTTTGACATCGTGATCACCTAAAATGACCATCCAAGCTATGTAAAGCATGTTTTAGGCCGTATTTACGTGGTTTTCACCCGATTTGGGTATTAGGTCCGGGGGGGGGGGGGGGGGGCTTCCAAGGGATTGGTACACAACCTGCTTATGCACTTTTTCACTATGGGCAGCTCAAAAATCGAAGTTTTCGAAGCTTATTTTTTTGATGTTGTGACCACTTAAAATGACCATCCAAGCTATGCAAAGCATGTTTTAGGCCGTATTTGCGTGTTTTTCACCCTATTTGGGTGTTAGGTCCGGGGGGGGGGGGGTCTCCCAAGGGACGGGTGCACAACCTGCTTATGCAGCTTTTCAACCCCGACAGCTCAAAAATCGAAGTTTTTGAAACTTTTTTGTTTGATATTGTGACCACCCAAAATGACATTTCAAGATATGCAAAGCATGTTTTAGGCCGTATTTACGTGTTTTTCACCCTTTTTGGGTGTTAGGTCGGGGGGGGGGGTGTCTCCCAAGGGACGGGTGCACAACCTGCTTATGCAGTTTTTCACCCCGGACAGCTCAAAAATGGAAGTTTTTGAAACTTGTTTTTGTGATATTGTGACCACCTAAAATGACCATCCAAGGTATGTAAAGCCTGTTTTAGGCCGTATTTACGTGTTTTTCACCCGATTTGGGTATTAGGTCCAAGGGAGGGGGGTCTGCCAAGGGATTGGTACACAACCTGCTGATGCAGTTTGTCACCCTGGGCACCTCAAAAATCGAAGTTTTCGAAACTTGTTTTTTGTTCTTGTAATCACCTTAAATGACCATCCAAGCTATGTAAAGCATGTTTTCGCCCGTATTTATGTAGTTTCCACCCTATTTGGGGTGTGTGTTGCTCGGGGTAGATTCTCTGCGAGGTGGACTTGCCGAAGGCAATAGAATTTTGACAACCCCCACAGGATGTACTTTCATTTTTTCGGAGAAGTGCACTTTTCACCCATTTTTGACATTGTTTTGGATCTAGGAATGGGCCAGTTCCAAGGATACTTTGAGCTTTCAGTGCACTGAAATCACCTCGCAGAGGTTGTTGGATCAAAGCCAGGCAGGCGTATATAGGGGAAAACGCCACATACCCCCCATTTTGGCCATTTTGGGCCTATTCGCGTACCCTACCCCAAGGGGTTGAATTGTTAGTTTAACCCCTTGTAAAATCATTATTTTGTCCAATAAAGGCATCCCCCAATGAGTTTTCGGTCCGGACCCCCCCCAGACCCCCCCCACTTGAAACCCACTTTTTTTCAGGTTTTGAGGGAGGGGTGGGGGGGGTGGGGGGGGTGGGGGGGGGGGTCAAAAATGTCAAAAAAAATGACCCCCCCCTTTTTTGGGTCGAAAATCATGAATCTTTTGGTTTTTTTCAATTTTGAGCCAAAAAAGTGTTTCCGGGTCCCGACTCCATAGGGTTTGTATGGGGCGGAGTGGGACGAGCGCTTATGCAGGTTATGCACTTTTTCAGCCATTTTTGGTATGTTGGTGGTTTTGGCGACCTCGGTGACCCCGTGGTACCCACTTTGAGGGGTGCGAGTGGGGATGTTGTGACAGTATATGCCTACTAGGATACGGAAGGACGTTTTTTGCAGTCTCTAGCCTTGCCTAGGGCCGTTCACAACCCGTGCCACAGACGCGAAATGACTGTTTCCACCAATAATGGCCTAGTGAATGGGCCAGTACACAACCTGCTTATGCAGTTTTTCACCCCGGACTCAAAAATCGAAGTTTTCGAAACTTCTTTTTTTGATGGTGTGACCACCCAAAATGACCATCCAAGGTATGTAAAGCATGTTATAGGCTGTATTAACCTGTTTTTCACCCTATTTGGGCATTAGGTCCGGGGGGGGGGGGTCTCCCAAGGGATTGGTACACAACCTGCTTATGCAGTTTTTCAACCTGAGCAGGTCAAAAATCGAAGGTTGGTGTTTTTCGATTTTGAGCCGAAAAAGTGTTTCCGGGTCCGGACTCCATAGGGTTTGTATGGGCTGGAGTGGGACGATCGCTTATGCAGGTTATGCACTTTTTAGCCATTTCTGCTATGTTGGCGGTTTTCGCGACCTCACTGATCCCGTGGTACCCACTTTGAGGGGTGTGAGTGGGGATGTTGTGACAATATATGCCTACTAGGATATGGAAGGACATTTTTTGCAGTCTCTAGCCGTGCCGAGGGCCCGTCCATGCCGGTGCCAAAGACGCGAAAGGACTATTTCCACGAATAATGGCCTAGTGAATAGGCCGGTACCCAACCTGCTTGAGGAGTTTTTTACCCTAGGCAGCTCAAAAATCGAAGTTTTCCAAACTTGTTATTATGATATTGTGACCACACAATGTGATCATCCAAGGTATGTAAAGCATATTTTAGGCCGTATTTACACGATTTTCACCCTATTTGGGTATTGGCTGCACGGTGGGGGGGGGGGTGCTGGCAAGGGATTGGTACACAACCTGCTTATGCAGTTTTTCACCCTGGACAGCTCAAAAATCGAAGTTTTCCAAACTTGTTATTATGATATTGTGACCACACAATGTGATCATCCAAGGTATGTAAAGCATATTTTAGGCCGTATTTACACGATTTTCACCCTATTTTGGTATTGGCTGCACGGTGGGGGGGGGGGGTGCTGGCAAGGGATTGGTACACAACCTGCTTATGCAGTTTTTCACCCTGGACAGCTCAAAAATCGAAGTTTTCGAAACTTACTTTTTTGACATTGTGATCACCAAAAATGATCATCCAAGGTGTGTAAAGCATGTTTTAGGCCGTATTTACATGTTTTTCACCCTATTTGGGTATTGGGCCGGGGGGGGGGGGGGCTTCCAAGGGATTGATACGCAACCTGCTTATGCAATTTTTCACCATGGACAGCCCAAAAATCGAAGTCACCTCGCAGAGGTTGTTAGATCAAAGCCAGGCAGGCGTATATATGGGGAAAACGCCACATACCCCCCCATTTTGGCCATTTTGGGCCTATTCGCGTACCCTACCCCAAGGGGTTGAATTGTTAGTTTAACCCCTTGTAAAATCATTATTTTGTCCAATAAATGCATCCCCCAATGAGTTTTTGGTCCGGACCCCCCCCAGACCCCCCCCCACTTGAAACCCACTTTTTAGGGGGGGGTGGGGGGGCGCCAAAAATGTCGAAAAAAATGACCCCCCCTTTTTTTGGGTCGAAAATCATGAATCTTTTGGTTTTTTTTCGATTTTGAGCCGAAAAAGTGTTTCCGGGTCCCGACTCCATGGGGTTTGTATGGGGCGGAGTGGGACGAGCGCTTATGCAGGTTATGCACTTTTTCAGCCATTTTTGCTATGTTGGCGGTTTTGGCGACCTCGGTGACCCCGTGCTACCCACTCCGAGGAGTGTAAGTGGGGATGTTGTGACAGTATATGCCTGCCACGATACGGAATGACATTTTTTGCAGTCTCTAGCCTTGCTTAGGGCCGTTCACAACCCGTGCCAAAGACGCGAAATGACTGTTTCCACCAACAATGGCCTCGTGAATGGGCCGGTACACAACCTGCTTATGCAGTTTTTCACCCCGGGCGGCTCAAAAATCGAAGTTTTTGAAACTTGTTTTTTTGATGTTGTGACAACCCAAAATGACCATCCAAGGTATGTAAAGCATGTTTTAGGCTGTATTTACGTATATTTCACCCTATTTGGGTATTAGGTCCCGGGGGGGGGGGTGTCTCCCAAGGGATTGGTACACAACCTGCTTATGCAGTTTTTCACCCTGGGCAGCTCAAAAATCGAATTTCGCGAAACTTGTTTTTTTGATATTGTCACCACTAAAAATGACCATCCAAGGTATGTAAAGCATGTTTTAGGCTGTATTTATGTAGTTTTTACCCTATTTAGGGTGTGTGAGGCTTGGGGTAGAATCTCTGCGAGGTGGACTTGCCGAAGGCAATAGAATTTGGCAAGACAGATTTGAGCAGATTTGAAATAGACCAAAAACACATGTTTGATCACTCAAAGAGGTGTGTCTCATGTCACTACATTTTTTTTTCTGCCATATGCAAATCCCCAAGTGTAGAGGGAGGCCCCAACCAACCAAATGTGGCAATGCTATTGGAGCTAGATCCGCCTCAACTGTGGACAGATGGACAATATCTGCAAAATACCCCACGCATTACACACCGAGCCTTAAACCTCGGTGTATCACGTGACATGTGTATTGTGACTATGCTCACCTACCACCGTTGAATAGTCCCGCAATGCAAGACGGTATATGTGCCCCTTTGAGGCGATGGTTGTGAAATGATGGTGTGCCAGCTCCCTCTATGGACTGTGTGCACCTTGGTGCGAACCACACCGTTCAGCCACAACCACGCCGTAAGCACTAGAATTCTTCATCATTTGCGTTGCTTCCAACCCATGTGGTTTGGGGCCTATGGCTGGGTGCTCCTCGGCGAGCTGGTGGAACCAGTAAGTTTGCACAACCTTTTGTGCAGTGTAGTGTGGAGCTACCCATATCACCAAGCAGCAGCCGCAGCAGGGGCAGCAATATGCCGGAAATGCAAAAAATCATCTAACTTTAGTGGATGATACCTATCAGTATGAAGTGGATTTTAGCAAAGGCTTGGGTTTGCAGGTGGCGGGCTCCAAAACCTGCCACAGAGGGCTAAAAGTGGTGTTGTCTCACAGTTTGTGGGAAAGATGTTGTGTGTTGTGGGCGGCATCTACATTCAAGTCACAACCCTAAACAATGACAAAAAAAAACGGCGAGCCACTCTTTGGCAGCTTTTTGACGCAAGCATCGGCCTCAAGGATCCCTCTTTGACATGAGAAAGGTGCCAAAGTGCCGCTAAAACAGACTGAAAATGTCAAAGTTTCAACAGTAGCCTACCTTTGCCCACTTTAAGAGCCATGTATTGCCTTGGGGACCATTGTACTGATGAACACGATGAATAGGAACAGTGGCAGGCTTACTGTGCACCACCCACACCCTTCAACCTCCGACATGAGGCATGTAGGATGGTTTCAATGCAAACGAGGCATTTTTTGGGTTCATTTGGAAGTTGCCCAGACACACCATTTGCACTTATAGGGCCCGTACCGAGCCCCTACCATTGAGTTTTCTTCAATTTTGGCATCATTATTATGGGCATCGGCCGTTCTGCCGTGCATTGAGTGTGGGGCTGCCCGCAGCAGAGGCAGGATGATGCAAGACGCAGCAACGCGGCCTCTTGATGGACAAAACTGAATGAAACACCGGAAATCGTGAAACAAAGCTAGAGGCAGTGCAGTTAGCGGCCATTTTTGGAACCTGCAGGCCATCCTTTGGCAGCCGCATTGTGCGCCAAGGAAAATGGGTTTCTCATCTTGTGCTTTTATAACAGAAACATGCGATGGATGATGTCCCAGGTGCAGTGCCAAACCGTCCCCTTGTTGTCTTTTTTTCGCCTCACTGGTTATCCCCCACCCCAGCCCCCCCCCACTTGGCACCCGCCAAAGGGCTTGCCAAGCCTATCAACACATGACCCCCCCATGGGGGATTCACCCCGGCCTGTACTTTCTACCGGTTTCCTCCCATTTTCTTCCCTTCCCAGAAATCGTTCACACATCTGTCGAAGAGTCCCAATGGGTCGCGGACAATTCCCAATTGCCTCCCGTTTTCCTTATTTCCCCAGCCTCCAAACTCCGGATCTGGTGAGTTGGTGTGCAGATGTGTAGTGGTGTGGTGTGTGGACTGGCATGCGCAAGCAAACCAGATGGCGAACGCACATAATCTGCTCGACATCCCACGAGGGTAGCTCTGTTTGGGGACCTGCATTGCTCCTGGCCCCCCTCCCCACCCGTAGCCCCTACGGAGCCTCCAAAGGGCCCCCTCTTTCGCCTCGCCTGCATCACTTGCTCCACCATTGCCACAAAGGGCAAGCAATACTGTAATCACAGAGCGTTCTGTGGCCAACAAGCCGCCCAAAAATCTGGGGTAAGTGCCAAACGACACCTCTTTCGAGCGTGACCCCCTGTCTACCCAAGCGGAATTCACTGAGCCCTTTTGTTGTCTGCTGATTTCAAAGACCGCAGATCCGGGATGCACCTTTCTTTTTGCATCATTTTCTACATCCAAAACACACGTTACACAAGTTGCGTTTCCTGAAGCCTCTCGTCCTGTTGGTGGGTTGCAGACATTCAAACACCTTGATCTCCCCGGTGGTATGCATGCGCCCCCCACCCCCACGGAACTGTCGCGGCATGCAGGCATCTTGGTGCAACTTTACATTGCTCCTGTTCACAGGCACTGACATCTGCAACACCCGACCAGGTAGTGGTGGTGGTCGTGGTGGGAACCTCAGGATCGACAGATCAAACCCCACGCTCTTTTATCGGTGTCAAGGCAGCACTCCAATACGCGACAAGTGTCCGAGCGGTCTCCTATTTGACTGCACCCGTTGGGCCTGCGTAGTCAGTATCCTTGCTACAACGAAGTGCCCAGGTATGATGGGTGCGTACATGGACAAGGTGCCATTGTGTCCTCGCCTCCTGCGCCAATTACTGAGGAGGCAGCGGGTCATTTGAAAGGGCAACAGACACTGGCTTTGGAAAAGGAAATGACCACCAAACCAGGACGCCTGCAAGCGCCCACTGCGAGTGCCCTTGACTGCGATCGTTTCAGGCGGTGAGGGATTTTGCAACAGGGGCCGATGTTGGATTAGCCGGGCGTTGGCAGGAGGTAGCCTGGGGCTTCAACACCGCTGTTTTGTGGCCCATTTGTGGACAATCACTGGGCGTACAAGTTTACTCTGTACGGATTGAAGGAGATGGTGACGGGCTGAGTAAAGGAACCGGCTGACACGGTGCGGAAACTGGTACCTCTGCCCCTTTTATACACGGAAGGCTGCATTTTCTGAGTGTCTAGATCTTAGCGTTACCAAATTTCTGGAGGCCACATATACTAAATCTCCATAATGACATACTACATATTGTATCCATGTTTGTAAGTACCCCCCTCTCCGCCTATCTCTGGCCGTGGCTATACCGAGCAACAACAACCCAGCAGCAGCAGCAGCAGCAGCAGCAGCAGCACCAACACAATACAACGATACACTTCCCCCCACTATCACGTTTTACATGCATTCCGCTTGTCCATCCTATCGCCTCTCATCTACTCTCGCGATGTTTCGCCTTGGCACGTGGCCTTCACAAGGATGAAGTTTTAGCCCCCAGACTCGGCGGGCACAGCCCAGGGCGTGGGCACCAAACGCTGGTGCCCTCCCCCATCTCCGGGGGGGTTTGCCCCAAAGACCCCCAGTTTTTGCCGAAACCCGCCCCCACAAGCCACCGGTAGCGGCGAACGGAAGGCACACGAAGGTCACGGCCGGGGGGGGGGGGGGGGGTTCGGCTTGGGTCATGTCCCATGCGATGGTCGGGGGTCGCCAGCCCCACGTCACGTCCGCCAAACCCCCAACAACGGGCCCTCCAACGGCCCGGACTCTGCGCGGGGCTGCGCCAAACGGCCCCGACCGAAGATTGCCCCGGAACCTGGGCCCCCTCCCTCAAGCCCCGGGGTCCTGGGGCACTCAGCCCCCCCCCCCCCCCAGGGAATCGCTTGAAGGGGGGGGGGTCCCCCCTCCCCCCCCCCAACACTCCGGCACTGACTCTACCCCAAAGGCATCCCTGTACCCCCACACCAGCCCCAACCGCATTTCCAACCGCCAGTAACCGCCCCCCAACCGCTTCACATCCCCTGTGACCGCTCTGCAACCGATCTGGAATTTCCCTGATCGCACCCCTCCCCTTCAAGCAAAGCCCTGCCCCCCCCCCCCCCCCCCAACTTTGTTGTGGTGTCCCCTGCAAACACCCAAACGGACCCCCCGCACTGGACCCCACCCGGTCAAGCCTCGACCCGGCCTCCGGCGTCAGACCTCCGTGCCACTCTTTGTTGTTGTGCAGAAATCACTTGCACAATGCCCCCGGGCTACGAAAGTGATGTCAGCCAGTGCAACGCCCCCGGCGGCTGCACTCTGACGGCGTTGCACGGAGGAGCTATCACTTGTGCCCCTGGCTTCACGGGGACTGTGTCTGGAATGCCTGGCTGCCTTACTGCGGGGGCTCCATTTGCCTTCCTCGGCGGCTGCTCCACCACAACACCCGTTCCAACACTCACACCCAGTGCCACGCCCAGTGCAATGGCCACGCGCAGCCGGACTTCCACGCTTTCCCTGACGGCCTCGTCAACGGCTGAACAAACCACAGGTATGTCCTGGAGATCGATGAAGCCAGAGCTATGATGTGCTCCGCGGGCACAGTGGTCTGGGAGATTTATTCTGATCCAGCGCCTGTATTTGGTACATCCTGCTGTCGGCAGTGGTGGAGGAAAAATGCGGCCAGCCAAGGATGATTAGGAGAGTACCCCCCGCTCGATGTGGGAGCAGCTACGCGGTTGCAGTTTGACGGTTGTTTGGGCCTTGACATGTGCAACTCCCATGTCGGTTCTGGTTTATTTCGGCCCCCAACCACCATCTTGCAACCGCAAAGCGCTGTCCAAGGGACAGTGGAAAGGTGGCATGTGCAGCTGTGAAGAAGAGGGGGGGCCGGTCTGGCAATGGGGCTGTGATTGCAGAGATGTAAGGGAAGTCTGAGAACCATTGATGTCTTGGTGCTTCAGTGAGCCCCTAGCCGGGCCAATCATACCCCACGCTGGTGGCACAGGTACTGGAGCCGGGTTGCCCAATCCCATCGTATTACAGAGGGGAGTAGGTTGGGCTGGGATGGCGTGCACCCTGCCCCATAGCCCACATGGGGCAGTCGGTACGACCGTCTTGTGGTTTCGGCGTGTGATGTCTGTGGTCTTGTACTCCTCACGTCCTCATTGCAGGCCCCGATTGTGCCATCAACAACGGTGGCTGTGGCCCCAATGCCGTGTGCACCAGCACTGCAGGCTCACGCACCTGCGCATGCAAACCTGGATTCTCTGGCAATGGGGTCCTATGCAGTGGTATGCCGGGCTGGAGGCTGCACAGGCAATTGCCCTCACCCGAGTCGTTTTCTGAACCTCCCCCACCCCCCCCCCCCTGCTCAAGGCCCTCCGACGCCAAAGGTAGTGATGAAAGCCATGCTCCAACATGACTGCCGCCCCTGAAGGTGCCGGAAGGCCTTTTTTGACCTTCAAAAGGGGCTCAAACAGAATGGCCGGCGTGATGTGGGGCTCAGTTTCAGGAAAATGCATTGGGGGCCGAGCTCCGTGCCCCAACCCCCTGGCAGCCGGACTCCCCCCCCCCCTTACCCCCTCACTGGGCCCTTGGGGCCCAAAAGGTTGTGCCGGTAGGGTTCGGTATAGACCTGCTGAGGGCGACTCCCGGTGGACGAAACGTCTGTTGCCTGTTTTCCATCCACTTGAGGCCTGGAATGGGTCGGTGTGCTGGTGTGCCTGGATGACCTGCTGTCAGATCGGGGCGGTTATCAGCCCCAGGTCACAGGTGGAGCTGATGCAGAGCATCTTTTTGGTTGGGAAATAGGATAGATCGACTGCTGGGTTCTCTACAGACTGCTTGTCTGAATACCCTCGTTGCACTGATTTCATAAATCCCATTTTCACTTTTTTCTGAGTTTGCTGTTCAAAGGTTCTATGGGATAGTTGGTCAGCTGTGACCTGAGCCCCTTTGAGCGGCTGCTGTCCCCTCCCCTCGTAATTCAGAACACACGCGGCCCTGCCCAGCCTACAGTGCCCCATTTGTTCTCTGAGGTTGTTGTGTTCGCAATGCAATGTTCTGTGTCTTGGTGCCCCTTTCCTCAGGCACGCACAAATACTCAGGGCACAAAACGAGCCCCGTGAGGTGAGTGCTGCTACGCTACCCCCGCCCCGCCCCTGTTCAAGACACGCCGTTGGCCAAGGTACCGTTGGCGTCCGGACAGTGTCGTTTCAGGACCGAGTTTTTGATGTAGCACCAAAACCCCAGATTGTTGAGTAGATGTCGTCCCTTGGGGTCTGGCACATCCCGCACAAGCCTGGCAGTGGGATATGGAATTCCAAACCTCATCCCTGTGGCCAAACGTCCGGTTGGTATCGGCCTATTGCCAGAGTCCCCTATTCTGGGTGGTGTGAGTGTAGTGATGTGGGGTCTACCTCAAGGGACCCAGGGGAGGGTCTTCAGCCTCCGGGACAATGGCAGCAATTGGTATACCCCTCTTACGCATGCACAGCCTTGTCTAGGCACCGGGTGGGCGTCCACCCGGTGTTTGCGGGATCGGTAGTAGGGACCACTAGTGGGGTGTCCCAGAAGCACCCCCCCCCCCCCCGTTCCGGTCACCGGAATGGCCGGAACGTGCCGGAACGTTTTGCTAGAACGTTGTGATTCTGTGAGGCTCAATGTTTTCCAGTGAAAACGCTTGCTGCTGCTGTGGTGGGAGGGGTGTCAAAATTTTGTGCTTAGAAGGAATGAAACAAGGCCGGGTGAAACAAAAGATGGTAGGTTGGTGGACCCACGCCGCTGATCGGTGGCTGGGATTCCAACCCACGACATCCTGGCGAAAAGCAAGTGTTCTACCACTCGATAGGTAGTTGATTTCGTTTAAATGGGGTTTCGCACTGTTTGTAGATGTAGTCCGCGATTTAACAAAAGCCAAACTATGAGTTCTGCAGACACCTTGTCCAGCCTGGACACCTCTTGTCAACCCGCCCCGGGCCAGTGCGAGCGGTCCCCAGGCACCCTTATGTCTTGCAACCCCATCTCCACATCTCCCGTATGAACCTCGCCACCTCTCTGTCCACCTCCGTCTTGCTCTTGCCTCTGCCTTCATGTGCATTGAAGTCCCGGATCGGTATTGGCGGGTTTCTGCCTGCCTATCTACCTGCTTGCTTGCTTGACTCACTGCGTGACTCACTACTTGCTTGATTGAGTGACTGATTGGCTAACTATGAGCCGCTAAGCCGCTCTTCGAGGTGCCTTGTCGAAGGCAATAGAATTTGCAAAGTGGGTCAAGGAGCGGCACAACTCCGTTTGCTTTGCAATAGTGGACCTGTGCCACGATTTTGAACGAGCCCCAGAGTTTGGGATGGCCGCTGAAGGGGTGAAGGACCTTCACACCAAATTTATGACTTTGCTAATAGGGATTGTTAATCGAATCAACCAATTGAACATTTTTTCTTTCGGTCTTGAGGCAGGGGGAGGATCTTTAGTGCAGTGATTGATTGCAGGTGGGCTGCTTCCATGGTATTCCTCACCCAGTTTTTCAACAATCATCCCAAACTCATGTCCGTTTCGCTTTTCGAGGGCAGTAAGGGGGAGCGGCCGACGTGGTGCGCGCGCGGCGCACAGATTTAGCGGTCTGACCTGCCACCCACACATGTGCGCATGGATTGATGAGCCCGCAAAGATGAATGTGTTGAGGTGCCGATTTGGTTGTGCTATGTTTAAGGGCAGGAGGGATGTTTGCACAAGTGTGGTACCCAAGGGGTGCCCTAGGAACACGCTAGAAGACCCAATTTTGTTCTAGCCTAGAACGCTTCATATCAATTCCCCTATCTATATCCATATGCATATCCCCTCATTGAACATGGAGCCCATTTGGGGGCATGTGGACACCCTGATCACCCTCCTTGTCCACGGTTGATCCCCCCCGAGGATCACCTTTGCCACCTTCTTGGAGGCCCCCCATTGGACGAGGCCCGTGTCGATGATCTCTTGAATCGCCGAAACACGCGACATTGGGCGTGGTTCATTTTGTTCTAGTCTAGTCTAGCCTAGCTTCTAGCGAGCGGTGACCGAGGCAAACAAGAACAAAACTAGAACGAGCGAAAGGCGCTAGGTGAGAGGAAGACCTCCCAATTGCTCTTCCACGACGTCCCAAGGGTGTCCATTGCCTTGTCATCACAATTGGCCATGCTCAACACCCAAAGGCCCGCGGGGGAGCGGGCCAAGGGGTCGAAATTGGCCAAGGAGATGGTGAGTTGGGTCCAATTGCCCCCGGCCACGGGGTAGGCATCCCCCCCGGAAGATGAACGTCAACGGGAAGGTGCGGTTGATTGACCTCACTAAGCCTGGCCGGGAGAGGATGTACTTGACCCATGAGGCGAAGGGCCACGAGATTCCGGTGGCCTTGGGCAACACCATGGCAACAGGCTCATCCAATTCCGACGGGCTTGGAAGTCCTAGTCGGTGCCAAGAGGCCGGGTGTAGGGGCCACCGGGGACGGTGCGGTGGTACTCCTACTTGCGGAGCGAGTTGAGCTCCGAGAGGGTCCTCCACGAGGTCTTGGGGGCCCACAAGTTGAGCACAATTTCGCACATGGCGGTGGGGGGAAGTAGGGAGGCGGTGTATGCCTCAACAAGGCCTTGCATGCCTCACCCATAGTATGGGTAGAAGTGGCGGTGTTCACATATTGGACGGCATTGTTGAATTGCGGCTGTGCCAGGGGGCATGATAGCGCCCACGTTGCCAAGTAATGGCCCATCCATTCATCCTTGAGGCTAGTAGCCCCACTCAAATCCCGTAGTGCTTTAGACAATAGGAAACTATCCTCCTTGGTTGAGGAGGGAGCAAGTGGGGAAGTGGAGGGGAGTTTGAGTGCAAGGAAATGCGAAATATCTTAGCGTGTGAGAGAGGAACATGGCACAATGCACTATGGGCAATAGCAAGCATGCACGGCGGGACAACGAAGAAAATGGCATTTCCTGGTTCACATTATATCTTTCTAGTATTGATCTCGGCTAGGCTAGAACGTTGTAGCGAAGCATTCTAGGCTAGCACGAAATTGGGTCTTCTAGCGTGTTCCTAGGGTATCTCTCCTCAGGGGTCAATTTGGGAGGTGTCTCAAAGCCCGCCCCTTACGGGTAAACGTGTTGGAAAAGTAGCGCGCGCGGTGCAAATACTCCACTTTAGCATGCATCCATTGTTGACCAAGCCCGTTGACACCCGTTTCTTATATTTGGGACTGTCTTACGGGATACTCTTGGGGTTTTGAAGCGTGCTAAAACGTGTGGGCAGCACAGGGGGATGGCTTTTGGTGTCATTGCAAAACAAATTCTGGCTGATTTACAGTGCCCCCCCCCATGAGCATATGCATCGAAAGGCCGTTTTAGAAACCGTGAAGAAGGGTGTCTAGCATGGGCATAAGTTGCACAATGACGTTGGCAATGTTGCCAAGATTGTAGTGCATCTCAATACAACGGTTTTGTGAAGTACAACAGCCCAATTTTCGCATTTTCTTTGCACCCTCATTCCCGGCCCTCACCCTCTTGTAAGCACTTTTCTGCATTTGCAAATGCTAGTATCATTCCACTTGTGAAGCCGTGGAAAAGCTGGGCCACGACATCAGTGGTGCAGAATCTGATTGGCCTCATGCTGGAGCGCAGCAAGGGGGCGGTGTTGAGGAAGGCTCCGAATGTGGATGTAGTCAATCTCTAAACACCAATTGTGACAGATCAAAATCAATTTGATCGGTGTAACCTCCCCATGGCCGTGCTTGAGCGATTCCTTGTCGTGACAAGTTATGCGAGGCCATGGCTGCAATATGATTATGATGTTGTTGTCGCCCTATGGCGCAAAAAGCACCGAGTGAGATGCTTGGGGTGTTCTTGGAAGGACAAAGTACTCCGGGTGAGCAGTTTTGATGACGAGGGAATCATTTCAGAAGATGCCGTGTGCTTGATTGATACATCGATGTCCTCATCCTCATTGTTAGGGTCCTCATAAGGAGGATCTTCGTCGCCACGATAATCTTCCTCCGGTTCAGACTATTTTTATTGCTTGGTGGTTGACAAGAGTGCCGCAAGAATGGGTTTTGTCTGCGGCATTGTTGCTTGTCAAGGATTGTGAGAGTAAATTCAGGACCCTTGGCCACTGCTCTTTCATCGGGCTAAATTTCAAAAATTTCTTGTCCAGCAGTAGGCACCGCAGAGTGCAAAATTTAGGACCCTAGGCCACATGGCATTCATCGAATTTATATTTCAAAGTTCCTCATGCACCACTAGGGACTGCAGAGCGCAAAATTTGGAAGCCTAGGCCCCAAACCAAATTTTCTAAAACTGAAGCTCAAGGTATGAACCCTTTTCTGTAAGCAAGGTGATAGTTGAGTTGTTGAGGTACTACACTTTAGAAAAGAGAGTCCTTGGTTCAATTCCTTGTGGGCCACATTTGGATGAGAAGTGAAGGCAAGCAGTCCGACGACTTGGCCCCACGTGTGCCGCAACTAGACGCCATGGTCACATGTGACCCAACGTCCGGGACGCTTTGGAAGGACTTGGATGTGGATGCCAAGCTCTCCCATACGCCAAAAACGTCGCCACTTGGCTGTCAGCGTCCCTGGCCATGCGGCTTCATGTCGCTGCTTCCTTTCACTGTCCGTTTTGTGGTGGGCCATGTGCGGGCCGGGGCCAACATGTGCTCCGCCAATGCGGCAAAGTGGCCCTAGTAGTGCAAGCGGGGTTTAGGGCCTTGATGCCCTTCTTAGCGGGCCCTGCGGGGGTCATCCGCTGGGCAGCCACGTGGATGGCGGTCGTGGAAGTCCCGGGGTCCACCCCCGCCATCCTCATCCTCCACGATGATTCCTCGGTCAACGACCACCGCACCCCGCCCTACACCGGGCTTGCCTGCATCACCGGGTCCAAGGTCATTTGCTGGCGCCGACGGAGTCCCTTCCTTTGTGGCTCCCTCCAGAAGCCTACCAGCGAGCCAGGGTTGAGTACCTCAAGGCAACGGCCGCCTATGCCGGGTCCGAGGTTTGGGACCGATTCTACCACCAGTCGAACGGATCAATGTGGAACCGGCCATTCGGGGTGAGCTGGCAGGACGTGGCGTGCCTCATTGCGCTCCACCACCTGTATGACCGCTGTGTCAACGCCCCTTGATCCGATTTGTGAATCTGAGGACGCCTGCTGCGCACTGCTAGTAGTCGTCTGCAACGATGCATCCCCTGCATTTGAGGGCGTCGCAGTGCACCACCTCTACGGGACCCGGATGGAGCCCACGCTTGGCACCACACGGGTTTGTTTGGGGGACTGGTTATGGGTCGTTGCTCCGGAGGCCTCCCTGCCCGCTCAGCTTGCCGGGTCTCTGCCCTACTTGGCGGCGGTGGTGCCCCGCACGGCCACAATGGTACGTGACCGTCGCACTGCGGCGGCTGAGGCCGCAAAGGACACACACAACCCCGCAGTAAGTGTGTGGGCCCGGGGTGTCGCAGTTACGCCCTTGAGTGCTGTGGGTGAGGCCGAGATGTCACAACATGTGACAGAGACCTACATCAGGTTCGCTGAGACCTCATTGATGGTTGCGGCACTTCCGGAAGACCTGCCCAACCCCATCCCATCCATCCCCCGTACCCTCCACCCCCCCCCCCCGGTTAACCCCCCCCCCCCCGCACTAGGGATGCTGTGACAATCTACACTTACTAGGATATGAAAGGAATACAGTGCTCCTCCTCCCCCTTCATTTTTTCGGACCATCTTCTGTTGCAGACTTTAGAAAACAAATAGCCTGCCTCTGCGAGTGGTGGGGGCGGGTTGTTGTTGTGGTGCATGGGAAGACAGGGCCCATAAAGATATTAAGTTTACTTCTCCTTTATATGGTTTGTCACGCCATCTCATGGGGAGAGGCAAGGTATGTAAAGCATGTTTTAGGCCGTATTTATGTGGTTTTCACCTTACTTGGGTATTGGGCGCGGAGGGGGGGGGGGGGGTCCCAAGGGATTGGTGCATAACTTGCTTATGCAGTTTTTCACTCCATACAGCTCAAAAATCGAATGCAATTTTTCACTCCATACAGCTCAAAAATCAAAGTGTTCGAAAATTATTTTTTTAATATTGTGACCCCACAAAATGACCATCCAAGATGTATAAAGCATGTTTTAGGCGGTATTTATGTGTTTTTCACCCCATTTGGGTATTAGGGGGGTGGATGAGGGGGGTATCCCAAGGGATTGGTACACAACCTGCTTATGCAGTTTTTCAGCCTATATAGCTCGAAATCCACGTTTCGGACCTTTTTTCTTTCTTTGATATTGTGATCACCTAAAATGACATCCAAGATATCTAAAGCATGTTTTGGCCCGTATACATGTAGTTTTTACCCTTTTTTCGGTCTATGTTGCTCGGGGTAGATTCTCTGCGAGGTGGGCTTGCCAATGGCAATAGAATTTCCGAAACCGATTTTTTTTTATATTTATATGGCATAGGCACGGGGGGGACGTCTCCTCGGTCCCGGTACGCGACTCCCCCCCCCCCCCCCCCCCCTCCGGGCCCTCCGGGCCCACTTAGTTACCAAGGGTCAATGGCTACTAGCCATACATAGGGTGGCGCCGAAGGCGCCCGAAAATTTTGGGGACCCCCGAGAATGCAGGGGGTGCGCTAAGGGGGCGCACTTAGGACAATCTTTGAACGCACGCTTCGTTGCGTGGGGCATCATGGTGTTCCCCGGGATAGGTTTTGACTTCCGATTTTGTTCCCTTTGTTGGGGACCCCCGAGAATGCAGGGGTGATGTAGCATTTCCGCCCTCTTTTGGGCCCCAACCGTCCCGTGCTATTGAGGAAACCGGGACAATCTTTGAATCCACGCTTTGTTGCGTGGTGCATCATGGTGACCCCCGGCGTAGGTTTTGAGTTTTGATTTTGTTCCCTTTGTTGGGGACCCCCGAGAATGCAGGGGTGATGTAGCATTTCCGCCCTCTTTTGGGCCCCAACCGTCCCGTGCTATTGAGGAAACCGGGACAATCTTTGAATCCACGCTTTGTTTCGTGGTGCATCATGGTGTTCCCCGGGATAGGTTTTGAGTTTTGATTTTGTTCCCTTTGTTGGGGACCCCCGAGAATGCAGGGGTGATGTAGCATTTCCGCCCTCTTTTGGGCCCCAACCGTCCCGTGCTATTGAGGAAACCGGGACAATCCTTGAATCCACGCTTTGTTGCTTCTGTTGTTTGTGTTGTTTGTTGTTTGTGTCCAATTCGCCGATACCGGCACTTGAAGATCCCTGCCTCGAGCTTTAATACCCCGGCTCGAGGAGGAGGCAATCAGGGGTCTGGAGATCCCTGCCTCGAGCCTCGAAATGAGGACCACATGTGGTTTGAGTCTTCTGCACGATTGAGCGCACTCACCTCCGAACTTCTTTTGAATCCTCCTGAGTATGCTCCTACGATTGGTGTTCCTCCGTACCCCAATTTACCAAGCTGTGCCATCAATGATGCATCTTGTACCGTGAAGGTTGGATCGGCCGCACCTACCTCGGGTACATGTGTAGTGTGTAACCATGTTGTCCCGTTGCACAGCATGCGGACACATGTGGGGAGGCACATTTTGAGGGACGAATGTGGCGCAGATGCCTGCGGATTTTGTGGAGGCAATGCGTGCACCACAGAATTGCTCCGCAATGGCCAAGGTAAGCTTGTCTCTGTCATATTGACAAGCTGTCCCCTTGAGCCCACCAATGTTCGTTGGGGGGCAATGGCCAAGGCTTCGGCACGCAATCCGTGCACAAACCGGCCAATGCACTGCACCTTGTGTAAGGCCACCGTGTGGTTGTACGGCATGAAGATGCACTTCGATGCAAAGCATCCCGATGTCGCGCCCCCCGCCACCCTTTGTGCCCCAGCCTCAGAGCGCGATGTTGTCCTCGCTTGGACTGCACATGATGAGAAGAAAGAGAGGAAAAAAACAGCAGATGATGCGCAGGTGGATGTGGCAATGGGCCCGCCTTCGGCAAATCCCCCTACCAATGTTGGGGACCCCTCTAACTCCTCCTCCTCCTCCTCCTCCTCATCCTCCTCTTCCTCCTCCTCCTCATCCTCCTCCTCCTCCTCCTCCTCGTCCTCCTCCTCCTCCTCCTCCTGCACTGAGGCGTCATCAGGTGCGGAACGCTCACGCCCTTTGGAGAGTGTAGGGCAGCGCACGCCAATGGACTTGTCATGGACAAGGCCCCGAAAGCGGCGGAATACAAATGTCTCTGATTCCGACTCGTCGTCGGAGGGAGAACTTTTGAAGTGAGCCGTGGGGTAGTGGAAAAAAAAGGGACGGAACGAGCTGTATTTGTGTATACGGCGAAGGAAAAAAAAACCATTACTATAGAGCGGTACTTGTGTGTACGGCGAAGGAAAAAAAACCTACTCCCACAGAGCTGCATTTGTGTATGCGGCGAAGGAAAAAAAAAACTATTCATATAGAGCGGTACTTGTGTGTACGGCAAAGGAAAGAAAAAACCAATCGGGTGCCTCGTAGGCTTCGGCAACCTGCAAGGCACCCAGCTGCTCTCCGGTGTGATGGGCCGTGTCGGAGAGACCAGCATATATATACGGCCCTCCCCAGGCAGGGGGTGTGGGCGCCTGCAACCACCATTGCAATGGTGAGGAGGTAGAGTGGAGGCCTCCGTTGTTGTAGAGTAACCCCTTAGGCCACCGCGTCTCTGCCAGACTGGACTAGACCTCTGCTAAACCCCCCCCCCCCCCCAACCCCCCCCCCCTAGCAACTAGCAGCGACTAGCTAGTCCCCTAGGGAGGCCCTCCTCGGCGGCTAGCCCCCCCCCCCGAAGCCCCCCCCCCCCCCCCCCCCCTGGGGGCCTTCGGCCCACTTCTACTGGGGGGGGGGGAGTCGCGTACAGAAGCGAGGAGACGTCCCCCCCGTGGGCATAGGCGATTTTGTGGTCCGAACTTGAATTTTGACGCACATGGGGCCCCAACCCCCCTTGAAGGTACACCCCCCCCCCTATTTTGGACGTGCCGAACGCACTGAAAAAGGAATTTCGCAAATCCGAGACAGTGGGAAGGCTGTGCGAGGCCGACAAGTGGGCCGATTCAGGGTATTTGCAGTCGCAGACGGCAAGCTGCACTGCGCAAGTTATCGAGACACATATGCCCCATGTATGCACATATATGCCCATATATGCATACATATGCCCCCATGTGTGCTCCTATGGGCCTCCGTATGCACACTACTGCCTGCATTAGGGCTTGGCCCCCCGAGAGGCTTCCTCGCTCGTTGTGCTGCCTCGACATAACCGGAAGCTGCCAGGTCGAGGTAGCTTAGGGGCTGTGTGGGGTGGGTGGCACGTTATGTATGCACACATATGCCCCATGCATGCACATACATCCCTCCATGTGCACAGACACATGCCTCCCTATGTGCACAAGTGCCTTCATTAGGGCTTCCTTGCTCACTTTGGCCCCCCCCAAGAGGCTTCCTCGCTTGCTGCGCTCGCTCGACACAACTGCAGGCTGCCAAGTTGATCGAGCGCAGCGAGCGAGGAAGCCTCCCGAGCGAGCAAAGTGACATACAAAGCAATAATGTAGGCTGTGGTGCACACCTAGAGGCACCTAAGCCCACACATGGGGGCATATGTATGCATATATGGGCATATATGTGCATACATGGGGCATATGTGTGCACACGTAGGGGAATGTGTGCTGGAAAGCTCCGTAGTGCAGCTTGCCGCCTACGACTGCAAATACCCTGAATCGGCCCACTTGTCGGCCTCGCACAGCCTTCCCACTGTCTCGGATTTGCGAAATTCCTTTTTCAGTGCGTTCGGCACGTCCAAAATAGGGGGGGGGGGTGTACCTTCAAGGGGGGTTGGGGCCCCATGTGCGTCAAAATTCAAGTTCGGACCACAAAATCGCCTATGCCATTTATATTATGACCATCCGAAATGATCAAATATCCCGCGTAAAGCACGTTTTAGACCCTCTTTATGCCCATATGGGTGTTTTTTTTTTTTGCGGGGCCTTTGGCACTGCACCTCGACGAGTCAGCCAAACAGTCAGTTAGTCAGTTAGTCAGGCAATCATTCAATCAGACAGTCAGTCGGGCAAGCAGGCAGGCTTGGGTTTTTTCAGTGGCAGACTTGGCTTCAAGCAGTGGGGAGCACATATGCTGTCACATGAAGCAACGGTCGAACGGTAATGCACCCACCGCAGACGTGTAGGTTGGAGGTTCGATTCCTGGACCGCCGGCGGCACCGGCCGACCGGTCATCGCTGCGCAATCTGACCCTTGTTCAAACCCCGCTGAGCACAAATTTCTGAGCACAACCTTTTGACACCCCCCCCCCCCCCTCCACCCCCCCTCATCCCCCCCCCCCCCCAAAGAAAAGTGATATCTAGTTTCAGGGGATAGAGGCCTCAGAATCAAAAATCCATTGGCGGATTGTTTTATTGGGCAAAACAATGATTTTACAAGGGCTTGGACATCCAATATCATGCCTTGGGGTATGCTACGTGAATGACCACCCGAAAGGGGGGTATACGACGCCCGCGCCTGCGCTTGATCTAACAACCTCTCTTCGAGGTGATTCTATTGCCTATCGGCAAAACACCTCAAAGAGGGAGGGAGCACAGTCAGTCAATCAGTTAGCTAGTCACGATGTCATTCAAAAGCCCCCCATCCCTCCTCCAACACCCAAATAGGGTGAAAAACATATATAGAGGGTCCAAAACATGCTTTATGTAGGATTTTTGATCATTATGAATGATCAGAACATACAAAAAAAATCGGTTTTGAAAATTTCCATTTTTGAGCTGCCGAGACTGGAAAATTGCATACGCAGGTTGTGGCCCAGCCCCTTGCCCCCGTCCAAACACCCAAATAGGGTGAAAAGCACATGAAGAGGGTCTAAAACATGCTTTACATAGGATATTTCATCATTGTGGATGTTCAGAATGTAAAAAATAATCAGTTTCGAAAATTGCCATTTTTGAGCTGCCGAGGCTGGAAAACTGCATAAGCAAGTTGTGCCCCAAACCCCTTGGGACCCCCTCCCAACAGAATTTCCTCAAAATCAATGTCGATGAATCCTTATGTCCTCACCATCTGGTATCACTGACATTGTTGCTGGGAGGAGGGGGGGGGGGGGGGGGCTCCACAGCACAGGCCCGTTGCAGGACACAGTAGGCGTAGATAAACATGCAGGGCTGCCAGGGGCTTCATTTCAATCGGCACAGACATCCTTTGCCACAGCACATCAAGTCATTGAAGCTGCACTTGGTACGAGGGGTGGCCGTCCTGTGTTTCACTCTTGTGTTGCTGTGTAGAGAACCATTGCACTATGCCGCCCGGATACACAAGCGATGTCGCCATTTGTAACTCCAAGTCTGGATGCACTCAAGCGGATCTGCAAAAGGGAAGTGTAACGTGTGCCTTCGGCTGGAAGGAATCGTTAGGCTGGAAAGGAATCGTTACTGGAACGCCTGGCTGCGCTACTGGTTCCATGCCATTTACCGGCCTCAGCGGCTGCATAGGTCGGCTTGCCCCTGGTGCTTTCAGTCCACCCTTGTCAGTTGCTTGCCTGAATTGGAGGTGACCCCACTGGGGGAGCGTGGGTGGGTGGGTCCCCGCTGCTCCGGAACGGGTCTGGGGGATCATTTTCGCGCGGCCCTTTGGTTGGGGAGGACTCTTTCATCGTGGCCCGTCTCCCCTGCCGGGTACCCTACCTTTGTTTTAGGAGGGAGTTGTACGCTGCGTGTGTGCGCCGTGCAAGGCTTTGGTGCATCGATTTACACGGGCATTGCTGTTGTTGTCCTGGACGGTTGCTGTCCACCCCCCCCCCCCCCCGGTCGGTTGCTGGCCCTTCCTGGATGATTGATGATGAAACACATGAAACATCATGAACTATTGTCCCTCATCACCATGAGGCCTCTTGGGCGGTCCAGGGCCACCAAAGTAGTTGACAAAGTAGACGGAGAGGCATTTCGTACTTTTTGGGGGATAACCAAGTTGAGGGCCCAGGATGCCGATCGGGAGAAACAGGTGCTCAAAAGCTAAGCAAGAATGTTTCTTTTTGTTTGGGAATGGTTTCTTCGTGCATGGCGCCCGCAAAGATCAGGCTCGAAAAATGGTAGTGTTTAATTAAGTTTTGACAGCCCCCACAGGATGTACTTTCATTTTCGGAGAAGTGCACTTTTCACCCATTTTTGACATTGTTTTGGATCCAGGAATGGGCCAGTTCCAAGGATATTTTGAGCTTTCAGTGCACTGAAATTTGGCAAGACAGATTTGAGCAGATTTGAAATAGACCAAAAACACATGTTTGATCACTCAAAGAGGTGTGTCTCATGTCACTACATTTTTTTTTCTGCCATATGCAAATCCCCAAGTGTAGCGGGAGGCCCCAACCAACCAAATGTGGCAATGCTGTTGGAGCTAGATCCGCCTCAACTGTGGACAGATGGACAATATCTGCAAAATACCCCACGCATTACACACCGAGCCTTAAACCTCGGTGTATCACGTGACATGTGTATTGTGACTATGCTCACCTACCACCGTTGAATAGTCCCGCAATGCAAGACGGTATATGTGCCCCTTTGAGGCGATGGTTGTGAAATGATGGTGTGCCAGCTCCCTCTATGGACTGTGTGCACCGTGGTGCGAACCACACCGTTCAGCCACAACCACGCCGTAAGCACTAGAATTCTTCATCATTTGCGTTGCTTCCAACCCATGTTGTTTGGGGCCTATGGCTGGGTGCTCCTCGGCGAGCTGGTGGAACCAGTAAGTTTGCACAACCTTTTGTGCAGTGTAGTGTGGAGCTACCCATATCACCAAGCAGCAGCCGCAGCAGGGGCAGCAATATGCCGGAAATGCAAAAAATCATCTAACTTTAGTGGATGATACCTATCAGTATGAAGTGGATTTTAGCAAAGGCTTGGGTTTGCAGGTGGCGGGCTCCAAAACCTGCCACAGAAGGCTAAAAGTGGTGTTGTCTCACAGTTTGTGGGAAAGATGTTGTGTGTTGTGGGCGGCATCTACATTCAAGTCACAACCCTAAACAATGACAAAAAAAACGGCGAGCCACTCTTTGGCAGCTTTTTGACGCAAGCATCGGCCTCAAGGATCCCTCTTTGACATGAGAAAGGTGCCAAAGTGCCGCTAAAACAGACTGAAAATGTCAAAGTTTCAACAGTAGCCTACCTTTGCCCACTTTAAGAGCCATGTATTGCCTTGGGGACCATTGTACTGATGAACACGATGAATAGGAACAGTGGCAGGCTTACTGTGCACCACCCACACCCTTCAACCTCCGACATGAGGCATGTAGGATGGTTTCAATGCAAACGAGGCATTTTTGGGGTTCATTTGGAAGTTGCCCAGACACACCATTTGCACTTATAGGGCCCGTAACGAGCCCCTACCATTGAGTTTTCTTCAATTTTGGCATCATTATTATGGGCATCGGCCGTTCTGCCGTGCATTGAGTGTGGGGCTGCCCGCAGCAGAGGCAGGATGATGCAAGACGCAGCAACGCGGCCTCTTGATGGACAAAACTGAATGAAACACCGGAAATCGTGAAACAAAGCTAGAGGCAGTGCAGTTAGCGGCCATTTTTGGAACCTGCAGGCCATCCTTTGGCAGCCGCATTGTGCGCCAAGGAAAATGGGTTTCTCATCTTGTGCTTTTATAACAGAAACATGCGATGGATGATGTCCCAGGTGCAGTGCCAAACCGTCCCCTTGTTGTCTTTTTTTCGCCTCACTGGTTATCCCCCACCCCAGCCCCCCCCCACTTGGCACCCGCCAAAGGGCTTGCCAAGCCTATCAACACATGACCCCCCCATGGGGGATTCACCCCGGCCTGTACTTTCTACCGGTTTCCTCCCATTTTCTTCCCTTCCCAGAAATCGTTCACACATCTGTCGAAGAGTCCCAATGGGTCGCGGACAATTCCCAATTGCCTCCCGTTTTCCTTATTTCCCCAGCCTCCAAACTCCGGATCTGGTGAGTTGGTGTGCAGATGTGTAGTGGTGTGTAGTGGTGTGTGGACTGGCATGCGCAAGCAAACCAGATGGCGAACGCACATAATCTGCTCGACATCCCACGAGGGTAGCTCTGTTTGGGGACCTGCATTGCTCCTGGCCCCCCTCCCCACCCGTAGCCCCTACGGAGCCTCCAAAGGGCCCCCTCTTTCGCCTCGCCTGCATCACTTGCTCCACCATTGCCACAAAGGGCAAGCAATACTGTAATCACAGAGCGTTCTGTGGCCAACAAGCCGCCCAAAAATCTGGGGTAAGTGCCAAACGACACCTCTTTCGAGCGTGACCCCCTGTCTACCCAAGCGGAATTCACTGAGCCCTTTTGTTGTCTGCTGATTTCAAAGACCGCAGATCCGGGATGCACCTTTCTTTTTGCATCATTTTCTACATCCAAAACACACGTTACACAAGTTGCGTTTCCTGAAGCCTCTCGTCCTGTTGGTGGGTTGCAGACATTCAAACACCTTGATCTCCCCGGTGGTATGCATGCGCCCCCCACCCCCACGGAACTGTCGCGGCATGCAGGCATCTTGGTGCAACTTTACATTGCTCCTGTTCACAGGCACTGACATCTGCAACACCCGACCAGGTAGTGGTGGTGGTCGTGGTGGGAACCTCAGGATCGACAGATCAAACCCCACGCTCTTTTATCGGTGTCAAGGCAGCACTCCAATACGCGACAAGTGTCCGAGCGGTCTCCTATTTGACTGCACCCGTTGGGCCTGCGTAGTCAGTATCCTTGCTACAACGAAGTGCCCAGGTATGATGGGTGCGTACATGGACAAGGTGCCATTGTGTCCTCGCCTCCTGCGCCAATTACTGAGGAGGCAGCGGGTCATTTGAAAGGGCAACAGACACTGGCTTTGGAAAAGGAAATGACCACCAAACCAGGACGCCTGCAAGCGCCCACTGCGAGTGCCCTTGACTGCGATCGTTTCAGGCGGTGAGGGATTTTGCAACAGGGGCCGATGTTGGATTAGCCGGGCGTTGGCAGGAGGTAGCCTGGGGCTTCAACACCGCTGTTTTGTGGCCCATTTGTGGACAATCACTGGGCGTACAAGTTTACTCTGTACGGATTGAAGGAGATGGTGACGGGCTGAGTAAAGGAACCGGCTGACACGGTGCGGAAACTGGTACCTCTGCCCCTTTTATACACGGAAGGCTGCATTTTCTGAGTGTCTAGATCTTAGCGTTACCAAATTTCTGGAGGCCACATATACTAAATCTCCATAATGACATACTACATATTGTATCCATGTTTGTAAGTACCCCCCTCTCCGCCTATCTCTGGCCGTGGCTATACCGAGCAACAACAACCCAGCAGCAGCAGCAGCAGCAGCAGCAGCAGCACCAACACAATACAACGATACACTTCCCCCCACTATCACGTTTTACATGCATTCCGCTTGTCCATCCTATCGCCTCTCATCTACTCTCGCGATGTTTCGCCTTGGCACGTGGCCTTCACAAGGATGAAGTTTTAGCCCCCAGACTCGGCGGGCACAGCCCAGGGCGTGGGCACCAAACGCTGGTGCCCTCCCCCATCTCCGGGGGGGTTTGCCCCAAAGACCCCCAGTTTTTGCCGAAACCCGCCCCCACAACCCACCGGTAGCGGCGAACGGAAGGCACACGAAGGTCACGGCCGGGGGGGTGGGGGGGGGTTCGGCTTGGGTCATGTCCCATGCGATGGTCGGGGGTCGCCAGCCCCACGTCACGTCCGCCAAACCCCCAACAACGGGCCCTCCAACGGCCCGGACTCTGCGCGGGGCTGCGCCAAACGGCCCCGACCGAAGATTGCCCCGGAACCTGGGCCCCCTCCCTCAAGCCCCGGGGTCCTGGGGCACTCAGCCCCCCCCCCCCCCCAGGGAATCGCTTGAAGGGGGGGGGTCCCCCCTCCCCCCCCCCCAACACTCCGGCACTGACTCTACCCCAAAGGCATCCCTGTACCCCACACCAGCCCCAACCGCATTTCCAACCGCCAGTAACCGCCCCCCAACCGCTTCACATCCCCTGTGACCGCTCTGCAACCGATCTGGAATTTCCCTGATCGCACCCCTCCCCTTCAAGCAAAGCCCTGCCCCCCCCCCCCCCCAACTTTGTTGTGGTGTCCCCTGCAAACACCCAAACGGACCCCCCGCACTGGACCCCACCCGGTCAAGCCTCGACCCGGCCTCCGGCGTCAGACCTCCGTGCCACTCTTTGTTGTTGTGCAGAAATCACTTGCACAATGCCCCCGGGCTACGAAAGTGATGTCAGCCAGTGCAACGCCCCCGGCGGCTGCACTCTGACGGCGTTGCACGGAGGAGCTATCACTTGTGCCCCTGGCTTCACGGGGACTGTGTCTGGAATGCCTGGCTGCCTTACTGCGGGGGCTCCATTTGCCTTCCTCGGCGGCTGCTCCACCACAACACCCGTTCCAACACTCACACCCAGTGCCACGCCCAGTGCAATGGCCACGCGCAGCCGGACTTCCACGCTTTCCCTGACGGCCTCGTCAACGGCTGAACAAACCACAGGTATGTCCTGGAGATCGATGAAGCCAGAGCTATGATGTGCTCCGCGGGCACAGTGGTCTGGGAGATTTATTCTGATCCAGCGCCTGTATTTGGTACATCCTGCTGTCGGCAGTGGTGGAGGAAAAATGCGGCCAGCCAAGGATGATTAGGAGAGTACCCCCCGCTCGATGTGGGAGCAGCTACGCGGTTGCGGTTTGACGGTTGTTTGGGCCTTGACATGTGCAACTCCCATGTCGGTTCTGGTTTATTTCGGCCCCCAACCACCATCTTGCAACCGCAAAGCGCTGTCCAAGGGACAGTGGAAAGGTGGCATGTGCAGCTGTGAAGAAGAGGGGGGGCCGGTCTGGCAATGGGGCTGTGATTGCAGAGATGTAAGGGAAGTCTGAGAACCATTGATGTCTTGGTGCTTCAGTGAGCCCCTAGCCGGGCCAATCATACCCCACGCTGGTGGCACAGGTACTGGAGCCGGGTTGCCCAATCCCATCGTATTACAGAGGGGAGTAGGTTGGGCTGGGATGGCGTGCACCCTGCCCCATAGCCCACATGGGGCAGTCGGTACGACCGTCTTGTGGTCTCGGCGTGTGATGTCTGTGGTCTTGTACTCCTCACGTCCTCATTGCAGGCCCCGATTGTGCCATCAACAACGGTGGCTGTGGCCCCAATGCCGTGTGCACCAGCACTGCAGGCTCACGCACCTGCGCATGCAAACCTGGATTCTCTGGCAATGGGGTCCTATGCAGTGGTATGCCGGGCTGGAGGCTGCACAGGCAATTGCCCTCACCCGAGTCGTTTTCTGAACCTCCCCCACCCCCCCCCCCCTGCTCAAGGCCCTCCGACGCCAAAGGTAGTGATGAAAGCCATGCTCCAACATGACTGCCGCCCCTGAAGGTGCCGGAAGGCCTTTTTTGACCTTCAAAAGGGGCTCAAACAGAATGGCCGGCGTGATGTGGGGCTCAGTTTCAGGAAAATGCATTGGGGGCCGAGCTCCGTGCCCCAACCCCCTGGCAGCCGGACCCCCCCCCCCCCTTACCCCCTCACTGGGCCCTTGGGGCCCAAAAGGTTGTGCCGGTAGGGTTGGGTATAGACCTGCTGAGGGCGACTCCCGGTGGACGAAACGTCTGTTGCCTGTTTTCCATCCACTTGAGGCCTGGAATGGGTCGGTGTGCTGGTGTGCCTGGATGACCTGCTGTCAGATCGGGGCGGTTATCAGCCCCAGATCACAGGTGGAGCTGATGCAGAGCATCTTTTTGGTTGGGAAAGAGGATAGATCGACTGCTGGGTTCTCTACAGACTGCTTGTCTGAATACCCTCGTTGCACTGATTTCATAAATCCCATTTTCACTTTTTTCTGAGTTTGCTGTTCAAAGGTTCTATGGGATAGTTGGTCAGCTGTGACCTGAGCCCCTTTGAGCGGCTGCTGTCCCCTCCCCTCGTAATTCAGAACACACGTGGCCCTGCCCAGCCTACAGTGCCCCATTTGTTCTCTGAGGTTGTTGTGTTCGCAATGCAATGTTCTGTGTCTTGGTGCCCCTTTCCTCAGGCACGCACAAATACTCAGGGCACAAAACGAGCCCCGTGAGGTGAGTGCTGCTACGCTACCCCCGCCCCGCCCCTGTTCAAGACACGCCGTTGGCCAAGGTACCGTTGGCGTCCGGACAGTGTCGTTTCAGGACCGAGTTTTTGATGTAGCACCAAAACCCCAGATTGTTGAGTAGATGTGGTCCCTTGGGGTCTGGCACATCCCGCACAAGCCTGGCAGTGGGATATGGAATTCCAAACCTCATCCCTGTGGCCAAACGTCCGGTTGGTATCGGCCTATTGCCAGAGTCCCCTATTCTGGGTGGTGTGAGTGTAGTGATGTGGGGTCTACATCAAGGGACCCAGGGGAGGGTCTTCAGCCTCCGGGACAATGGCAGCAACGGGTATACCCCCCTTACGCATGCACAGCCTTGTCTAGGCACCGGGTGGGCGTCCACCCGGTGTTTGCGGGATCGGTAGTAGGGACCACTAGTGGGGTGTCCCAGAAGCACCCCCCCCCCCCCCGTTCCGGTCACCGGAATGGCCGGAACGTGCCGGAACGTTTTGCTAGAACGTTGTGATTCTGTGAGGCTCAATGTTTTCCAGTGAAAACGCTTGCTGCTGCTGTGGTGGGAGGGGTGTCAAAATTTTGTGCTTAGAAGGAATGAACCAAGGCCGGGTGAAACAAAAGATGGTAGGTTGGTGGACCCACGCCGCTGATCGGTGGCTGGGATTCCAACCCACGACATCCTGGCGAAAAGCAAGTGTTCTACCACTCGATAGGTAGTTGATTTCGTTTAAATGGGGTTTCGCACTGTTTGTAGATGTAGTCCGCGATTTAACAAAAGCCAAACTATGAGTACTGCATACACATTGTCCAGCCTGGACACCTCTTGTCAACCCGCCCCGGGCCAGTGCGAGCGGTCCCCAGGCACCCCTATGTCTTGCAACCCCATCTCCACATCTCCCGTATGAACCTCACCACCTCTCTGTCCACCTCCGTCTTGCTCTTGCCTCTGCCTTCATGTGCATTGAAGTCCCGGATCGGTATTGGCGGGTTTCTGCCTGCCTATCTACCTGCTTGCTTGCTTGACTCACTGCGTGACTCACTACTTGCTTGATTGAGTGACTGATTGGCTAACTATGAGCCGCTAAGCCGCTCTTCGAGGTGCCTTGTCGAAGGCAATAGAATTTGCAAAGTTGGTCAAGGAGCGGCACAATTCCGTTTGCTTTGCAATAGTGGACCTGTGCCACGATTTTGAACGAGCCCCGGAGTTTGGGATGGCCGCTGGAGGGGTGAAGGACCTTCACACCAAATTTTTGACTTTGCTAATAGGGATTGTTAATCGAATCAACCAATTGAACATTTTTTCTTTCGGTCTTGAGGCAGGGGGAGGATCTTTAGTGCAGTGATCGATTGCAGGTGGGCTGCTTCCATGGTATTCCTCACCCAGTTTTTCAACAATCATCCCAAACTCATGTCCGTTTCGCTTTTCGAGGGCAGTAAGGGGGAGCGGCCGACGTGGTGCGCGCGCGGCGCACAGATTTAGCGGTCTGACCTGGCACCCACACATGTGCGCATGGATTGATGAGCCCGGAAAGATGAATGTGTTGAGGTGCCGATTTGGTTGTGCTATGTTTAAGGGCAGGAGGGATGTTTGCACAAGTGTGGTACCCAAGGGGTGCCCTAGGAACACGCTAGAAGACCCAATTTTGTTCTAGCCTAGAACGCTTCATATCAATTCCCCTATCTATATCCATATCCATATCCCCTCATTGAACATGGAGCCCATTTGGGGGCATGTGGACACCCTGATCACCCTCCTTGTCCACGGTTGATCCCCCCCGAGGATCACCTTTGCCACCTTCTTGGAGGCCCCCCATTGGACGAGGCCCGTGTCGATGATCTCTTGAATCGCCGAAACACGCGACATTGGGGGTGGTTCATTTTGTTCTAGTCTAGTCTAGCCTAGCTTCTAGCGAGCGGTGACCGAGGCAAACAAGAACAAAACTAGAACGAGCGAAAGGCGCTAGGTGAGAGGAAGACCTCCCAATTGCTCTTCCACAACGTCCCAAGGGTGTCCATGGCCTTGTCATCACAATTGGCCATGCTCAACACCCAAAGGCCCGTGGGGGAGCGGGCCAAGGGGTCGAAATTGGCCAAGGAGATGGTGAGTTGGGTCAAATTGCCCCCGGCCACGGGGTAGGCATCCCCCCCGGAAGATGAACGTCAACGGGAAGGTGCGGTTGATTGACCTCACTAAGCCTGGCCGGGAGAGGATGTACTTGGCCCATGAGGCGAAGGGCCACGAGATTCCGGTGGCCTTGGGCAACACCATGGCAATAGGGTCATCCAATTCCGACGGGCTTGGAAGTCCTAGTCGGTGCCAAGAGGCCGGGTGTAGGGGCCACCGGGGACGGTGCGGTGGTACTCCAACTTGGGGAGCGAGTTGAGCTCCGAGAGGGTCCTCCACGAGGTCTTGGGGGCCCACAAGTTGAGCACAATTTCGCACATGGCGGTGGGGGGAAGTAGGCAGGCGGTGTATGCCTCAACGAGGCCTTGCATGCCTCACCCATAGTATGGGCAGAAGTGGCGGTGTTCACATATTGGACGGCATTGTTGAATTGCGGCTGTGCTAGGGGGCATGATAGCTTCCACGTTGCCAAGTAATGGCCCATCCGTTCATCCTTGAGGCTAGTAGCCGCACTCAAATCCCGTAGTGCTTTAGACAATAGGAAAGTATCATCCCTGGTTGAGGAGGGAGCTAGTGGGGAAGTGGAGGGGAGTTTGAGTGCAAGGAAATGCGAAATATCTTAGCGTGTGAGAGAGGAACATGGCACAATGCACTATGGGCAATAGCAAGCATGCACGGCGGGACAACGAAGAAAATGGCACTTCCTGGTTCACATTATATCTTTCTAGTATTGATCTCGGCTAGGCTAGAACGTTGTAGCGAAGCATTCTAGGCTAGCACGAAATTGGGTCTTCTAGCGTGTTCCTAGGGTATCTCTCCTCAGGGGTCAATTTGGGAGGTGTCTCAAAGCCCGCCCCTTACGGGTAAACGTGTTGGAAAAGTAGCGCGCGCGGTGCAAATACTCCACTTTAGCATGCATCCATTGTTGACCAAGCCCGTTGACACCCGTTTCTTATATTTGGGACTGTCTTACGGGATACTCTTGGGGTTTTGAAGCGTGCTAAAACGTGTGGGCAGCACAGGGGGATTGCTTTTGGTGTCTTTGCAAAACAAATTCTGGCTGATTTACAGTGCCCCCCCCATGAGCATATGCATCGAAAGGCCGTTTTAGAAACCGTGAAGAAGGGTGTCTAGCATGGGCATAAGTGGCACAATGACGTTGGCAATGTTGCCAAGATTGTAGTGCATCTCAATACAACGGTTTTGTGAAGTACAACAGCCCAATTTTCGCATTTTTTTTTGCACCCTCATTCCCGGCCCTCACCCTCTTGTAAGCACTTTTCTGCATTTGCAAATGCTAGTATCATTCCACTTGTGAAGCCGTGGAAAAGCTGGGCCACGACATCAGTGGTGCAGAATCTGATTGGCCTCATGCTGGAGCGCAGCAAGGGGGCGGTGTTGAGGAAGGCTAAGAATGTGGATGTAGTCAATCTCTAAACACCAATTGTGACAGATCAAAATCAATTTGATCGGTGTAACCTCCCCATGGCCGTGCTTGAGCGATTCCTTGTCGTGACAAGTTATGCGAGGCCATGGCTGCAATATGATTATGATGTTGTTGTCGCCCTATGGCGCAAAAAGCACCGAGTGAGATGCTTGGGGTGTTCTTGGAAGGACAAAGTACTCCGGGTGAGCAGTTTTGATGACGAGGGAATCATTTCAGAAGATGCCGCGTGCTTGATTGATACATCGGTGTCCTCATCCTCATCGTTAGGGTCCTCATAAGGAGGATCTTCGCCGCCACGATAATCTTCCTCCGGTTCAGACTATTTTTATTGCTTGGTGGTTGACAAGAGTGCCGCAAGAATGGGTTTTGTCTGCGGCATTGTTGCTTGTCAAGGATTGTGAGAGTAAATTCAGGACCCTTGGCCACTGCTCTTTCATCGGGCTAAATTTCAACAATTTCTTGTCCAGCAGTAGGCACCGCAGAGTGCAAAATTTAGGACCCTAGGCCACATGGCATTCATCGAATTTATATTTCAAAGTTCCTCATGCACCACTAGGGACCGCAGAGCGCAAAATTTGGAAGCCTAGGCCCCAAACCAAATTTTCTAAAACTGAAGCTCAAGGTATGAACCCTTTTCTGTAAGCAAGGTGATAGTTGAGTTGTTGAGGCACTACACTTCAGAAAAGAGAGTCCTTGGTTCAATTCCTTGTGGGCCACATTTGGATGAGAAGTGAAGGCAAGCAGTCCGACGACTTGGCCCCACGTGTGCCGCAACTAGACGCCATGGTCACATGTGACCCAACGTCCGGGACGCTTTGGAAGGACTTGGATGTGGATGCCAAGCTCTCCCATACGCCAATAACGTCGCCACTTGGTTGCCAGCGTCCCTGGCCATGCGGCTTCATGTGGCTGCTTCCTTTCACTGTCCGTTTTGTGGTGGGCCATGTGCGGGCCGGGGCCAACATGTGCTCCGCCAATGCGGCAAAGTGGCCCTAGTAGTGCAAGCGGGGTTTAGGGCCTTGATGCCCTTCTTAGCGGGCCCTGCGGGGGTCATCCGCCGGGCAGCCACGTGGATGGCGGTCGTGGAAGTCCCGGGGTCCACCCCCGCCATCCTCATCCTCCACGATGATTCCTCGGTCAACGACCACCGCACCCCGCCCTACACCGGGCTTGCCTGCATCACCGGGTCCAAGGTCATTTGCTGGCGCCGACGGAGTCCCTTCCTTTGTGGCTCCCTCTAGAAGCCTACCAGCGAGCCAGGGTTGAGTACCTCAAGGCAACGGCCGCCTATGCCGGGTCCGAGGTTTGGGACCGATTCTACCACCAGTCGAACGGATCAATGTGGAACCGGCCATTCGGGGTGAGCTGGCAGGACGTGGCGTGCCTCATTGCGCTCCACCACCTGTATGACCGCTGTGTCAACGCCCCTTGATCTGATTTGTGAATCTGAGGACGCCCGCTGCGCACTGCTAGTAGTCGTCTGCAACGATGCATCCCCTGCATTTGAGGGCGTCACAGTGCACCACCTCTACGGGACCCGGATGGAGCCCACGCTTGGCACCACACGGGTTTGTTTGGGGGACTGGTTATGGGTCGTGGCTCCGGAGGCCTCCCTGCCCGCTCAGCTTGCCGGGTCTCTGCCCAACTTGGCGGCGGTGGTGCCCCGCACGGCCACAATGGTACGTGACCGTCGCACTGCGGCGGCTGAGGCCGCAAAGGACACACACAACCCCGCGGTAAGTGTGTGGGCCCGGGGTGTCGCAGTTACGCCCTTGAGTGCTGTGGGTGAGGCCGAGATGTCACAACATGTGACAGAGACCTACATCAGGTTCGCTGAGACCTCATTGATGGTTGCGGCACTTCCGGAAGACCTGCCCAACCCCATCCCATCCATCCCCCGTACCCTCCACCCCCCCCCCCCCCGGTTAACCCCCCCCCCGCACTAGGGATGCTGTGACAGTCTACACTTACTAGGATATGAAAGGAATACAGTGCTCCTCCTCCCCCTTCATTTTTTCGGACCATCTTCTGTTGCAGACTTTAGAAAACAAATAGCCTGCCTCTGCGAGTGGTGGGGGCGGGTTGTTGTTGTGGTGCATGGGAAGAGAGGGCCCATAAAGATATTAATTTTACTTCTCCTTTATATGGTTTGTCACGCCATCTCATGGGGAGAGGCAAGGTATGTAAAGCATGTTTTAGGCCGTATTTATGTGGTTTTCACCTTACTTGGGTATTGGGCGCGGAGGGGGGGGGGGGGTTCCCAAGGGATTGGTGCATAACTTGCTTATGCAGTTTTTCACTCCATACAGCTCAAAAATCGAATGCAATTTTTCACTCCATACAGCTCAAAAATCAAAGTTTTCGAAACTTATTTTTTTAATATTGTGACCCCACAAAATGACCATCCAAGATGTATAAAGCATGTTTTAGGCAGTATTTATGTGTTTTTCACCCCATTTGGGTATTAGGGGGGTGGATGAGGGGGGTATCCCAAGGGATTGGTACACAACCTGCTTATGCAGTTTTTCAGCCTATATAGCTCGAAATCCACGTTTCGGACCTTTTTTTTTCTTTGATATTGTGATCACCTAAAATGACATCCAAGATATGTAAAGCATGTTTTGGCCCGTATACATGTAGTTTTTACCCTATTTTCGGTCTATGTTGCTCGGGGTAGATTCTCTGCGAGGTGGGCTTGCCAATGGCAATAGAATTTCCGAAGCCGATTTTTTTTTTATTTATATGGCATAGGCGATTTTGTGGTCCGAACTTGAATTTTGACGCACATGGGGCCTCAACCCCCCTTGAAGGTACACCCCCCCCCCCTATTTTGGACGTGCCGAACGCACTGAAAAAGGAATTTCGCAAATCCGAGACAGTGGGAAGGCTGTGCGAGGCCGACAAGTGGGCCGATTCAGGGTATTTGCAGTCGCAGGCGGCAAGCTGCACTGCGCAAGTTATCGAGACACATATGCCCCATGTATGCACATATATGCCCATATATGCATACATATGCCCCCATGTGTGCTCCTATGGGCCTCCGTATGCACACTACTGCCTACATTAGGGCTTGGCCCCCCGAGAGGCTTCCTCGCTCGTTGTGCTGCCTCGACATAACCGGAAGCTGCCAGGTCGAGGTAGCTTAGGGGCTGTGTGGGGTGGGTGGCACGTTATGTATGCACACATATGCCCCATGCATGCACATACATCCCTCCATGTGCACAGACACATGCCTCCCTATGTGCACAAGTGCCTTCATTAGGGCTTCCTTGCTCACTTTGGCCCCCCCCCAAGAGGCTTCCTCGCTTGCTGCGCTCGCTCGACACAACTGCAGGCTGCCAAGTTGATCGAGCGCAGCGAGCGAGGAAGCCTCCCGAGCGAGCAAAGTGACATACAAAGCAATAATGTAGGCTGTGGTGCACACCTAGAGGCACCTAAGCCCACACATGGGGGCATATGTATGCATATATGGGCATATATGTGCATACATGGGGCATATGTGTGCACACGTAGGGGAATGTGTGCTGGAAAGCTCCGTAGTGCAGCTTGCAGCCTACGACTGCAAATACCCTGAATCGGCCCACTTGTCGGCCTCGCACAGCCTTCCCACTGTCTCGGATTTGCGAAATTCCTTTTTCAGTGCGTTCGGCACGTCCAAAATAGGGGGGGGGGTACCTTCAAGGGGGGTTGGGGCCCCATGTGCGTCAAAATTCAAGTTCGGACCACAAAATCGCCTATGCCATTTATATTATGACCATCCGAAATGATCAAATATCCCGCGTAAAGCACGTTTTAGACCCTCTTTATGCCCATATGGGTGTTTTTTTTTTTGCGGGGCCTTTGGCACTGCACCTCGACGAGTCAGCCAAACAGTCAGTTAGTCAGTTAGTCAGGCAATCATTCAATCAGACAGTCAGTCGGGCAAGCAGGCAGGCTTGGGTTTTTTCAATGGCAGACTTGGCTTCAAGCAGTGGGGAGCACATATGCTGTCACATGAAGCAACGGTCGAACGGTAATGCACCCACCGCAGACGTGTAGGTTGGAGGTTCGATTCCTGGACCGCCGGCGGCACCGGCCGACCGGTCATCGCTGCGCAATCTGACCCTTGTTCAAACCCCGCTGAGCACAAATTTCTGAGCACAACCTTTTGACCCCCCCCCCCCCCCTCCACCCCCCCTCACCCCCCCCCCCCAAAGAAAAGTGATATCTAGTTTCAGGGGATAGAGGCCTCAGAATCAAAAATCCATTGGGGGATTGTTTTATTGGGCAAAACAATGATTTTACAAGGGGTTGGACATCCAATATCATGCCTTGGGGTATGCTACGTGAATGACCACCCGAAAGGGGGGTATACGACGCCCGCGCCTGCGCTTGATCTAACAACCTCTCTTCGAGGTGATTCTATTGCCTATCGGCAAAACACCTCAAAGAGGGAGGGAGCACAGTCAGTCAATCAGTTAGCTAGTCACGATGTCATTCAAAAGCCCCCCATCCCTCCTCCAACACCCAAATAGGGTGAAAAACATATATAGAGGGTCCAAAACATGCTTTATGTAGGATTTTTGATCATTATGAATGGTCAGAACATAAAAAAAAATCGGTTTTGAAAATTTCCATTTTTGAGCTGCCGAGACTGGAAAATTGCATACGCAGGTTGTGGCCCAGCCCCTTGCCCCCGTCCAAACACCCAAATAGGGTGAAAAGCACATGAAGAGGGTCTAAAACATGCTTTACATAGGATATTTCATCATTGTGGATGTTCAGAATGTAAAAATAATCAGTTTTGAAAATTGCCATTTTTGAGCTGCCGAGGCTGGAAAACTGCATAAGCAAGTTGTGCCCCAAACCCCTTGGGACCCCCTCCCAACAGAATTTCCTCAAAATCAATGTCGATGAATCCTTATGTCCTCACCATCTGGTATCACTGACATTGTTGCTGGGAGGAGGGGGGGGGGGTCCACAGCACAGGCCCGTTGCAGGACACAGTAGGCGTAGATAAACATGCAGGGCTGCCAGGGGCTTCGTTTCAATCGGCACAGACATCCTTTGCCACAGCACATCAAGTCATTGAAGCTGCACTTGGTACGAGGGGTGGCCGTCCTGTGTTTCACTCTCGTGTTGCTGTGTAGAGAACCATTGCACTATGCCGCCCGGATACACAAGCGATGTCGCCATTTGTAACTCCAAGTCTGGATGCACTCAAGCGGATCTGCAAAAGGGAAGTGTAACGTGTGCCTTCGGCTGGAAGGAATCGTTAGGCTGGAAAGGAATCGTTACTGGAACGCCTGGCTGCGCTACTGGTTCCATGCCATTTACCGGCCTCAGCGGCTGCATAGGTCGGCTTGCCCCTGGTGCTTTCAGTCCACCCTTGTCAGTTGCTTGCCTGAATTGGAGGTGACCCCACTGGGGGAGCGTGGGTGGGTGGGTCCCCGCTGCTCCGGAACGGGTCTGGGGGATCATTTTCGCGCGGCCCTTTGGTTGGGGAGGACTCTTTCATCGTGGCCCGTCTCCCCTGCCGGGTACCCTACCTTTGTTTTAGGAGGGAGTTGTACGCTGCGTGTGTGCGCCGTGCAAGGCTTTGGTGCATCGATTTACACGGGCATTGCTGTTGTTGTCCTGGACGGTTGCTGTCCACCCCCCCCCCCCCCGGTCGGTTGCTGGCCCTTCCTGGATGATTGATGATGAAACACATGAAACATCATGAACTATTGTCCCTCATCACCATGAGGCCTCTTGGGCGGTCCAGGGCCACCAAAGTAGTTGACAAAGTAGACGGAGAGGCATTTTGTACATTTTGGGGGATAACCAAGTTGAGGGCCCAGGATGCCGATCGGGAGAAACAGGTGCTCAAAAGCTAAGCAAGAATGTTTCTTTTTGTTTGGGAATGGTTTCTTCGTGCATGGCGCCCGCAAAGATCAGGCTCGAAAAATGGTAGTGTTTAATTAAGTTTTGACAGCCCCCACAGGATGTACTTTCATTTTCGGAGAAGTGCACTTTTCACCCATTTTTGACATTGTTTTGGATCCAGGAATGGGCCAGTTCCAAGGATATTTTGAGCTTTCAGTGCACTGAAATTTGGCAAGACAGATTTGAGCAGATTTGAAATAGACCAAAAACACATGTTTGATCACTCAAAGAGGTGTGTCTCATGTCACTACATTTTGTTTCTACCATATGCAAATCCCCAAGTGTAGAGGGAGGCCCCAACCAACCAAATGTGGCAATGCTGTTAGAGCTAGATCCGCCTCAACTGTGGACAGATGGACAATATCTGCAAAATACCCCACGCATTACACACCGAGCCTTAAACCTCGGTGTATCACGTGACATGTGTATTGTGACTATGCTCACCTACCACCGTTGAATAGTCCCGCAATGCAAGACGGTATATGTGCCCCTTTGAGGCGATGGTTGTGAAATGATGGTGTGCCAGCTCCCTCTATGGACTGTGTGCACCGTGGTGCGAACCACACCTTTCAGCCACAACCACGCCGTAAGCACTAGAATTCTTCATCATTTGCGTTGCTTCCAACCCATGTTGTTTGGGGCCTATGGCTGGGTGCTCCTCGGCGAGCTGGTGGAACCAGTAAGTTTGCACAACCTTTTGTGCAGTGTAGTGTGGAGCTACCCATATCACCAAGCAGCAGCCGCAGCAGGGGCAGCAATATGCCGGAAATGCAAAAAATCATCTAACTTTAGTGGATGATACCTATCAGTATGAAGTGGATTTTAGCAAAGGCTTGGGTTTGCAGGTGGCGGGCTCCAAAACCTGCCACAGAGGGCCAAAAGTGGTGTTGTCTCACAGTTTGTGGGAAAGATGTTGTGTGTTGTGGGCGGCATCTACATTCAAGTCACAACCCTAAACAATGACAAAAAAAACGGCGAGCCACTCTTTGGCAGCTTTTTGACGCAAGCATCGGCCTCAAGGATCCCTCTTTGACATGAGAAAGGTGCCGAAGTGCCGCTAAAACAGACTGAAAATGTCAAAGTTTCAACAGTAGCCTACCTTTGCCCACTTTAAGAGCCATGCATTGCCTTGGGGACCATTGTACTGATGAACACGATGAATAGGAACAGTGGCAGGCTTACTGTGCACCACCCACACCCTTCAACCTCCGACATGAGGCACGTAGGATGGTTTCAATGCAAACGAGGCATTTTTTGGGTTCATTTGGAAGTTGCCCAGGCACACCATTTGCACTTATAGGGCCCGTAACGAGCCCCTACCATTGAGTTTTCTTCAATTTTGGCATCATTATTATGGGCATCGGCCGTTCTGCCGTGCATTGAGTGTGGGGCTGCCCGCAGCAGAGGCAGGATGATGCAAGACGCAGCAACGCGGCCTCTTGATGGACAAAACTGAATGAAACACCGGAAATCGTGAAACAAAGCTAGAGGCAGTGCAGTTAGCGGCCATTTTTGGAACCTGCAGGCCATCCTTTGGCAGCCGCATTGTGCGCCAAGGAAAATGGGTTTCTCATCTTGTGCTTTTATAACAGAAACATGCGATGGATGATGTCCCAGGTGCAGTGCCAAACCGTCCCCTTGTTGTCTTTTTTTCGCCTCACTGGTTATCCCCCACCCCAGCCCCCCCCACTTGGCACCCGCCAAAGGGCTTGCCAAGCCTATCAACACATGACCCCCCCATGGGGGATTCACCCCGGCCTGTACTTTCTACCGGTTTCCTCCCATTTTCTTCCCTTCCCAGAAATCGTTCACACATCTGTCGAAGAGTCCCAATGGGTCGCGGACAATTCCCAATTGCCTCCCGTTTTCCTTATTTCCCCAGCCTCCAAACTCCGGATCTGGTGAGTTGGTGTGCAGATGTGTAGTGGTGTGTAGTGGTGTGTGGACTGGCATGCGCAAGCAAACCAGATGGCGAACGCACATAATCTGCTCGACATCCCACGAGGGTAGCTCTGTTTGGGGACCTGCATTGCTCCTGGCCCCCCTCCCCACCCGTAGCCCCTACGGAGCCTCCAAAGGGCCCCCTCTTTCGCCTCGCCTGCATCACTTGCTCCACCATTGCCACAAAGGGCAAGCAATACTGTAATCACAGAGCGTTCCGTGGCCAACAAGCCGCCCAAAAATCTGGGGTAAGTGCCAAACGACACCTCTTTCGAGCGTGACCCCCTGTCTACCCAAGCGGAATTCACTGAGCCCTTTTGTTGTCTGCTGATTTCAAAGACCGCAGATCCGGGATGCACCTTTCTTTTTGCATCATTTTCTACATCCAAAACACACGTTACACAAGTTGCGTTTCCTGAAGCCTCTCGTCCTGTTGGTGGGTTGCAGACATTCAAACACCTTGATCTCCCCGGTGGTATGCATGCGCCCCCCACCCCCACGGAACTGTCGCGGCATGCAGGCATCTTGGTGCAACTTTACATTGCTCCTGTTCACAGGCACTGACATCTGCAACACCCGACCAGGTAGTGGTGGTGGTCGTGGTGGGAACCTCAGGATCGACAGATCAAACCCCACGCTCTTTTATCGGTGTCAAGGCAGCACTCCAATACGCGACAAGTGTCCGAGCGGTCTCCTATTTGACTGCACCCGTTGGGCCTGCGTAATCAGTATCCTTGCTACAACGAAGTGCCCAGGTATGATGGGTGCGTACATGGACAAGGTGCCATTGTGTCCTCGCCTCCTGCGCCACTTACTGAGGAGGCAGCGGGTCATTTGAAAGGGCAACAGACACTGGCTTTGGAAAAGGAAATGACCACCAAACCAGGACGCCTGCAAGCGCCCACTGCGAGTGCCCTTGACTGCGATCGTTTCAGGCGGTGAGGGAGGTTGCAACAGGGGCCGATGTTGGATTAGCGGGGCGTTGGCAGGAGGTAGCCTGGGGCTTCAACACCGCTGTTTTGTGGCCCATTTGTGGACAATCACTGGGCGTACAAGTTTACTCTGTACGGATTGAAGGAGATGGTGACGGGCTGAGTAAAGGAACCGGCTGACACGGTGCGGAAACTGGTACCTCTGCCCCTTTTATACACGGAAGGCTGCATTTTCTGAGTGTCTAGATCTTAGCGTTACCAAATTTCTGGAGGCCACATATACTAAATCTCCATAATGACATACTACATATTGTATCCATGTTTGTAAGTACCCCCCTCTCCGCCTATCTCTGGCCGTGGCTATACCGAGCAACAACAACCCAGCAGCAGCAGCAGCAGCAGCAGCAGCAGCAGCACCAACACAATACAACGATACACTTCCCCCCACTATCACGTTTTACATGCATTCCGCTTGTCCATCCTATCGCCTCTCATCTACTCTCGCGATGTTTCGCCTTGGCACGTGGCCTTCACAAGGATGAAGTTTTAGCCCCCAGACTCGGCGGGCACAGCCCAGGGCGTGGGCACCAAACGCTGGTGCCCTCCCCCATCTCCGGGGGGGTTTGCCCCAAAGACCCCCAGTTTTTGCCGAAACCCGCCCCCACAAGCCACCGGTAGCGGCGAACGGAAGGCACACGAAGGTCACGGCCGGGGGGGGGGGGGGGGGTTCGGCTTGGGTCATGTCCCATGCGATGGTCGGGGGTCGCCAGCCCCACGTCACGTCCGCCAAACCCCCAACAACGGGCCCTCCAACGGCCCGGACTCTGCGCGGGGCTGCGCCAAACGGCCCCGACCGAAGATTGCCCCGGAACCTGGGCCCCCTCCCTCAAGCCCCGGGGTCCTGGGGCACTCAGCCCCCCCCCCCCCCCCCCAGGGAATCGCTTGAAGGGGGCGGGGGTCCCCCCTCCCCCCCCCCCAACACTCCGGCACTGACTCTACCCCAAAGGCATCCCTGTACCCCCACACCAGCCCCAACCGCATTTCCAACCGCCAGTAACCGCCCCCCAACCGCTTCACATCCCCTGTGACCGCTCTGCAACCGATCTGGAATTTCCCTGATCGCACCCCTCCCCTTCAAGCAAAGCCCTGCCCCCCCCCCCCCCCCAACTTTGTTGTGGTGTCCCCTGCAAACACCCAAACGGACCCCCCGCACTGGACCCCACCCGGTCAAGCCTCGACCCGGCCTCCGGCGTCAGACCTCCGTGCCACTCTTTGTTGTTGTGCAGAAATCACTTGCACAATGCCCCCGGGCTACGAAAGTGATGTCAGCCAGTGCAACGCCCCCGGCGGCTGCACTCTGACGGCGTTGCACGGAGGAGCTATCACTTGTGCCCCTGGCTTCACGGGGACTGTGTCTGGAATGCCTGGCTGCCTTACTGCGGGGGCTCCATTTGCCTTCCTCGGCGGCTGCTCCACCACAACACCCGTTCCAACACTCACACCCAGTGCCACGCCCAGTGCAATGGCCACGCGCAGCCGGACTTCCACGCTTTCCCTGACGGCCTCGTCAACGGCTGAACAAACCACAGGTATGTCCTGGAGATCGATGAAGCCAGAGCTATGATGTGCTCCGCGGGCACAGTGGTCTGGGAGATTTATTCTGATCCAGCGCCTGTATTTGGTACATCCTGCTGTCGGCAGTGGTGGAGGAAAAATGCGGCCAGCCAAGGATGATTAGGAGAGTACCCCCCGCTCGATGTGGGAGCAGCTACGCGGTTGCGGTTTGACGGTTGTTTGGGCCTTGACATGTGCAACTCCCATGTCGGTTCTGGTTTATTTCGGCCCCCAACCACCATCTTGCAACCGCAAAGCGCTGTCCAAGGGACAGTGGAAAGGTGGCATGTGCAGCTGTGAAGAAGAGGGGGGGCCGGTCTGGCAATGGGGCTGTGATTGCAGAGATGTAAGGGAAGTCTGAGAACCATTGATGTCTTGGTGCTTCAGTGAGCCCCTAGCCGGGCCAATCATACCCCACGCTGGTGGCACAGGTACTGGAGCCGGGTTGCCCAATCCCATCGTATTACAGAGGGGAGTAGGTTGGGCTGGGATGGCGTGCACCCTGCCCCATAGCCCACATGGGGCAGTCGGTACGACCGTCTTGTGGTCTCGGCGTGCGATGTCTGTGGTCTTGTACTCCTCACGTCCTCATTGCAGGCCCCGATTGTGCCATCAACAACGGTGGCTGTGACCCCAATGCCGTGTGCACCAGCACTGCAGGCTCACGCACCTGCGCATGCAAACCTGGATTCTCTGGCAATGGGGTCCTATGCAGTGGTATGCCGGGCTGGAGGCTGCACAGGCAATTGCCCTCACCCGAGTCGTTTTCTGAACCTCCCCCACCCCCCCCCCCCTGCTCAAGGCCCTCCGACGCCAAAGGTAGTGATGAAAGCCATGCTCCAACATGACTGCCGCCCCTGAAGGTGCCGGAAGGCCTTTTTTGACCTTCAAAAGGGGCTCAAACAGAATGGCCGGCGTGATGTGGGGCTCAGTTTCAGGAAAATGCATTGGGGGCCGAGCTCCGTGCCCCAACCCCCTGGCAGCCGGACCCCCCCCCCCCTTACCCCCTCACTGGGCCCTTGGGGCCCAAAAGGTTGTGCTGGTAGGGTTGGGTATAGACCTGCTGAGGGCGACTCCCGGTGGACGAAACGTCTGTTGCCTGTTTTCCATCCACTTGAGGCCTGGAATGGGTCGGTGTGCTGGTGTGCCTGGATGACCTGCTGTCAGATCGGGGCGGTTGTCAGCCCCAGGTCACAGGTGGAGCTGATGCAGAGCATCTTTTTGGTTGGGAAAGAGGATAGATCGACTGCTGGGTTCTCTACAGACTGCTTGTCTGAATACCCTCGTTGCACTGATTTCATAAATCCCATTTTCACTTTTTTCTGAGTTTGCTGTTCAAAGGTTCTATGGGATAGTTGGTCAGCTGTGACCTGAGCCCCTTTCAGCGGCTGCTGTCACTCCCCTCCCCTCGTATTTCAGAACACACGCGGCCCTGCCCAGTCTACAGTGCCCCATTTGTTCTCTGAGGTTGTTGTGTTCGCAATGCAATGTTCTGTGTCTTGGTGCCCCTTTCCTCAGGCACGCACAAATATTCAGGGCACAAAACGAGCCCCGTGAGGTGAGTGCTGCTACGCTACCCCCGCCCCACCCCTGTTCAAGACACGCCGTTGGCCAAGGTACCGTTGGCGTCCGGACAGTGTCGTTTCAGGACCGAGTTTTTGATGTAGCACCAAAACCCCAGATTGTTGAGTAGATGTCGTCCCGTGGGGTCTGGCACATCCGCACAAGCCTGACAGTGGGATATGGAATTCCAAACCTCGCCCAATCTTACTTCTGGGACACCCCACTAGTGGTCCCTACTACCGATCCCACAAACACCGGGTGGACGCCCACTCGGTGCCTAGACAAGGCTGTGCATGCGCAAGGGGGGTGTACCCATTGCTGCCATTGTCCCGGAGGCTGAAGACCCTCCCCTGGGTCCCTTGAGGTAAACCCCACATCACTACACTCACCACCCAGAATAGGGGACTCTGGCAATACGGCGATACCAACCGCTCATGAGGCTGTTGTCGAGGGGAAGCGGGGCTCGGTCCTGCTTGCGACGGTTCATTCCGTTCATGGCGACGTTACACCACACATTGATGTGGGGACATCCGGAGCATTGGGGCCCATGCACTCGCCGCTGTTATGGGTCCCTGCCATCACTGGGAAGGCCACATCCATTTGGGGGGGGGGGGGGGGCTGGGCCAGGACGCAGATGGTGCACGATGCTGCCTTCAACAAAGTGTTGTTCCCCATCTGCAGCCCATCAGTGTCTGCATATGAGGGCTTTCCTACCCAAGGGCGGTGTGCTACAATAGCCCTTGTGCAGCCACAAGGCGTTCACTGCGCAGCACATGACAAGGCCCGCAGTATAAATGATGCCAATAAGTGTGGAGCCGCGGAGATTGTGTCAACAAAGCCGCCCGTCCTGTCTTGGGTGTTGGCCACGTCTTCGAGGACAGGCTGTCTTTCACCACGAATCTTGTGGATGATTGCTTTGTGCCAACGAATCTGGATAGGTGTCGAGTTGATGGGACTCCATTCAGTGGGTGCACAGGTGTAAGTCCGCACGTCCAACTCCGATTCTGGCCCCATTGTTGAGTTCTGCCCATTCTCCTCTCTTTTTATGCAAACGCCCTGCCCTTTGCTTTCATTGCCCCCGCACTCAGGTCCTCGGGTGTGTGTGTGTGTGTGTGTGTGTGTGTGTGTGTGTGTGTGTGTGTGTGTGTGTGTATGTGATATCATTCGGGAGGGGCTGCTTGAGGGGGCGATTGGGAGTTGCTGGTTGCAGAAGTTCCCATGAGCACATCCTGCAGAATAGCCTTGTGTGCCACTTCCCCTCTCCTGCCTGATCGCTCAATGGGATGAGCCATTGTATTGGCTACGCCTTGCTTCGAATCATGCATCTCTACCTGCACCGTCTGTGGTTCTGTTGATACATGGAGACCGTGTTGCTCTCTCTGCGGCATTTTGCGTAAGTCAAATCGCTGGAGTTGATAGTAGCGAGGCCACAAACGTAAACGCAAACAGGCAAGGGACAAGCGACCAACGGCAACAACAGTAGTCACTATAGAGGACCATCTAGGCGCAGGCCGTGGTCCATGACCCAGTGAGCATCCAAAGCTGTGCACAAAGCTGCTCGGCATGTGTGCCACCCCAATGTCATTCGCACCACGGAGGATGCGTATGGCAAACCATAGGTGCTGGGGCCATGTTCTTGCGTGTAGGGCTCACAGACCCCACTCGCATACCCCCCCCCCCCTTAGGGGGCGTGGGGAGGCGCAAACAACCACATGTCCAAGAAATTGCTTTAGTGGCATACTTGACATTAGTGCCCTCGAGTGTGCCAAGTCACAAGTTCCTTCCAACAGCAAATCGGGAACAAGCAAGACAAGTCTCGAGGCACACGTACTGGTTCATCCCAGTCCAAGTTCGTGTTACTCCTTAATGCCCGTAGCCTCGGAATCCAACTCCACGTTGATATATGATGGGCTCTTGGCAAATTGAATGGAAGGAAAGGAGTCCTAAATGAGGAATCCAACACAATAGTTATAATCAAATTGACCCAATGCAAATTGGGAACATGTCCCCTAAATCGAGTGTGGGACCCTAGCCGCTGGTGGGCAGCTGGTGGCATGAGGGGCGTGGGGAGTCACATGGCGGGCAGCCATGCGCCCCTATGCCGCCTGAGTCCGAGAAGGAGGGTAGGGCACGTGACCCAAGAGCAGCCAATGTGGTCGGAACTTGACGCACACTACACGGCGTGCACGTCGCGACACTGCCGGCAGGTAGCCGGCGTGTTTGCATCAGGGTGGGTGCACGGCCTATGGCTGTGGGGCCGCCCTGGTTTGAGACACACCTTGCTAATGTTGCACACCTTGATCATACTTTGCGGCTCATGCAATTGTGGGGCAGGCTGGAAAAACAGGGCCGCCACGTCTCACATTTTGTTGAACCCCGCCCCTTCACCTCCAACCCAATGAGTGGACAACCAACCCCCCATCCATAAGTGGAGGATTCCCTCCTCAAAAGGCAAGCAACAAGGCCCATCCGGGAGTCCCAACCTGCATACGCACTCAGCCGTGATGGCACCCTGCTCTAACTTCGGCTCACTGCTGCTTCCCACATGTTCTTGTGTTCATGCCCCCCTGCCCCTCCGCAAAGCTGTTTCTGCTGCACTGCAACCGCTACCATCGGGGGTGTGCACTTTCCTACGCCCTGCCACTCTGCAGACGTTGATGAGTGTGCAGTCCAGAACGGGGGCTGTGAGCACCAGTGCAGCAATACTGCTGGCTCCTTCACTTGCTCCTGCAACTCCGGGTACAGACTGAACAGCAACAGCCGCACATGCGATGGTATGTCACTGCGTGTTGGGTTTTGGGGCCCTGTCCCGGACGCCCAAACGTCTTCACTGCACCCCCTCTGCCTCCATGGCCTTGGGATGTGCGCCCGCAGCACGCGAGTCAAGAGTTGGTCGAGTACTCGAGTGACGGCGCGTGACACTTACCCCCGGCGCATGCACGGCGGCTGTTCCCTCACCGATGTCATGAGCATTGTGATGGCTCGCGACTACTGCTTTGCGCTTTTTGCGAGGCAGTGATGACAGCGAAGTAGCCTTTTGGCCGTTGCCATGCCCTGCCACTCCGCAGATGTGGATGAGTGCGCAGTCCAGAACGGGGGCTGTGAGCACAACTGCAGCAACACCGCCGGCTCCTTCAAATGCTCCTGCAACTCCGGGTACAGACTGAACCGCAACGGCCTCACCTGCAGTGGTATGTGAGGGTGATGCAGGTCTCGAACACTCGTGTGCGTGTGGATGCCTGCAGCCAATAGGAGGCATGTGATCCTGCTTTCCCTTTTGAAGTGGGTGCTCTTTCCATTTCGTTTGCGGACCCCACCGCCTCCGTCGGTGTGCACGGGGCACACCGGGAGGCAGGGGCACTCCGTACCACACGGGCTTGGGCGCATCCCTTAGCCACCGCGTGGCGCGGTCATCGCTGGGCGACCGCTTCTGTCGGGGGTGTGCGCTGCCCCACGCCCTGCCGCTCCGCAGATGTTGATGAGTGTTCAGTACAGAACGGGGGCTGTGAGCACAAGTGCCAGAACACCGCCGGCTCCTTCACTTGCTCCTGCAACTCCGGGTACAAACTGAATGCCAATGGCCTTACATGCGATGGTGTGTCATTGCGTGTTGGGTTTAGGGCCCTGGGACGGGATGCGCCAAGTTCATTGCTGCAACCCCTCAGCCTCCATGGCTTTGGGATTTGCACCGGCGCATGCACAGCGGCTTTTCCTTCAACGATGTCACGAGCGTGTGTCGGCTCGCAGCTGCCCGCCATCCTTCTCTTCTGCTTTTCGAACCCCCACCCTCCCCTGCGCGCGGTATCGCTGACCAACTTCGGCGGATTTTGCCGTCGCATTCCACCGATACATTGGGCTTCTGGGTCAACTGCAGTACAAAGGGGCCCAGGCGGTTGTTTGGCTTTATGCAGGGCTTTGCTTGAAGGGGAGGGGTGCGATCGGAGAAATTCCAGAGCGGTGCAGAGCGGTCACAGGGGACGTGAAGCGGTTGGGGGGCGGTTACTGGCGGTTGGAAATGCGGTTGGGGCCGGGGTTGGGGTATGGGAACGCCTTTGGGATAGAGTCAAGACCGGAGTGGTGGGGGGGAGGGGGGTACCCCCCTTGAAGCGATTCCCTGGTTTCATGTGTTGAGGATTTCATGTTTTTTTGTGTTGCCCTTCGACCCGGGGGGGGCGACTCCGCGGGTCCTAGGACGCCAACTACCCCTGCCCCCCCCCCCCCCCCCCTAGGGGCCTTCGGCCAACAGTTAGTTGCCAAAGGTGTTGCCCTCAGGCGTCCATGGGCGCCAAAGGCGCCTGATGCTCCATGAACACCAAAGGTGCCCTAAGGCAAATTTTATCCAATTTGCACCCCAACACTATCCTTAAACCCAACCTTGACTCCAACGCCCACCCCCAACCCTCAGCCTACTCCTAACCCTACACCTAACCCTAACCCTAGCCCTAACCCTAGCCCTGGCTCTCACCCTGGGCTAGCGTCAGAGTGAGTGTTGGGGTCCAAAATGGAGAGCAATGATGTGGCAAAAGCAGCCATCAACAAAATTTGGGGCATCTTGTTCAGCCCAATCAACATGGCTGGCATGGCCATAGTAGCTGGCTGCAAAGGTTAGGGTTAGGTTTATGGTGATGGTATGGTTAGAGGGAGGGCAAGGGGAGGTAAGGGGAGCCTGTGCCCTTTGAAGATTGCCACAATGGAACGTCCTGACTGCCCTCAGGATGGTGCCCCTGTGGACGTTGGGGTGATGTGTCTCCACATCCGTCTTTCGTAGCAGAGGTTCCCGGCAATGGGTGAGGGCCCCGCCTGCGATTTGCGTGTCTGTTCTGCATATCCCAATACATTGGGGGGGGGGATTTAGTATGGGAAAAACCTGTCTGGAAAAATGTAGTACGCCCAATTCTGGCGCCATTTTCCCCATCACTTTTAACTACTGTGGCTTTTTCCCATCCTTTTTTTTTTTGGACATAGGGTACAAGGAGGCTGAAAACCTGTGAAAACAGGAAAGAACCCCCGGAGGCTGAAAACCTGTGAAAACAGGAAAGTACCCCCGGAGGCTGAAAACCTGGAAAACAGGAAAGAACCCCCAGAGGCTGAAAACCTGTGCAAACAGGAAAGAACCCCCGGAGGCTGAAAACCTGTGAAAACAGGAAAGAACCCCCGCAGGCTGAAAACCTGTGAAAACAGGAAAGAACCCCCGGAGGCTGAAAACCTGTGAACACAGCAAAGAACCCCCGGAGGCTGAAAACCTGTGCAAACAGGAAAGAACCCCCGCAGGCTGAAAACCTGTGAAAACAGGAAAGAACCCCCGGAGGCTGAAAACCTGTGAAAACAGGAAAGAACCCCCGGAGGCTGAAAACCTGTGAAAACAGGAAAGAACCCCCGGAGGCTGAAAACCTGTGAAAACAGGAAAGAACCCCCGGAGGCTGAAAACCTGTGAAAACAGGAAAGAACCCCCGGAGGCTGAACACCTGTGAAAACAGGAAAGAACCCCCGGATGCTGAAAACCTGTGAAAACAGGAAAGAACCCCCGGAGGCTGAAAACCTGTGAAAACAGGAAAGAACCCCCGGAGGCTGAAAACCTGTGAAAACAGGAAAGAACCCCCGGAGGCTGAACACCTGTGAAAACAGGAAAGAACCCCCGGAGGCTGAAAACCTGTGAAAACAGGAAAGAACCCCCGGAGGCTGAAAACCTGTGAAAACAGGAAAGAACCCCCGGAGGCTGAAAACCTGTGAAAACAGGAAAGAACCCCCGGAGGCTGAAAACCTGTGCAAACAGGAAAGAACCCCCGGAGGCTGAAAACCTGTGCAAACAGGAAAGAACCCCCGGAGGCTGAACACCTATGAAAACAGGAAAGAACCCCCGGAGGCTGAAAACCTGTGAAAACAGGAAAGAACCCCCGGAGGCTGAAAACCTGTGAAAACAGGAAAGAACCCCCGGAGGCTGAAAACCTGTGAAAACAGGAAAGAACCCCCGGAGGCTGAAAACCTGTGAAAACAGGAAAGAACCCCCGGAGGCTGAAAACCTGTGCAAACAGGAAAGAACCCCCAGAGGCTGAAAACCTGTGCAAACAGGAAAGAACCCCCGGAGGCTGGAAACCTGTGAAAACAGGAAAGAACCCCCGGAGGCTGGAAACCTGTGAAAACGGGAAAGAACTCCCGGAGGCTGAAAACCTGTGAAAACAGGAAAGCACCCCCGAGGCTGAAAACCTGTGAAAACAGGAAAGAACCCCCGGAGGCTGAACACCTGTGAAAACAGGAAAGAACCCCCGAGGCTGAAAACCTGTGAAAACAGGAAAGAACCCCCGGAGGCTGAAAACCTGTGAAAACAGGAAAGAACCCCCGGAGGCTGAAAACCTGTGAAAACAGGAAAGAACCCCCGGAGGCTGAACACCTATGAAAACAGGAAAGAACCCCCGGAGGCTGAAAACCTGTGAAAACAGGAAAGAACCCCCGGAGGCTGAAAACCTGTGAAAACAGGAAAGAACCCCCGGAGGCTGAAAACCCGTGAAAACAGGAAAGAACCCCCGGAGGCTGAAAACCTGTGAAACCAGGAAAGAACCCCGGGAGGCTGAAAACCTGTGAAAACAGGAAAGAACCCCCGGAGGCTGAAAACCTGTGCAAACAGGAAAGAACCCCCGGAGGCTGAAAACCTGTGAAAACAGGAAAGAACCCCCGGAGGCTGAAAACGTGTGAAAACAGGAAAGAACCACCGGAGGCTGAAAACCCGTGAAAACAGGAAAGAACCCCCGGAGGCTGAAAACCTGTGAAAACAGGAAAGAACCCCCGGAGGCTGAAAACCTGTGAAAACAGGAAAGAACCCCCGGAGGCTGAAAACCTGTGAAAACAGGAAAGCACCCCCGAGGCTGAAAACCTGTGAAAACAGGAAAGAACCCCCGGAGGCTGAAAACCTGTGAAAACAGGAAAGTACCCCCGAGGCTGAAAACCTGTGAAAACAGGAAAGAACCCCCGGAGGCTGAAAACCTGTGAAAACAGGAAAGTACCCCCGGAGGCTGAAAACCAGGAAAACAGGAAAGAACCCCCGGAGGCTGAAAACCTGTGCAAACAGGAAAGAACCCCCGGAGGCTGAAAACCTGTGAAAACAGGAAAGAACCCCCGGAGGCTGAAAACCTGTGAAAACAGGAAAGAACCCCCGGAGGCTGAAAACCTGTGAAAACAGGAAAGAACCCCCGGAGGCTGAAAACCTGTGAACACAGCAAAGAACCCCCGGAGGCTGAAAACCTGTGCAAACAGGAAAGAACCCCCGCAGGCTGAAAACCTGTGAAAACAGGAAAGAACCCCCGGATGCTGAAAACCTGTGAAAACAGGAAAGAACCCCTGGAGGCTGAAAACCTGTGAAAACAGGAAAGAACCCCCGGAGGCTGAAAACCTGTGAAAACAGGAAAGAACCCCCGGAGGCTGAAAACCTGTGAAAACAGGAAAGAACCCCCGGAGGCTGAACACCTGTGAAAACAGGAAAGAACCCCCGGATGCTGAAAACCTGTGAAAACAGGAAAGAACCCCCGGAGGCTGAAAACCTGTGAAAACAGGAAAGAACCCCCGGAGGCTGAAAACCTGTGAAAACAGGAAAGAACCCCCGGAGGCTGAACACCTGTGAAAACAGGAAAGAACCCCCGGAGGCTGAAAACCTGTGCACACAGGAAAGAACCCCCGGAGGCTGAAAACCTGTGAAAACAGGAAAGAACCCCCGCAGGCTGAAAACCTGTGAAAACAGGAAAGAACCCCCGGAGGCTGAAAACCTCTGCAAACAGGAAAGAACCCCCGGAGGCTGAAAACCTGTGCAAACAGGAAAGAACCCCCGGAGGCTGAACACCTATGAAAACAGGAAAGAACCCCCGGAGGCTGAAAACCTGTGAAAACAGGAAAGAACCCCCGGAGGCTGAAAACCTGTGAAAACAGGAAAGAACCCCCGGAGGCTGAAAACCTGTGAAAACAGGAAAGAACCCCCGGAGGCTGAAAACCTGTGAAAACAGGAAAGAACCCCCGGAGGCTGAAAACCTGTGCAAACAGGAAAGAACCCCCAGAGGCTGAACACCTATGAAAACAGGAAAGAACCCCCGGAGGCTGAAAACCTGTGAAAACAGGAAAGAACCCCCGGAGGCTGAAAACCTGTGAAAACAGGAAAGAACCCCCGGAGGCTGAAAACCTGTGAAAACAGGAAAGAACCCCCGGAGGCTGAAAACCTGTGAAAACAGGAAAGAACCCCCGGAGGCTGAAAACCTGTGAAAACAGGAAAGAACCCCCGGAGGCTGAAAACCTGTGAACACAGCAAAGAACCCCCGGAGGCTGAAAACCTGTGCAAACAGGAAAGAACCCCCGCAGGCTGAAAACCTGTGAAAACAGGAAAGAACCCCCGGAGGCTGAAAACCTGTGAAAACAGGAAAGAACCCCTGGAGGCTGAAAACCTGTGAAAACAGGAAAGAACCCCCGGAGGCTGAAAACCTGTGCAAACAGGAAAGAACCCCCGGAGGCTGGAAACCTGTGAAAACAGGAAAGAACCCCCGGAGGCTGGAAACCTGTGAAAACGGGAAAGAACTCCCGGAGGCTGAAAACCTGTGAAAACAGGAAAGCACCCCCGAGGCTGAAAACCTGTGAAAACAGGAAAGAACCCCCGGAGGCTGAACACCTGTGAAAACAGGAAAGAACCCCCGAGGCTGAAAACCTGTGAAACAGGAAAGAACCCCCGGAGGCTGAACACCTATGAAAACAGGAAAGAACCCCCGGAGGCTGAAAACCTGTGAAAACAGGAAAGAACCCCCGGAGGCTGAAAACCTGTGAAAACAGGAAAGAACCCCCGGAGGCTGAAAACCCGTGAAAACAGGAAAGAACCCCCGGAGGCTGAAAACCTGTGAAACCAGGAAAGAACCCCGGGAGGCTGAAAACCTGTGAAAACAGGAAAGAACCCCCGGAGGCTGAAAACCTGTGCAAACAGGAAAGAACCCCCGGAGGCTGAAAACCTGTGAAAACAGGAAAGAACCCCCGGAGGCTGAAAACGTGTGAAAACAGGAAAGAACCACCGGAGGCTGAAAACCTGTGAAAACAGGAAAGAACCCCCGGAGGCTGAAACCCTGTGAAAACAGGAAAGAACCCCCGGAGGCTGAAAACCTGTGAAAACAGGAAAGAACCCCCGGAGGCTGAAAACCTGTGAAAACAGGAAAGCACCCCCGAGGCTGAAAACCTGTGAAAACAGGAAAGAACCCCCGGAGGCTGAAAACCTGTGAAAACAGGAAAGTACCCCCGAGGCTGAAAACCTGTGAAAACAGGAAAGAACCCCCGGAGGCTGAAAACCTGTGAAAACAGGAAAGTACCCCCGGAGGCTGAAAACCAGGAAAACAGGAAAGAACCCCCGGAGGCTGAAAACCTGTGCAAACAGGAAAGAACCCCCGGAGGCTGAAAACCTGTGAAAACAGGAAAGAACCCCCGGAGGCTGAAAACCTGTGCAAACAGGAAAGAACCCCCGCAGGCTGAACACCTGTGAAAACAGGAAAGAACCCCCGGAGGCTGAAAACCTGTGAAAACAGGAAAGAACCCCCGGAGGCTGAAAACCTGTGAAAACAGGAAAGAACCCCCGGAGGCTGAAAACCTGTGAAAACAGGAAAGAACCCCCGGAGGCTGAAAACCTGTGAAAACAGGAAAGTACCCCCGGAGGCTGAAAACCAGGAAAACAGGAAAGAACCCCCGGAGGCTGAAAACCTGTGCAAACAGGAAAGAACCCCCGGAGGCTGAAAACCTGTGAAAACAGGAAAGAACCCCCGGAGGCTGAAAACCTGTGAAAACAGGAAAGAACCCCCGGAGGCTGAAAACCTGTGAAAACAGGAAAGAACCCCCGGAGGCTGAAAACCTGTGAAAACAGGAAAGAACCCCCGGAGGCTGAAAACCTGTGAAAACAGGAAAGAACCCCCGGAGGCTGAAAACCTGTGAAAACAGGAAAGAACTCCCGGAGGCTGAAAACCTGTGAAAACAGGAAAGAACCCCCGGAGGCTGAACACCTGTGAAAACAGGAAAGCACCCCCGAGGCTGAAAACCTGTGAAAACAGGAAAGAACCCCCGGAGGCTGAAAACCTGTGAAAACAGGAAAGAACCCCCGGAGGCTGAAAGCCCGTGAAAACAGGAAAGAACCCCCGGAGGATGAACACCTGTGAAAACAGGAAAGAACCCCCGGAGGCTGAAAACCTGTGCAAACAGGAAAGTCCCCCGGAGGCTGAAAACCTGTGAAAACAGGAAAGAACCCCCGGAGGCTGAAAACCTGTGAAAACAGGAAAGAACCCCCGGAGGCTGAAAACCTGTGAAAACAGGAAAGCACCCCGGAGGCTGAAAACCTGTGCAAACAGGAAAGAACCCCCGGAGGCTGAAAACCTGTGAAAACAGGAAAGAACCCCCGGAGGCTGAAAACCTGTGAAAACAGGAAAGAACCCCCGGAGGCTGAAAACGTGTGAAAACAGGAAAGAACCCCCGGAGGCTGAAAACCTGTGAAAACAGGAAAGAACCCCCGGAGGCTGAAAACCTGTGCAAACAGGAAAGAACCCCCGGAGGCTGAACACCTGTGAAAATAGGAAAGAACCCCCGGAGGCTGAAAACCTGTGAAAACAGGAAAGAACCCCCGGAGGCTGAAAACCTGTGAAAACAGGAAAGAACCCCCGGAGGCTGAAAACCTGTGAAAACAGGAAAGAACCCCCGGAGGCTGAAAACCTGTGAAAACAGGAAAGCACCCCCGAGGCTGAAAACCTGTGAAAACAGGAAAGAACCCCCGGAGGCTGAAAACCTGTGCAAACAGGAAAGAACCCCCGGAGGCTGAAAACCTGTGAAAACAGGAAAGAACCCCTGGAGGCTGAACACCTGTGAAAACGGGAAAGAACCCCCGGAGGCTGAAAACCTGTGAAAACAGGAAAGAACCCCCGGAGGCTGAAAACCTGTGCAAACAGGAAAGAACCCCCGGAGGCTGAAAACCTGTGAAAACAGGAAAGAACCCCCGGAGGCTGAAAACCTGTGCAAACAGGAAAGAACCCCCGAGGCTGAAAACCTGTGCAAACAGGAAAGAACCCCCGGAGGCTGAAAACCTGTGCAAACAGGAAAGAACCCCCGGAGGCTGAAAACCTGTGAAAATAGGAAAGAACCCCCGGAGGCTGAAAACCTGTGAAAACAGGAAAGAACCCCCGGAGGTTGAAAACCTGTGAAAACAGGAAAGAACCCCCGGAGGCTGAAAACCTGTGAAAACAGGAAAGAACCCCCGGAGGCTGAACACCTGTGAAAACAGGAAAGCACCCCCGAGGCTGAAAACCTGTGAAAACAGGAAAGAACCCCCGGAGGCTGAAAACCTGTGCAAACAGGAAAGAACCCCCGGAGGCTGAAAACCTGTGCAAACAGGAAAGAACCCCCGGAGGCTGAACACCTGTGAAAACAGGAAAGAACCCCCGGAGGCTGAAAACCTGTGAAAATAGGAAAGAACCCCCGGAGGCTGAAAACCTGTGCAAACAGGAAAGAACCCCCGGAGGCTGAAAACCTGTGAAAACAGGAAAGAACCCCCGGAGGCTGAAAACCTGTGCAAACAGGAAAGAACCCCCGGAGGCTGAAAAGCTGTGAAAACAGGAAAGAACCCCCGGAGGCTGAAAACCTGTGAAAACAGGAAAGAACCCCCGGAGGCTGAAAACCTGTGAAAATAGGAAAGAACCCCCGGAGGCTGAAAACCTGTGAAAACAGGAAAGAACCCCCGGAGGCTGAAAACCTGTGAAAACAGGAAAGCACCTCCGAGGCTGAAAACCTGTGAAAACAGGAAAGAACCCCCGGAGGCTGAAAACCTGTGCAAACAGGAAAGAACCCCCGGAGGCTGAAAACCTGTGAAAACAGGAAAGAACCCCCGGAGGCTGAACACCTGTGAAAACAGGAAAGAACCCCCGCAGGCTGAAAACCTGTGCAAACAGGAAAGAACCCCCGGAGGCTGAAAACCTGTGAAAATAGGAAAGAACCCCCGGAGGCTGAAAACCTGTGAAAATAGGAAAGAACCCCCGGAGGCTGAAAACCTGTGCAAACAGGAAAGAACCCCCGGAGGCTGAAAACCTGTGAAAACAGGAAAGAACCCCCGGAGGCTGAAAACCTGTGAAAACAGGAAAGAACCCCCGGAGGCTGAAAACCTGTGAAAATAGGAAAGAACCCCCGGAGGCTGAAAACCTGTGAAAACAGGAAAGAACCCCCGGAGGCTGAAAACCTGTGAAAACAGGAAAGAACCCCCGGAGGCTGAAAACCTGTGAAAACAGGAAAGAACCCCCGGAGGCTGAAAACCCGTGAAAACAGGAAAGAACCCCCGGAGGCTGAACACCTGTGAAAATAGGCAAGAACCCCCGGAGGCTGAAAACCTGTGAAAACAGGAAAGAACACCCGGAGGCTGAAAACCTGTGAAAACAGGAAAGAACCCCCGGAGGCTGAAAACTTGTCCAAACAGGAAAGAACCCCCGGAGGCTGAAAACCTGTGAAAATAGGAAAGAACCCCCGGAGGCTGAAAACCTGTGCAAACAGGAAAGAACCCCCGGAGGCTGAAAACCTGTGAAAATAGGAAAGAACCCCCGGAGGCTGAAAACCTGTGAAAACAGGATAGAACCCCCGGAGGCTGAACACCTGTGAAAACAGGAAAGAACCCCCGGAGGCTGAAAACCTGTGAAAACAGGAAAGAACCCCCGGAGGCTGAACACCTGTGAAAATAGGAAAGAACCCCCGGAGGCTGAAAACCTGTGAAAACAGGAAAGAACCCCCGGAGGCTGAAAACCTGTGAAAACAGGAAAGCACCCCCGAGGCTGAAAACCTGTGAAAACAGGAAAGAACCCCCGGAGGCTGAAAACCTGTGCAAACAGGAAAGAACCCCCGGAGGCTGAAAACCTGTGAAAACAGGAAAGAACCCCCGGAGGCTGAACACCTGTGAAAACAGGAAAGAACCCCCGGAGGCTGAAAACCTGTGCAAACAGGAAAGAACCCCCGGAGGCTGAAAACCTGTGAAAATAGGAAAGAACCCCCGGAGGCTGAAAACCTGTGAAAACAGGAAAGAACCCCCGGAGGCTGAAAACCTGTGAAAACAGGAAAGAACCCCCGGAGGCTGAAAACCTGTGAAAACAGGAAAGAACCCCCGGAGGCTGAAAAGCTGTGCAAACAGGAAAGAACCCCCGGAGGCTGAAAACCTGTGAAAATAGGAAAGAACCCCCGGAGGCTGAAAACCTGTGAAAATAGGAAAGAACCCCCGGAGGCTGAAAACCTGTGCAAACAGGAAAGAACCCCCGGAGGCTGAAAACCTGTGAAAACAGGAAAGAACCCCCGGAGGCTGAAAACCTGTGCAAACAGGAAAGAACCCCCGGAGGCTGAACACCCGTGCAAACAGGAAAGAACCCCTGGAGGCTGAAAACCTGTGCAAACAGGAAAGAACCCCCGGAGGCTGAAAACCTGTGAAAACAGGAAAGAACCCCCGGAGGCTGAAAACCTGTGAAAACAGGAAAGAACCCCCGGAGGCTGAAAACCTGTGCAAACAGGAAAGAACCCCCGGAGGCTGAAAACCTGTGCAAACAGGAAAGCACCCCCGAGGCTGAAAACCTGTGAAAACAGGAAAGAACCCCCGGAGGCTGAAAACCTGTGCAAACAGGAAAGAACCCCCGGAGGCTGAAAACCTGTGAAAACAGGAAAGAACCCCCGGAGGCTGAACACCTGTGAAGACAGGAAAGAACCCCCGGAGGCTGAAAACCTGTGAAAATAGGAAAGAACCCCCGGAGGCTGAAAACCTGTGAAAACAGGAAAGAACCCCCGGAGGCTGAAAACCTGTGAAAACAGGAAAGAACCCCTGGAGGCTGAAAACCTGTGAAAACAGGAAAGAACCCCCGGAGGCTGAAAACCTGTGAAAACAGGAAAGAACCCCCGGAGGCTGAAAATCTGTGCAAACAGGAAAGAACCCCCGGAGGCTGAAAACCTGTGAAAACAGGAAAGAACCCCCGGAGGCTGAAAACCTGTGAAAACAGGAAAGAACCCCCGGAGGCTGAAAACCTGTGCAAACAGGAAACAACCCCCGGAGGCTGAAAACCTGTGAAAACAGGAAAGAACCCCCGGAGGCTGAAAACCTGTGAAAACAGGAAAGAACCCCCGGAGGCTGAAAACCTGTGAAAACAGGAAAGAACCCCCGGAGGCTGAAAACCTGTGCAAACAGGAAAGAACCCCCGGAGGCTGAAAACCTGTGAAAATAGGAAAGAACCCCCGGAGGCTGAAAACCTGTGAAAACAGGAAAGAACCCCCGGAGGCTGAAAACCTGTGCAAACAGGAAAGAACCCCCGGAGGCTGAAAACCTGTGAAAATAGGAAAGAACCCCCGGAGGCTGAAAACCTGTGCAAACAGGAAAGAACCCCCGGAGGCTGAACACCTGTGAAAACAGGAAAGAACCCCTGGAGGCTGAAAACCTGTGCAAACAGGAAAGAACCCCCGGAGGCTGAAAACCTGTGAAAACAGGAAAGAACCCCCGGAGGCTGAAAACCTGTGAAAACAGGAAAGAACCCCCGGAGGCTGAAAACCTGTGCAAACAGGAAACAACCCCCCGGAGGCTGAAAACCTGTGAAAACAGGAAAGAACCCCCGGAGGCTGAAAACCTGTGAAAACAGGAAAGAACCCCCGGAGGCTGAAAACCTGTGAAAACAGGAAAGAACCCCCGGAGGCTGAAAACCTGTGCAAACAGGAAAGAACCCCCGGAGGCTGAAAACCTGTGAAAATAGGAAAGAACCCCCGGAGGCTGAAAACCTGTGAAAACAGGAAAGAACCCCCGGAGGCTGAAAACCTGTGCAAACAGGAAAGAACCCCCGGAGGCTGAAAACCTGTGAAAATAGGAAAGAACCCCCGGAGGCTGAAAACCTGTGCAAACAGGAAAGAACCCCCGGAGGCTGAACACCTGTGAAAACAGGAAAGAACCCCTGGAGGCTGAAAACCTGTGCAAACAGGAAAGAACCCCCGGAGGCTGAAAACCTGTGAAAACAGGAAAGAACCCCCGGAGGCTGAAAACCTGTGAAAACAGGAAAGAACCCCCGGAGGCTGAAAACCTGTGCAAACAGGAAACAACCCCCGGAGGCTGAAAACCTGTGAAAACAGGAAAGAACCCCCGGAGGCTGAAAACCTGTGAAAACAGGAAAGAACCCCCGGAGGCTGAAAACCTGTGAAAACAGGAAAGAACCCCCGGAGGCTGAAAACCTGTGAAAACAGGAAAGCACCCCCGAGGCTGAAAACCTGTGAAAACAGGAAAGAACCCCCGGAGGCTGAAAACCTGTGCAAACAGGAAAGAACCCCCGGAGGCTGAAAACCTGTGAAAACAGGAAAGAACCCCCGGAGGCTGAACACCTGTGAAAACAGGAAAGAACCCCCGGAGGCTGAAAACCTGTGCAAACAGGAAAGAACCCCCGGAGGCTGAAAACCTGTGAAAATAGGAAAGAACCCCCGGAGGCTGAAAACCTGTGAAAACAGGAAAGAACCCCCGGAGGCTGAAAACCTGTGCAAACAGGAAAGAACCCCCGGAGGCTGAAAACCTGTGCAAACAGGATAGAACCCCCGGAGGCTGAAAACCTGTGAAAATAGGAAAGAACCCCCGGAGGCTGAAAACCTGTGAAAACAGGAAAGAACCCCCGGAGGCTGAAAACCTGTGCAAAGAGGAAAGAACCCCCGGAGGCTGAAAACCTGTGAAAATAGGAAAGAACCCCCGGAGGCTGAAAACCTGTGAAAACAGGAAAGCACCCCCGAGGCTGAAAACCTGTGAAAACAGGAAAGAACCCCCGGAGGCTGAAAACCTGTGCAAACAGGAAAGAACCCCCGGAGGCTGAAAACCTGTGCAAACAGGAAAGAACCCCCGGAGGCTGAAAACCTGTGAAAACAGGAAAGAACCCCCGGAGGCTGAAAACCTGTGCAAAGAGGAAAGAACCCCCGGAGGCTGAAAACCTGTGAAAATAGGAAAGAACCCCCGGAGGCTGAAAACCTGTGGAAACAGGAAAGAACCCCCGGAGGCTGAAAACCTGTGCAAACAGGAAAGAACCCCCGGAGGCTGAAAACCTGTGCAAACAGGAAAGAACCCCCGGAGGCTGAAAACCTGTGAAAACAGGAAAGAACCCCCGGAGGCTGAAAACCTGTGAAAACAGGAAAGAACCCCCGGAGGCTGAAAACCTGTGCAAAGAGGAAAGAACCCCCGGAGGCTGAACACCTGTGAAAATAGGAAAGAACCCCCGGAGGCTGAAAACCTGTGAAAATAGGAAAGAACCCCCGGAGGCTGAAAACCTGTGCAAACAGGAAAGAACCCCCGGAGGCTGAAAACCTGTGAAAACAGGAAAGAACCCCCGGAGGCTGAAAACCTGTGCAAACAGGAAAGAACCCCCGGAGGCTGAAAACCTGTGCAAACAGGAAAGAACCCCCGGAGGCTGAACACCTGTGAAAACAGGAAAGAACCCCTGGAGGCTGAAAACCTGTGCAAACAGGAAAGAACCCCCGGAGGCTGAAAACCTGTGAAAACAGGAAAGAACCCCCGGAGGCTGAAAACCTGTGAAAACAGGAAAGAACCCCCGGAGGCTGAAAACCTGTGAAAATAGGAAACAACCCCCGGAGGCTGAAAACCTGTGAAAACAGGAAAGAACCCCCGGAGGCTGAAAACCTGTGAAAACAGGAAAGAACCCCCGGAGGCTGAAAACCTGTGCAAACAGGAAAGAACCCCCGGAGGCTGAAAACCTGTGAAAATAGGAAAGAACCCCCGGAGGCTGAAAACCTGTGAAAATAGGAAAGAACCTCCGGAGGCTGAAAACCCGTGAAAACAGGAAAGAACCCCCGGAGGCTGAAAACCTGTGAAAATAGGAAAGAACCCCCGGAGGCTGAAAACCTGTGAAAACAGGAAAGAACCCCCGGAGGCTGAAAACCTGTGAAAACAGGAAAGAACCCCCGGAGGCTGAAAACCTGTGAAAACAGGAAAGAACCCCCGGAGGCTGAAAACCTGTGAAAACAGGAAAGTACCCCCGGAGGCTGAAAACCCCTGAAAACAGGAAAGAACCCCCGGAGGCTGAAAACCTGTGAAAACAGGAAAGAACCCCCGGAGGCTGAAAACCTGTGAAAACACGAAAGAACCCCCGGAGGCTGAAAACCTGTGCAAACAGGAAAGAACCCCCGGAGGCTGAAAACCTGTGAAAATAGGAAAGAACCCCCGGAGGCTGAAAACCTGTGAAAATAGGAAAGAACCCCCGGAGGCTGAAAACCTGTGAAAACAGGAAAGAACCCCCGGAGGCTGAAAACCTGTGAAAATAGGAAAGAACCCCCGGAGGCTGAAAACCTGTGAAAACAGGAAAGAACCCCCGGAGGCTGAAAACCTGTGAAAATAGGAAAGAACCCCCGGAGGCTGAAAACCTGTGAAAATAGGAAAGAACCCCGGGAGGCTGAAAACCTGTGAAAACAGGAAAGAACCCCCGGAGGCTGAAAACCCCTGAAAATAGGAAAGAACCCCCGGAGGCTGAAAACCTGTGAAAACAGGAAAGAACCCCCGGAGGCTGAAAACCTGTGAAAACAGGAAAGAACCCCCGGAGGCTGAAAACCTGTGAAAACAGGAAAGAACCCCCGGAGGCTGAAAACCTGTGAAAACAGGAAAGAACCCCCGGAGGCTGAACACCTGTGAAAATAGGAAAGAACCCCCGGAGGCTGAAAACCTGTGAAAACAGGAAAGAACCCCCGGAAGTGAAAACCTGTGAAAACAGGAAAGCACCCCCGAGGCTGAAAACCTGTGAAAACAGGAAAGAACCCCCGGAGGCTGAAAACCTGTGCAAACAGGAAAGAACCCCCGGAGGCTGAAAACCTGTGAAAACAGGAAAGAACCCCCGGAGGCTGAACACCTGTGAAAACAGGAAAGAACCCCCGGAGGCTGAAAACCTGTGCAAACAGGAAAGAACCCCCGGAGGCTGAAAACCTGTGAAAATAGGAAAGAACCCCCGGAGGCTGAAAACCTGTGAAAACAGGAAAGAACCCCCGGAGGCTGAAAACCTGTGAAAACAGGAAAGAACCCCCGGAGGCTGAAAACCTGTGCAAACAGGAAAGAACCCCCGGAGGCTGAAAACCTGTGAAAATAGGAAACAACCCCCGGAGGCTGAAAACCTGTGAAAACAGGAAAGAACCCCCGGAGGCTGAAAACCTGTGAAAACAGGAAAGAACCCCCGGAGGCTGAAAACCTGTGCAAACAGGAAAGAACCCCCGGAGGCTGAAAACCTGTGAAAATAGGAAAGAACCCCCGGAGGCTGAAAACCTGTGAAAATAGGAAAGAACCCCCGGAGGCTGAAAACCTGTGCAAACAGGAAAGAACCCCCGGAGGCTGAAAACCTGTGAAAATAGGAAAGAACCCCCGGAGGCTGAAAACCTGTGAAAATAGGAAAGAACCCCCGGAGGCTGAAAACCTGTGAAAACAGGAAAGAGGCTGAAAACCTGTGAAAACAGGAAAGTACCCCCGGAGGCTGAACACCTGTGAAAACACGAAAGAACCCCCCGAGGCTGAAAACCTGTGCAAACAGGAAAGAACCCCCGGAGGCTGAAAACCTGTGAAAATAGGAAAGAACCCCCGGAGGCTGAAAACCTGTGAAAACAGGAAAGAACCCCCGGAGGCTGAAAACCTGTGAAAACAGGAAAGAACCCCCGGAGGCTGAAAACCTGTGCAAACAGGAAAGAACCCCCGGAGGCTGAAAACCTGTGAAAATAGGAAACAACCCCCGGAGGCTGAAAACCTGTGAAAACAGGAAAGAACCCCCGGAGGCTGAAAACCTGTGAAAACAGGAAAGAACCCCCGGAGGCTGAAAACCTGTGCAAACAGGAAAGAACCCCCGGAGGCTGAAAACCTGTGAAAATAGGAAAGAACCCCCGGAGGCTGAAAACCTGTGAAAATAGGAAAGAACCCCCGGAGGCTGAAAACCTGTGCAAACAGGAAAGAACCCCCGGAGGCTGAAAACCTGTGAAAATAGGAAAGAACCCCCGGAGGCTGAAAACCTGTGAAAATAGGAAAGAACCCCCGGAGGCTGAAAACCTGTGAAAACAGGAAAGAGGCTGAAAACCTGTGAAAACAGGAAAGTACCCCCGGAGGCTGAACACCTGTGAAAACACGAAAGAACCCCCCGAGGCTGAAAACCTGTGCAAACAGGAAAGAACCCCCGGAGGCTGAAAACCTGTGAAAACAGGAAAGAACCCCCGCAGGCTCAAAACCTGTGCAAACAGGAAAGAACCCCTGGAGGCTGAAAACCTGTGCAAACAGGAAAGAACCCCCGGAGGCTGAAAACCCGTGCAAACAGGAAAGAACCCCCGGAGGCTGAAAACCTGTGCAAACAGGAAAGAACCCCCGGAGGCTGAAAACCTGTGAAAATAGGAAGGAACCCCCGGAGGCTGAAAACCTGTGAAAATAGGAAAGAACCCCCGGAGGCTGAAAACCTGTGAAAATAGGAAAGAAACCCCGGAGGCTGAAAACCTGTGAAAACAGCAAAAAGGGGCTGAAAACCTGTGAAAACAGGAAAGTACCCCCGGAGGCTGAACACCTGTGAAAACAGGAAAGAACCCCCGGAGGCTGAAAACCTGTGAAAACAGGAAAGAACCCCCGGAGGCTGAAAACCTGTGACAACAGGAAAGAACCCCCGGAGGCTGAACACCTGTGAAAACAGGAAAGAACCCCCGGAGGCTGAAAACCTGTGACAACAGGAAAGAACCCCCGGAGGCTGAAAACCTGTGAAAACAGGAAAGAAGCCCCGGAGGCTGAAAACCCGTGCAAACAGGAAAGAACCCCCGGAGGCTGAAAACCTGTGCAAACAGGAAAGAATCCCTGGAGGCTGAAAACCTGTGAAAATAGGAAAGAACCCCCGGAGGCTGAAAACCTGTGCAAACAGGAAAGAACCCCCGGAGGCTGAACACCTGTGAAAATGGGAAAGAACCCCCGGAGGCTGAAAACCTGTGCAAACAGGAAAGAACCCCCGGAGGCTGAAAACCTGTGAAAATAGGTAAGAACCCTCGGAGGCTGAAAACCTGTGAAAACAGGAAAGAACCCCCGGAGGCTGAAAACCTGTGAAAACAGGAAAGAACCCCCGGAGGCTGAAAACCTGTGAAAACAGGAAAGAACCCCCGGAGGCTGAAAACCTGTGAACACAGGAAAGAACCCCTGGAGGCTGAAAACCTGTGAAAACAGGAAAGAACCCCCGGAGGCTGAAAACCTGTGCAAAGAGGAAAGAACCCCCGGAGGCTGAACACCTGTGAAAATAGGAAAGAACCCCCGGAGGCTGAAAACCTGTGAAAATAGGAAAGAACCCCCGGAGGCTGAAAACCTGTGCAAACAGGAAAGAACCCCCGGAGGCTGAAAACCTGTGAAAACAGGAAAGAACCCCCGGAGGCTGAAAACCTGTGCAAACAGGAAAGAACCCCCGGAGGCTGAAAACCTGTGCAAACAGGAAAGAACCCCCGGAGGCTGAAAACCTGTGAAAATAGGAAAGAAACCCCGGAGGCTGAAAACCTGTGAAAACAGCAAAAAGGGGCTGAAAACCTGTGAAAACAGGAAAGTACCCCCGGAGGCTGAACACCTGTGAAAACAGGAAAGAACCCCCGGAGGCTGAAAACCTGTGAAAACAGGAAAGAACCCCCGGAGGCTGAAAACCTGTGACAACAGGAAAGAACCCCCGGAGGCTGAACACCTGTGAAAACAGGAAAGAACCCCCGGAGGCTGAAAACCTGTGACAACAGGAAAGAACCCCCGGAGGCTGAAAACCTGTGAAAACAGGAAAGAAGCCCCGGAGGCTGAAAACCCGTGCAAACAGGAAAGAACCCCCGGAGGCTGAAAACCTGTGCAAACAGGAAAGAATCCCTGGAGGCTGAAAACCTGTGAAAATAGGAAAGAACCCCCGGAGGCTGAAAACCTGTGCAAACAGGAAAGAACCCCCGGAGGCTGAAAACCTGTGAAAACAGGAAAGAACCCCCGGAGGCTGAAAACCTGTGCAAAGAGGAAAGAACCCCCGGAGGCTGAAAACCTGTGAAAATAGGAAAGAACCCCCGGAGGCTGAAAACCTGTGAAAACAGGAAAGAACCCCCGGAGGCTGAAAACCTGTGCAAACAGGAAAGAACCCCCGGAGGCTGAAAACCTGTGCAAACAGGAAAGAACCCCCGGAGGCTGAAAACCTGTGAAAACAGGAAAGAACCCCCGGAGGCTGAAAACCTGTGAAAACAGGAAAGAACCCCCGGAGGCTGAAAACCTGTGCAAAGAGGAAAGAACCCCCGGAGGCTGAACACCTGTGAAAATAGGAAAGAACCCCCGGAGGCTGAAAACCTGTGAAAATAGGAAAGAACCCCCGGAGGCTGAAAACCTGTGCAAACAGGAAAGAACCCCCGGAGGCTGAAAACCTGTGAAAACAGGAAAGAACCCCCGGAGGCTGAAAACCTGTGCAAACAGGAAAGAACCCCCGGAGGCTGAAAACCTGTGCAAACAGGAAAGAACCCCCGGAGGCTGAACACCTGTGAAAACAGGAAAGAACCCCTGGAGGCTGAAAACCTGTGCAAACAGGAAAGAACCCCCGGAGGCTGAAAACCTGTGAAAACAGGAAAGAACCCCCGGAGGCTGAAAACCTGTGAAAACAGGAAAGAACCCCCGGAGGCTGAAAACCTGTGAAAATAGGAAACAACCCCCGGAGGCTGAAAACCTGTGAAAACAGGAAAGAACCCCCGGAGGCTGAAAACCTGTGAAAACAGGAAAGAACCCCCGGAGGCTGAAAACCTGTGAAAACAGGAAAGAACCCCCGGAGGCTGAAAACCTGTGCAAACAGGAAAGAACCCCCGGAGGCTGAAAACCTGTGAAAATAGGAAAGAACCCCCGGAGGCTGAAAACCTGTGAAAATAGGAAAGAACCTCCGGAGGCTGAAAACCTGTGAAAACAGGAAAGAACCCCCGGAGGCTGAAAACCTGTGAAAATAGGAAAGAACCCCCGGAGGCTGAAAACCTGTGAAAACAGGAAAGAACCCCCGGAGGCTGAAAACCTGTGAAAACAGGAAAGAACCCCCGGAGGCTGAAAACCTGTGAAAACAGGAAAGAACCCCCGGAGGCTGAAAACCTGTGAAAACAGGAAAGTACCCCCGGAGGCTGAAAACCCCTGAAAACAGGAAAGAACCCCCGGAGGCTGAAAACCTGTGAAAACAGGAAAGAACCCCCGGAGGCTGAAAACCTGTGAAAACACGAAAGAACCCCCGGAGGCTGAAAACCTGTGCAAACAGGAAAGAACCCCCGGAGGCTGAAAACCTGTGAAAATAGGAAAGAACCCCCGGAGGCTGAAAACCTGTGAAAATAGGAAAGAACCCCCGGAGGCTGAAAACCTGTGAAAACAGGAAAGAACCCCCGGAGGCTGAAAACCTGTGAAAACAGGAAAGAACCCCCGGAGGCTGAAAACCTGTGAAAACAGGAAAGAACCCCCGGAGGCTGAAAACCTGTGAAAATAGGAAAGAACCCCCGGAGGCTGAAAACCTGTGAAAATAGGAAAGAACCCCGGGAGGCTGAAAACCTGTGAAAACAGGAAAGAACCCCCGGAGGCTGAAAACCCCTGAAAATAGGAAAGAACCCCCGGAGGCTGAAAACCTGTGAAAACAGGAAAGAACCCCCGGAGGCTGAAAACCTGTGAAAACAGGAAAGAACCCCCGGAGGCTGAAAACCTGTGAAAACAGGAAAGAACCCCCGGAGGCTGAAAACCTGTGAAAACAGGAAAGAACCCCCGGAGGCTGAACACCTGTGAAAATAGGAAAGAACCCCCGGAGGCTGAAAACCTGTGAAAACAGGAAAGAACCCCCGGAAGTGAAAACCTGTGAAAACAGGAAAGCACCCCCGAGGCTGAAAACCTGTGAAAACAGGAAAGAACCCCCGGAGGCTGAAAACCTGTGCAAACAGGAAAGAACCCCCGGAGGCTGAAAACCTGTGAAAACAGGGAAGAACCCCCGGAGGCTGAACACCTGTGAAAACAGGAAAGAACCCCCGGAGGCTGAAAACCTGTGCAAACAGGAAAGAACCCCCGGAGGCTGAAAACCTGTGAAAATAGGAAAGAACCCCCGGAGGCTGAAAACCTGTGAAAACAGGAAAGAACCCCCGGAGGCTGAAAACCTGTGAAAACAGGAAAGAACCCCCGGAGGCTGAAAACCTGTGCAAACAGGAAAGAACCCCCGGAGGCTGAAAACCTGTGAAAATAGGAAACAACCCCCGGAGGCTGAAAACCTGTGAAAACAGGAAAGAACCCCCGGAGGCTGAAAACCTGTGAAAACAGGAAAGAACCCCCGGAGGCTGAAAACCTGTGCAAACAGGAAAGAACCCCCGGAGGCTGAAAACCTGTGAAAATAGGAAAGAACCCCCGGAGGCTGAAAACCTGTGAAAACAGGAAAGAACCCCCGGAGGCTGAAAACCTGTGCAAACAGGAAAGAACCCCCGGAGGCTGAAAACCTGTGAAAATAGGAAAGAACCCCCGGAGGCTGAAAACCTGTGAAAATAGGAAAGAACCCCCGGAGGCTGAAAACCTGTGAAAACAGGAAAGAGGCTGAAAACCTGTGAAAACAGGAAAGTACCCCCGGAGGCTGAACACCTGTGAAAACACGAAAGAACCCCCCGAGGCTGAAAACCTGTGCAAACAGGAAAGAACCCCCGGAGGCTGAAAACCTGTGAAAACAGGAAAGAACCCCCGCAGGCTCAAAACCTGTGCAAACAGGAAAGAACCCCTGGAGGCTGAAAACCTGTGCAAACAGGAAAGAACCCCCGGAGGCTGAAAACCCGTGCAAACAGGAAAGAACCCCCGGAGGCTGAAAACCTGTGCAAACAGGAAAGAACCCCCGGAGGCTGAAAACCTGTGAAAATAGGAAAGAACCCCCGGAGGCTGAAAACCTGTGAAAATAGGAAAGAACCCCCGGAGGCTGAAAACCTGTGAAAATAGGAAAGAAACCCCGGAGGCTGAAAACCTGTGAAAACAGCAAAAAGGGGCTGAAAACCTGTGAAAACAGGAAAGTACCCCCGGAGGCTGAACACCTGTGAAAACAGGAAAGAACCCCCGGAGGCTGAAAACCTGTGAAAACAGGAAAGAACCCCCGGAGGCTGAACACCTGTGAAAACAGGAAAGAACCCCCGGAGGCTGAAAACCTGTGACAACAGGAAAGAACCCCCGGAGGCTGAAAACCTGTGAAAACAGGAAAGAAGCCCCGGAGGCTGAAAACCCGTGCAAACAGGAAAGAACCCCCGGAGGCTGAAAACCTGTGCAAACAGGAAAGAATCCCTGGAGGCTGAAAACCTGTGAAAATAGGAAAGAACCCCCGGAGGCTGAAAACCTGTGCAAACAGGAAAGAACCCCCGGAGGCTGAACACCTGTGAAAATGGGAAAGAACCCCCGGAGGCTGAAAACCTGTGCAAACAGGAAAGAACCCCCGGAGGCTGAAAACCTGTGAAAATAGGTAAGAACCCCCGGAGGCTGAAAACCTGTGAAAACAGGAAAGAACCCCCGGAGGCTGAAAACCTGTGAAAACAGGAAAGAACCCCCGGAGGCTGAAAACCTGTGAAAACAGGAAAGAACCCCCGGAGGCTGAAAACCTGTGAACACAGGAAAGAACCCCTGGAGGCTGAAAACCTGTGAAAACAGGAAAGAACCCCCGGAGGCTGAAAACCTGTGGACACAGGAAAGAACCCCCGGAGGCTGAAATCCTGTGAAAGCGGGAAAGAACCCCCGGAGGCTGAACACCTGTGAAAACAGGAAAGCACCCCCGAGGCTGAAAACCTGTGAAAACAGGAAAGAACCCCCGGAGGCTGAAAACCTGTGCAAACAGGAAAGAACCCCCGGAGGCTGAAAACCTGTGAAAACAGGAAAGAACCCCCGGAGGCTGAACACCTGTGAAAACAGGAAAGAACCCCCGGAGGCTGAAAACCTGTGCAAACAGGAAAGAACCCCCGGAGGCTGAAAACCTGTGAGAATAGGAAAGAACCCCCGGAGGCTGAAAACCTGTGAAAACAGGAAAGAACCCCCGGAGGCTGAAAACCTGTGCAAACAGGAAAGAACCCCCGGAGGCTGAAAACCTGTGCAAACAGAAAAGAACCCCCGGAGGCTGAAAACCTGTGAGAATAGGAAAGAACCCCCGGAGGCTGAAAACCTGTGAACACAGGAAAGAACCCCTGGAGGCTGAAAACCTGTGCAAACAGGAAAGAACCCCCGGAGGCTGAAAACCTGTGAAAACAGGAAAGAACCCCCGGAGGCTGAACACCTGTGAAAACAGGAAAGAACCCCCGGAGGCTGAAAACCTGTGCAAACAGGAAAGAACCCCCGGAGGCTGAAAACCTGTGAAAACAGGAAAGAACCCCCGGAGGCTGAAAACCTGTGAAAATAGGAAAGAACCCCCGGAGGCTGAAAACTTGTGAAAATAGGAAAGAACCCCCGGAGGCTGAAAACCTGTGAAAATAGGAAAGAACCCCCGGAGGCTGAAAACATGTGAAAACAGGAAAGAACCCCCGGAGGCTGAAAACCTGTGCAAACAGGAAAGAACCCCCGGAGGCTGAAAACCTGTGAAAGCGGGAAAGAACCCCCGGAGGCTGAACACCTGTGAAAACAGGAAAGCACCCCCGAGGCTGAAAACCTGTGAAAACAGGAAAGAACCCCCGGAGGCTGAAAACCTGTGCAAACAGGAAAGAACCCCCGGAGGCTGAACACCTGTGAAAACAGGAAAGAACCCCCGGAGGCTGAAAACCTGTGCAAACAGGAAAGAACCCCCGGAGGCTGAAAACCTGTGAAAATAGGAAAGAACCCCCGGAGGCTGAAAACCTGTGCAAACAGGAAAGAACCCCCGGAGGCTGAAAACCTGTGAAAACAGGAAAGAACCCCCGGAGGCTGAACACCTGTGAAAACAGGAAAGAACCCCCGGAGGCTGAAAACCTGTGCAAACAGGAAAGAACCCCCGGAGGCTGAAAACCTGTGAAAACAGGAAAGAACCCCCGGAGGCTGAAAACCTGTGAAAATAGGAAAGAACCCCCGGAGGCTGAAAACCCGTGAAAACAGGAAAGAACCCCCGGAGGCTGAAAACCTGTGAAAACAGGAAAGAGGCTGAAAACCTGTGAAAACAGGAAAGAACCCCCGGAGGCTGAACACCTGTGAAAACAGGAAAGAACCCCCGGAGGCTGAAAACCTGTGAAAACAGGAAAGAACCCCCGGAGGCTGAAAACCTGTGCAAACAGGAAAGAACCCCCGCAGGCTGAAAACCTGTGCAAACAGGAAAGAACCCCTGGGGGCTGAAAACCTGTGCAAACAGGAAAGAACCCCCGGAGGCTGAAAACCTGTGAAAACAGGAAAGAACCCCCGGAGGCTGAAAACCCGTGCAAACAGGAAAGAACCCCCGGAGGCTGAAAACCTGTGCAAACAGGAAAGAATCCCTGGAGGCTGAAAACCTGTGAAAATAGGAAAGAACCCCCGGAGGCTGAAAACCTGTGCAAACAGGAAAGAACCCCCGGAGGCTGAAAACCTGTGAACACAGGAAAGAACCCCTGGAGGCTGAAAACCTGTGAAAACAGGAAAGAACCCCCGGAGGCTGAAAACCTGTGAACACAGGAAAGAACCCCCGGAGGCTGAAACCTGTGCAAACAGGAAAGAACCCCCGGAGGCTGAAAACCTGTGAAAGCGGGAAAGAACCCCCGGAGGCTGAACACCTGTGAAAACAGGAAAGCACCCCCGAGGCTGAAAACCTGTGAAAACAGGAAAGAACCCCCGGAGGCTGAAAACCTGTGCAAACAGGAAAGAACCCCCGGAGGCTGAAAACCTGTGAAAACAGGAAAGCACCCCGGAGGCTGAACACCTGTGAAAACAGGAAAGAACCCCCGGAGGCTGAAAACCTGTGCAAACAGGAAAGAACCCCCGGAGGCTGAAAACCTGTGCAAACAGGAAAGAACCCCCGGAGGCTGAAAACCTGTGAAAAAAGGAAAGAACCCCCTGAGGCTGAAAACCTGTGCAAACAGGAAAGAACCCCCGGAGGCTGAAAACCTGTGAAAACAGGAAAGAACCCCCGGAGGCTGAACACCTGTGAAAACAGGAAAGAACCCCCGGAGGCTGAAAACCTGTGCAAACAGGAAAGAACCCCCGGAGGCTGAAAACCTGTGAAAACAGGAAAGAACCCCCGGAGGCTGAAAACCTGTGAAAATAGGAAAGAACCCCCGGAGGCTGAACACCTGTGAAAACAGGAAAGAACCCCCGGAGGCTGAAAACATGTGAAAACAGGAAAGAACCCCCGGAGGCTGAAAACCTGTGCAAACAGGAAAGAACCCCCGGAGGCTGAAAACCTGTGAAAGCGGGAAAGAACCCCCGGAGGCTGAACACCTGTGAAAACAGGAAAGCACCCCCGAGGCTGAAAACCTGTGAAAACAGGAAAGAACCCCCGGAGGCTGAAAACCTGTGCAAACAGGAAAGAACCCCCGGAGGCTGAAAACCTGTGAAAACAGGAAAGAACCCCCGGAGGCTGAACACCTGTGAAAACAGGAAAGAACCCCCGGAGGCTGAAAACCTGTGCAAACAGGAAAGAACCCCCGGAGGCTGAAAACCTGTGAAAATAGGAAAGAACCCCCGGAGGCTGAAAACCTGTGAAAACAGGAAAGAACCCCCGGAGGCTGAAAACCTGTGCAAACAGGAAAGAACCCCCGGAGGCTGAAAACCTGTGCAAACAGGAAAGAACCCCCGGAGGCTGAAAACCTGTGAAAATAGGAAAGAACCCCCGGAGGCTGAAAACCTGTGCAAACAGGAAAGAACCCCCGGAGGCTGAAAACCTGTGAAAACAGGAAAGAACCCCCGGAGGCTGAACACCTGTGAAAACAGGAAAGAACCCCCGGAGGCTGAAAACCTGTGCAAACAGGAAAGAACCCCCGGAGGCTGAAAACCTGTGAAAACAGGAAAGAACCCCCGGAGGCTGAAAACCTGTGAAAATAGGAAAGAACCCCCGGAGGCTGAAAACCCGTGAAAACAGGAAAGAACCCCCGGAGGCTGAAAACCTGTGAAAACAGGAAAGAGGCTGAAAACCTGTGAAAACAGGAAAGAACCCCCGGAGGCTGAACACCTGTGAAAACAGGAAAGAACCCCCGGAGGCTGAAAACCTGTGCAAACAGGAAAGAACCCCCGGAGGCTGAAAACCTGTGCAAACAGGAAAGAACCCCCGCAGGCTGAAAACCTGTGCAAACAGGAAAGAACCCCTGGGGGCTGAAAACCTGTGCAAACAGGAAAGAACCCCCCGAAGGCTGAACACCTGTGAAAACAGGAAAGAACCCCCGGAGGCTGAAAACCCGTGCAAACAGGAAAGAACCCCCGGAGGCTGAAAACCTGTGCAAACAGGAAAGAATCCCTGGAGGCTGAAAACCTGTGAAAATAGGAAAGAACCCCCGGAGGCTGAAAACCTGTGCAAACAGGAAAGAACCCCCGGAGCCTGAAAACCTGTGAACACAGGAAAGAACCCCTGGAGGCTGAAAACCTGTGCAAACAGGAAAGAACCCCCGGAGGCTGAAAACCTGTGAACACAGGAAAGAACCCCCGGAGGCTGAAACCTGTGCAAACAGGAAAGAACCCCCGGAGGCTGAAAACCTGTGAAAGCGGGAAAGAACCCCCGGAGGCTGAACACCTGTGAAAACAGGAAAGCACCCCCGAGGCTGAAAACCTGTGAAAACAGGAAAGAACCCCCGGAGGCTGAAAACCTGTGCAAACAGGAAAGAACCCCCGGAGGCTGAAAACCTGTGAAAACAGGAAAGAACCCCCGGAGGCTGAACACCTGTGAAAACAGGAAAGAACCCCCGGAGGCTGAAAACCTGTGCAAACAGGAAAGAACCCCCGGAGGCTGAAAACCTGTGAAAATAGGAAAGAACCCCCGGAGGCTGAAAACCTGTGAAAACAGGAAAGAACCCCCGGAGGCTGAAAACCTGTGCAAACAGGAAAGAACCCCCGGAGGCTGAAAACCTGTGCAAACAGGAAAGAACCCCCGGAGGCTGAAAACCTGTGAAAATAGGAAAGAACCCCCGGAGGCTGAAAACCTGTGCAAACAGGAAAGAACCCCCGGAGGCTGAAAACCTGTGAAAACAGGAAAGAACCCCCGGAGGCTGAACACCTGTGAAAACAGGAAAGAACCCCCGGAGGCTGAAAACCTGTGAAAACAGGAAAGAACCCCCGGAGGCTGAAAACCTGTGAAAACAGGAAAGAACCCCCGGAGGCTGAAAACCTGTGAAAATAGGAAAGAACCCCCGGAGGCTGAAAACCTGTGAAAATAGGAAAGAACCCCCGGAGGCTGAACACCTGTGAAAACAGGAAAGAACCCCCGGAGGCTGAAAACATGTGAAAACAGGAAAGAACCCCCGGAGGCTGAAAACCTGTGCAAACAGGAAAGAACCCCCGGAGGCTGAAAACCTGTGAAAGCGGGAAAGAACCCCCGGAGGCTGAACACCTGTGAAAACAGGAAAGCACCCCCGAGGCTGAAAACCTGTGAAAACAGGAAAGAACCACCGGAGGCTGAAAACCTGTGCAAACAGGAAAGAACCCCCGGAGGCTGAAAACCTGTGAAAACAGGAAAGAACCCCCGGAGGCTGAACACCTGTGAAAACAGGAAAGAACCCCCGGAGGCTGAAAACCTGTGCAAACAGGAAAGAACCCCCGGAGGCTGAAAACCAGTGAAAATAGGAAAGAACCCCCGGAGGCTGAAAACCTGTGAAAACAGGAAAGAACCCCCGGAGGCTGAAAACCTGTGCAAACAGGAAAGAACCCCCGGAGGCTGAAAACCTGTGCAAACAGGAAAGAACCCCCGGAGGCTGAAAACCTGTGAAAATAGGAAAGAACCCCCGGAGGCTGAAAACCTGTGCAAACAGGAAAGAACCCCCGGAGGCTGAAAACCTGTGAAAACAGGAAAGAACCCCCGGAGGCTGAACACCTGTGAAAACAGGAAAGAACCCCCGGAGGCTGAAAACCTGTGCAAACAGGAAAGAACCCCCGGAGGCTGAAAACCTGTGAAAACAGGAAAGAACCCCCGGAGGCTGAAAACCTGTGAAAATAGGAAAGAACCCCCGGAGGCTGAAAACCCGTGAAAACAGGAAAGAACCCCCGGAGGCTGAAAACCTGTGAAAACAGGAAAGAGGCTGAAAACCTGTGAAAACAGGAAAGAACCCCCGGAGGCTGAACACCTGTGAAAACAGGAAAGAACCCCCGGAGGCTGAAAACCTGTGCAAACAGGAAAAAACCCCCGGAGGCTGAAAACCTGTGCAAACAGGAAAGAACCCCCGCAGGCTGAAAACCTGTGCAAACAGGAAAGAACCCCTGGGGGCTGAAAACCTGTGCAAACAGGAAAGAACCCCCGGAGGCTGAAAACCTGTGAAAACAGGAAAGAACCCCCGGAGGCTGAAAACCCGTGCAAACAGGAAAGAACCCCCGGAGGCTGAAAACCTGTGCAAACAGGAAAGAATCCCTGGAGGCTGAAAACCTGTGAAAATAGGAAAGAACCCCCGGAGGCTGAAAACCTGTGCAAACAGGAAAGAACCCCCGGAGGCTGAAAACCTGTGAAAATAGGAAAGAACCCCCGGAGGCTGAAAACCTGTGCAAACAGGAAAGAACCCCCGGAGGCTGAACACCTGTGAAAATGGGAAAGAACCCCCGGTGGCTGAAAACCTGTGCAAACAGGAAAGAACCCCCGGAGGCTGAAAACCTGTGAAAATAGGTAAGAACCCCCGGAGGCTGAAAACCTGTGCAAACAGGAAAGAACCCCCGGAGGCTGAAAACCTGTGCAAACAGGAAAGAACCCCCGGAGGCTGAAAACCTGTGCAAACAGGAAAGAACCCCCGGAGGCTGAAAACCTGTGAAAACAGGAAAGAACCCCCGGAGGCTGAAAACCTGTGAAAACAGGAAAGAACCCCCGGAGGCTGAAAACCTGTGAACACAGGAAAGAACCCCTGGAGGCTGAAAACCTGTGAAAATAGGAAAGAACCCCCGGAGGCTGAACACCTGTGAAAATGGGAAAGAACCCCCGGAGGCTGAAAACCCGTGAAAACAGGAAAGAACCCCCGGAGGCTGAAAACCTGTGAAAACAGGAAAGAGGCTGAAAACCTGTGAAAACAGGAAAGTACCCCCGGAGGCTGAACACCTGTGAAAACAGGAAAGAACCCCCGGAGGCTGAAAACCTGTGCAAACAGGAAAGAACCCCCGGAGGCTGAAAACCTGTGCAAACAGGAAAGAACCCCCGCAGGCTGAAAACCTGTGCAAACAGGAAAGAACCCCTGGGGGCTGAAAACCTGTGCAAACAGGAAAGAACCCCCGGAGGCTGAAAACCTGTGAAAACAGGAAAGAACCCCCGGAGGCTGAAAACCCGTGCAAACAGGAAAGAACCCCCGGAGGCTGAAAACCTGTGCAAACAGGAAAGAATCCCTGGAGGCTGAAAACCTGTGAAAATAGGAAAGAACCCCCGGAGGCTGAAAACCTGTGCAAACAAGAAAGAACCCCCGGAGGCTGAAAACCTGTGAAAATAGGAAAGAACCCCCGGAGGCTGAAAACCTGTGCAAACAGGAAAGAACCCCCGGAGGCTGAACACCTGTGAAAATGGGAAAGAACCCCCGGTGGCTGAAAACCTGTGCAAACAGGAAAGAACCCCCGGAGGCTGAAAACCTGTGAAAATAGGTAAGAACCCCCGGAGGCTGAAAACCTGTGCAAACAGGAAAGAACCCCCGGAGGCTGAAAACCTGTGCAAACAGGAAAGAACCCCCGGAGGCTGAAAACCTGTGCAAACAGGAAAGAACCCCCGGAGGCTGAAAACCTGTGAAAACAGGAAAGAACCCCCGGAGGCTGAAAACCTGTGAAAACAGGAAAGAACCCCCGGAGGCTGAAAACCTGTGAAAATAGGAAAGAACCCCTGGAGGCTGAAAACCTGTGAAAACAGGAAAGAACCCCCGGAGGCTGAAAAGCTGTGAAAACAGGAAAGAACCCCCGGAGGCTGAAAACCTGTGAAAACAGGAAAGAACCCCCGGAGGCTGAAAACCTGTGAAAACAGGAAAGAACCACCGGAGGCTGAAAACCTGTGCAAACAGGAAAGAACCCCCGGAGGCTGAAAACCTGTGAAAATAGGAAAGAACCCCCGGAGGCTGAAAACCTGTGCAAACAGGAAAGAACCCCCGGAGGCTGAAAACCTGTGAAAACAGGAAAGAACCCCCGGAGGCTGAAAACCCGTGAAAACAGGAAAGAACCCCCGGAGGCTGAAAACCTGTGAAAACAGGAAAGAACCCCCGGAGGCTGAAAACCTGTGAAAATAGGAAAGAACCCCCGGAGGCTGAAAACCTGTGCAAACAGGAAAGAACCCCCGGAGGCTGAAAACCTGTGCAAACAGGAAAAAACCCGGAGGCTGAAAACCTGTGAAAACAGGAAAGAACCCCCGGAGGCTGAAAACCTGTGAAAATAGGAAAGAACCCCCGGAGGCTGAAAACCTGTGAAAACAGCAAAAAGGGGCTGAAAACCTGTGAAAACAGGAAAGTACCCCCGGAGGCTGAACACCTGTGAAGACAGGAAAGAACCCCCGGAGGCTGAAAACCTGTGCAAACAGGAAAGAACCCCCGGAGGCTGAAAACCTGTGAAAACAGGAAAGAACCCCCGCAGGCTGAAAACCTGTGCAAACAAGAAAGAACCCCCGGAGGCTGAAAACCTGTGAAAACAGGAAAGAACCCCCGGAGGCTGAAAACCTGTGCAAACGGGAAAGAACCCCCGGAGGCTGAAAACCTGTGAAAACAGGAAAGAACCCCCGGAGGCTGAAAACCTGTGCAAACAGGAAAAAACCTGGAGGCTGAAAACCTGTGAAAACAGGAAAGAACCCCCGGAGGCTGAAAACCTGTGAAAATAGGAAAGAACCCCCGGAGGCTGAAAACCTGTGAAAACAGCAAAAAGGGGCTGAAAACCTGTGAAAACAGGAAAGTACCCCCGGAGGCTGAACACCTGTGAAAACAGGAAAGAACCCCCGGAGGCTGAACACCTATGAAAACAGGAAAGAACCCCCGGAGGCTGAAAACCTGTGAAAACAGGAAAGAACCCCCGCAGGCTGAAAACCTGTGCAAACAGGAAAGAACCCCTGGAGGCTGAAAACCTGTGCAAACAGGAAAGAACCCCCGGAGGCTGAAAACCTGTGAAAATAGGAAAGAACCCCCGGAGGCTGAAAACCTGTGAAAATAGGAAAGAACCCCCGGAGGCTGAAAACCTGTGCAAACAGGAGAAAACCCGGAGGCTGAAAACCTGTGAAAACAGGAAAGAACCCCCGGAGGCTGAAAACCTGTGAAAATAGGAAAGAACCCCCGGAGGCTGAAAACCTATGAAAACAGCAAAAAGGGGCTGAAAACCTGTGAAAACAGGAAAGTACCCCCGGAGGCTGAACACCTGTGAAGACAGGAAAGAACCCCCGGAGGCTGAAAACCTGTGCAAACAGGAAAGAACCCCCGGAGGCTGAAAACCTGTGAAAACAGGAAAGAACCCCCGCAGGCTGAAAACCTGTGCAAACAGGAAAGAACCCCTGGAGGCTGAAAACCTGTGCAAACAGGAAAGAATCCCTGGAGGCTGAAAACCTGTGAAAATAGGAAAGAACCCCCGGAGGCTGAAAACCTGTGCAAACAGGAAAAAACCTGGAGGCTGAAAACCTGTGAAAAGAGGAAAGAACCCCCGGAGGCTGAAAACCTGTGAAAATAGGAAAGAACCCCCGGAGGCTGAAAACCTGTGAAAACAGCAAAAAGGGGCTGAAAACCTGTGAAAACAGGAAAGTACCCCCGGAGGCTGAACACCTGTGAAAACAGGAAAGAACCCCCGGAGGCTGAACACCTATGAAAACAGGAAAGAACCCCCGGAGGCTGAAAACCTGTGAAAACAGGAAAGAACCCCCGCAGGCTGAAAACCTGTGCAAACAGGAAAGAACCCCTGGAGGCTGAAAACCTATGCAAACAGGAAAGAACCCCCGGAGGCTGAAAACCCGTGCAAACAGGAAAGAACCCCCGGAGGCTGAAAACCTGTGCAAACAGGAAAGAACCCCCGGAGGCTGAAAACCTGTGAAAATAGGAAAGAACCCCCAGAGGCTGAAAACCTGTGCAAACAGGAAAGAACCCCCGGAGGCTGAAAACCGGTGAAAATAGGAAAGAACCCCCGGAGGCTGAAAACCTGTGCAAACAGGAAAGAATCCCCGGAGGCTGAACACCTGTGAAAATGGGAAAGAACCCCCGGAGGCTGAAAACCTGTGCAAACAGGAAAGAACCCCCGGAGGCTGAAAACCTGTGAAAATAGGTAAGAACCCCCGGAGGCTGAAAACCTGTGCAAACAGGAAAGAACCCCCGGAGGCTGAAAACCTGTGAAAACAGGAAAGAACCCCCGGAGGCTGAAAACCTGTGAAAACAGGAAAGAACCCCCCGAGGCTGAAAACCTGTGAACACAGGAAAGAACCCCTGGAGGCTGAAAACCTGTGAAAACAGGAAAGAACCCCCGGAGGCTGAAAACCTGTGAAAACAGGAAAGAACCCCCGGAGGCTGAAAACCTGTGAAAATAGGAAAGAACCCCCGGAGACTGAAAACCTGTGAAAATAGGAAAGAAACCCCGGAGGCTGAAAACCTGTGCAAACAGGAAAAAACCTGGAGGCTGAAAACCTGTGAAAACAGGAAAGAACCCCCGGAGGCTGAAAACCTGTGAAAATAGGAAAGAACCCCCGGAGGCTGAAAACCTGTGAAAACAGCAAAAAGGGGCTGAAAACCTGTGAACACAGGAAAGTACCCCCGGAGGCTGAACACCTGTGAAAACAGGAAAGAACCCCCGGAGGCTGAAAACCTGTGCAAACAGGAAAGAACCCCCGGAGGCTGAAAACCTGTGAAAACAGGAAAGAACCCCCGCAGGCTGAAAATTTGTGCAAACAGGAAAGAACCCCCGGAGGCTGAAAACCTGTGCAAACAGGAAAGAACCCCCGGAGGCTGAAAACCTGTGAAAACAGGAAAGAACCCCCGGAGGCTGAAAACCTGTGAACACAGGAAAGAACCCCTGGAGGCTGAAAACCTGTGAAAACAGGAAAGAACCCCCGGAGGCTGAAAACCTGTGAAAACAGGAAAGAACCCCCGCAGGCTGAAAACCTGTGAAAACAGGAAAGAACCCCCAGAGGCTGAAAACCTGTGAAAACAGGAAAGAACCCCCGGAGGCTGAAAACCTGTGAAAACAGGAAAGAACCCCCGGAGGCTGAAAACCTGTGAAAACAGGAAAGAACCCCCGGAGGCTGAAAACCTGTGCAAACAGGAAAGAACCCCCGGAGGCTGAAAACCTGTGCAAACAGGAAAGAACCCCCGGAGGCTGAAAACCTGTGAAAACAGGAAAGAACCCCCGGAGGCTGAACACCTGTGAAAACAGGAAAGAACCCCCGGAGGCTGAAAACCTGTGAAACCAGGAAAGAACCCCGGGAGGCTGAAAACCTGTGAAAACAGGAAAGAACCCCCGGAGGCTGAAAACCTGTCAAAACAGGAAAGCACCCCCGGAGGCTGAAAACCTGTGAACACAGGAAAGAACCCCCGGAGGCTGAAAACCTGTGAAAACAGGAAAGAACCCCCGGAGGCTGAACACCTGTGAAAACAGGAAAGAACCCCCGGAGGCTGAAAACCTGTGAAAACAGGAAAGAACCCCCGGAGGCTGAAAACCTGTGCAAACAGGAAAGAACCCCTGGAGGCTGAAAACCTGTGAAAACAGGAAAGAACCCCCGGAGGCTGAAAACCCGTGCAAACAGGAAAGAACCCCCGGAGGCTGAAAACCTGTGCAAACAGGAAAGAATCCCTGGAGGCTGAAAACCTGTGAAAATAGGAAAGAACCCCCGGAGGCTGAAAACCTGTGCAAACAGGAAAGAACCCCCGGAGGCTGAAAACCTGTGAAAATAGGAAAGAACCCCCGGAGGCTGAAAACCTGTGCAAACAGGAAAGAACCCCCCGAGGCTGAAAACCTGTGAAAATAGGAAAGAACCCCCGGAGGCTGAACACCTGTGAAAATGGGAAAGAACCCCCGGAGGCTGAACACCTGTGAAAATGGGAAAGAACCCCCGGAGGCTGAAAACCTGTGCAAACAGGAAAGAACCCCCGGAGGCTGAAAACCTGTGAAAATAGGTAAGAACCCCCGGAGGCTGAAAACCTGTGCAAACAGGAAAGAACCCCCGGAGGCTGAAAACCTGTGCAAACAGGAAAGAACCCCCGGAGGCTGAAAACCTGTGAAAACAGGAAAGAACCCCCGGAGGCTGAAAACCTGTGAAAACAGGAAAGAAACCCCGGAGGCTGAAAGCCTGTGAAAACAGGAAAGAACCCCCGCAGGCTGAAAACCTGTGCAAACAGGAAAGAACCCCCGGAGGCTGAAAACCTGTGAAAACAGGAAAGAACCCCCGGAGGCTGAAAACCTGTGAAAACAGGAAAGAACCCCCGGAGGCTGAAAACCTGTGCAAATAGGAAAGAACCCCCGGAGGCTGAAAACCTGTGCAAACAGGAAAGAACCCCCGGAGGCTGAAAACCTGTGAAAACAGGAAAGAACCCCCGGAGGCTGAAAACCTGTGAAAACAGGAAAGAACCCCCGGAGGCTGAAAACCTGTGAAACCAGGAAAGAACCCCGGGAGGCTGAAAACCTATGAAAACAGGAAAGAACCCCCGGAGGCTGAAAACCTGTCAAAACAGGAAAGCACCCCCGGAGGCTGAAAACCTGTGAACACAGGAAAGAACCCCCGGAGGCTGAAAACCTGTGAAAACAGGAAAGAACCCCCGCAGGCTGAACACCTGTGAAAATAGGAAAGAACCCCCGGAGGCTGAAAACCTGTGAAAACAGGAAAGAACCCCCGGAGGCTGAAAACCTGTGAAAACAGGAAAGAACCCCCGGAGGCTGAAAACCTGTGCAAACAGGAAAGAACCCCTGGAGGCTGAAAACCTGTGAAAACAGGAAAGAACCCCCGGAGGCTGAAAACCCGTGCAAACAGGAAAGAACCCCCGGAGGCTGAAAACCTGTGCAAACAGGAAAGAATCCCTGGAGGCTGAAAACCTGTGAAAATAGGAAAGAACCCCCGGAGGCTGAAAACCTGTGCAAACAGGAAAGAACCCCCGGAGGCTGAAAACCTGTGAAAATAGGAAAGAACCCCCGGAGGCTGAAAACCTGTGCAAACAGGAAAGAACCCCCGGAGGCTGAAAACCTGTGAAAATAGGTAAGAACCCCCGGAGGCTGAAAACCTGTGCAAACAGGAAAGAACCCCCGGAGGCTGAAAACCTGTGCAAACAGGAAAGAACCCCCGGAGGCTGAAAACCTGTGCAAACAGGAAAGAACCCCCGGAGGCTGAAAACCTGTGAAAACAGGAAAGAACCCCCGGAGGCTGAAAACCTGTGAAAACAGGAAAGAACCCCCGGAGGCTGAAAACCTGTGAACACAGGAAAGAACCCCTGGAGGCTGAAAACCTGTGAAAACAGGAAAGAACCCCCGGAGGCTGAAAAGCCGTGAAAACAGGAAAGAACCCCCGGAGGCTGAAAACCTGTGAAAACAGGAAAGAACCCCCGGAGGCTGAAAACCTGTGAAAACAGGAAAGAACCACCGGAGGCTGAAAACCTGTGCAAACAGGAAAAAACCCCCGGAGGCTGAAAACCTGTGAAAATAGGAAAGAACCCCCGGAGGCTGAAAACCTGTGCAAACAGGAAAGAACCCCCGGAGGCTGAAAACCTGTGAAAACAGGAAAGAACCCCCGGAGGCTGAAAACCCGTGAAAACAGGAAAGAACCCCCGGAGGCTGAAAACCTGTGAAAACAGGAAAGAACCCCCGGAGGCTGAAAACCTGTGAAAATAGGAAAGAACCCCCGGAGGCTGAAAACCTGTGAAAATAGGAAAGAACCCCCGGAGGCTGAAAACCTGTGCAAACAGGAAAAAACCCGGAGGCTGAAAACCTGTGAAAACAGGAAAGAACCCCCGGAGGCTGAAAACCTGTGAAAATAGGAAAGAACCCCCGGAGGCTGAAAACCTGTGAAAACAGCAAAAAGGGGCTGAAAACCTGTGAAAGCAGGAAAGTACCCCCGGAGGCTGAACACCTGTGAAGACAGGAAAGAACCCCCGGAGGCTGAAAACCTGTGCAAACAGGAAAGAACCCCCGGAGGCTGAAAACCTGTGAAAACAGGAAAGAACCCCCGCAGGCTGAAAACCTGTGCAAACAGGAAAGAACCCCTGGAGGCTGAAAACCTGTGCAAACAGGAAAGAACCCCCGGAGGCTGAAAACCTGTGAAAACAGGAAAGAATCCCTGGAGGCTGAAAACCTGTGAAAATAGGAAAGAACCCCCGGAGGCTGAAAACCTGTGCAAACAGGAAAAAACCTGGAGGCTGAAAACCTGTGAAAACAGGAAAGAACCCCCGGAGGCTGAAAACCTGTGAAAATAGGAAAGAACCCCCGGAGGCTGAAAACCTGTGAAAACAGCAAAAAGGGGCTGAAAACCTGTGAAAACAGGAAAGTACCCCCGGAGGCTGAACACCCGTGAAAACAGGAAAGAACCCCCGTAGGCTGAACACCTATGAAAACAGGAAAGAACCCCCGGAGGCTGAAAACCTGTGAAAACAGGAAAGAACCCCCGGAGGCTGAAAACCTGTGCAAACAGGAAAGAACCCCTGGAGGCTGAAAACCTGTGCAAACAGGAAAGAACCCCCGGAGGCTGAAAACCCGTGCAAACAGGAAAGAACCCCCGGAGGCTGAAAACCTGCGCAAACAGGAAAGAACCCCCGGAGGCTGAAAACCTGTGAAAATAGGAAAGAACCCCCAGAGGCTGAAAACCTGTGCAAACAGGAAAGAACCCCCGGAGGCTGAAAACCTGTGCAAACAGGAAAGAACCCCCGGAGGCTGAACACCTGTGAAAATGGGAAAGAACCCCCGGAGGCTGAAAACCTGTGCAAACAGGAAAGAACCCCCGGAGGCTGAAAACCTGTGAAAATAGGTAAGAACCCCCGGAGGCTGAAAACCTGTGCAAACAGGAAAGAACCCCCGGAGGCTGAAAACCTGTGAAAACAGGAAAGAACCCCCGGAGGCTGAAAACCTGTGAAAACAGGAAAGAACCCCCGGAGGCTGAAAACCTGTGAACACAGGAAAGAACCCCTGGAGGCTGAAAACCTGTGAAAACAGGAAAGAATCCCCGGAGGCTGAAAACCTGTGAAATCAGGAAAGAACCCCCGGAGGCTGGAAACCTGTGAAAATAGGAAAGAACCCCCGGAGGCTGAAAACCTGTGAAAATAGGAAAGAACCCCCGGAGGCTGAAAACCTGTGCAAACAGGAAAAAACCTGGAGGCTGAAAACCTGTGAAAACAGGAAAGAACCCCCGGAGGCTGAAAACCTGTGAACACAGGAAAGAACCCCTGGAGGCTGAAAACCTGTGAAAACAGGAAAGAACCCCCGGAGGCTGAAAACCTGTGAAAACAGGAAAGAACCCCCGGAGGCTGAAAACCTGTGAAAATAGGAAAGAACCCCCGGAGGCTGAAAACCTGTGAAAACAGCAAAAAGGGGCTGAAAACCTGTGAAAACAGGAAAGTACCCCCGGAGGCTGAACACCTGTGAAAACAGGAAAGAACCCCCGGAGGCTGAAAACCTGTGCAAACAGGAAAGAAACCCCGGAGGCTGAAAACCTGTGAAAACAGGAAAGAACCCCCGCAGGCTGAAAACCTGTGCAAACAGGAGAGAACCCCTGGTGGCTGAAAACCTGTGCAAACAGGAAAGAACCCCCGGAGGCTGAAAACCTGTGAAAACAGGAAAGAACCCCCGGAGGCTGAAAACCCGTGCAAACAGGAAAGAACCCGCGGAGGCTGAAAACCTGTGCAAACAGGAAAGAATCCCTGGAGGCTGAAAACCTGTGAAAATAGGAAAGAACCCCCGGAGGCTGAAAACCTGTGCAAACAGGAAAGAACCCCCCGAGGCTGAAAACCTGTGAAAATAGGAAAGAACCCCCGGAGGCTGAAAACCTGTGCAAACAGGAAAGAACCCCCGGAGGCTGAACACCTGTTAAAATGGGAAAGAACCCCCGGAGGCTGAAAACCTGTGCAAACAGGAAAGAACCCCCGGAGGCTGAAAACCTGTGAAAATAGGTAAGAACCCCCGGAGGCTGAAAACCTGTGCAAACAGGAAAGAACCCCCGGAGGCTGAAAACCTGTGCAAACAGGAAAGAACCCCCGGAGGCTGAAAACCTGTGAAAACAGGAAAGAACCCCCGGAGGCTGAAAACCTGTGAAAATGGGAAAGAACCCCCGGAGGCTGAAAACCTGTGAAAATAGGAAAGAACCCCCGGAGGCTGAAAACCTGTGCAAACAGGAAAAAACCCGGAGGCTGAAAACCTGTGAAAACAGGAAAGAACCCCCGGAGGCTGAAAACCTGTGAAAATAGGAAAGAACCCCCGGAGGCTGAAAACCTGTGAAAACAGCAAAAAGGGGCTGAAAACCTGTGAAAGCAGGAAAGTACCCCCGGAGGCTGAACACCTGTGAAGACAGGAAAGAACCCCCGGAGGCTGAAAACCTGTGCAAACAGGAAAGAACCCCCGGAGGCTGAAAACCTGTGAAAACAGGAAAGAACCCCCGCAGGCTGAAAACCTGTGCAAACAGGAAAGAACCCCTGGAGGCTGAAAACCTGTGCAAACAGGAAAGAACCCCCGGAGGCTGAAAACCTGTGAAAACAGGAAAGAATCCCTGGAGGCTGAAAACCTGTGAAAATAGGAAAGAACCCCCGGAGGCTGAAAACCTGTGCAAACAGGAAAAAACCTGGAGGCTGAAAACCTGTGAAAACAGGAAAGAACCCCCGGAGGCTGAAAACCTGTGAAAATAGGAAAGAACCCCCGGAGGCTGAAAACCTGTGAAAACAGCAAAAAGGGGCTGAAAACCTGTGAAAACAGGAAAGAACCCCCGGAGGCTGAACACCTGTGAAAACAGGAAAGAACCCCCGTAGGCTGAACACCTATGAAAACAGGAAAGAACCCCCGGAGGCTGAAAACCTGTGAAAACAGGAAAGAACCCCCGGAGGCTGAAAACCTGTGCAAACAGGAAAGAACCCCTGGAGGCTGAAAACCTGTGCAAACAGGAAAGAACCCCCGGAGGCTGAAAACCCGTGCAAACAGGAAAGAACCCCCGGAGGCTGAAAACCTGCGCAAACAGGAAAGAACCCCCGGAGGCTGAAAACCTGTGAAAATAGGAAAGAACCCCCAGAGGCTGAAAACCTGTGCAAACAGGAAAGAACCCCCGGAGGCTGAAAACCTGTGCAAACAGGAAAGAACCCCCGGAGGCTGAACACCTGTGAAAATGGGAAAGAACCCCCGGAGGCTGAAAACCTGTGCAAACAGGAAAGAACCCCCGGAGGCTGAAAACCTGTGAAAATAGGTAAGAACCCCCGGAGGCTGAAAACCTGTGCAAACAGGAAAGAACCCCCGGAGGCTGAAAACCTGTGAAAACAGGAAAGAACCCCCGGAGGCTGAAAACCTGTGAAAACAGGAAAGAACCCCCGGAGGCTGAAAACCTGTGAACACAGGAAAGAACCCCTGGAGGCTGAAAACCTGTGAAAACAGGAAAGAATCCCCGGAGGCTGAAAACCTGTGAAATCAGGAAAGAACCCCCGGAGGCTGGAAACCTGTGAAAATAGGAAAGAACCCCCGGAGGCTGAAAACCTGTGAAAATAGGAAAGAACCCCCGGAGGCTGAAAACCTGTGCAAACAGGAAAAAACCTGGAGGCTGAAAACCTGTGAAAACAGGAAAGAACCCCCGGAGGCTGAAAACCTGTGAACACAGGAAAGAACCCCTGGAGGCTGAAAACCTGTGAAAACAGGAAAGAACCCCCGGAGGCTGAAAACCTGTGAAAACAGGAAAGAACCCCCGGAGGCTGAAAACCTGTGAAAATAGGAAAGAACCCCCGGAGGCTGAAAACCTGTGAAAACAGCAAAAAGGGGCTGAAAACCTGTGAAAACAGGAAAGTACCCCCGGAGGCTGAACACCTGTGAAAACAGGAAAGAACCCCCGGAGGCTGAAAACCTGTGCAAACAGGAAAGAAACCCCGGAGGCTGAAAACCTGTGAAAACAGGAAAGAACCCCCGCAGGCTGAAAACCTGTGCAAACAGGAGAGAACCCCTGGTGGCTGAAAACCTGTGCAAACAGGAAAGAACCCCCGGAGGCTGAAAACCTGTGAAAACAGGAAAGAACCCCCGGAGGCTGAAAACCCGTGCAAACAGGAAAGAACCCGCGGAGGCTGAAAACCTGTGCAAACAGGAAAGAATCCCTGGAGGCTGAAAACCTGTGAAAATAGGAAAGAACCCCCGGAGGCTGAAAACCTGTGCAAACAGGAAAGAACCCCCCGAGGCTGAAAACCTGTGAAAATAGGAAAGAACCCCCGGAGGCTGAAAACCTGTGCAAACAGGAAAGAACCCCCGGAGGCTGAACACCTGTTAAAATGGGAAAGAACCCCCGGAGGCTGAAAACCTGTGCAAACAGGAAAGAACCCCCGGAGGCTGAAAACCTGTGAAAATAGGTAAGAACCCCCGGAGGCTGAAAACCTGTGCAAACAGGAAAGAACCCCCGGAGGCTGAAAACCTGTGCAAACAGGAAAGAACCCCCGGAGGCTGAAAACCTGTGAAAACAGGAAAGAACCCCCGGAGGCTGAAAACCTGTGAACACAGGAAAGAACCCCCGGAGGCTGAAAACCTGTGAAAACAGGAAAGAACCCCCGGAGGCTGAAAACCTGTGAAAACAGGAAAGAACCCCCGGAGGCTGAAAACCTGTGAAAACAGGAAAGAACCCCCGCAGGCTGAAAACCTGTGAAAACAGGAAAGAACCCCTGGAGGCTGAAAACCTGTGAAAACAGGAAAGAACCCCCGGAGGCTGAAAACCTGTGAAAACAGGAAAGAACCCCCGCAGGCTGAAAACCTGTGAAAACAGGAAAGAACCCCCGGAGGCTGAAAACCTGTGAAAACAGGAAAGAACCCCCGGAGGCTGAAGACCTGTGAAAACAGGAAAGAACCCCCGGAGGCTGAAAACCTGTGAAAACAGGAAAGAACCCCCGGAGGCTGAAAACCTGTGAAAACAGGAAAGAACCCCCGGAGGCTGAAAACCTGTGCAAACAGGAAAGAACCCCCGGAGGCTGAAAACCTGTGCAAACAGGAAAGAACCCCCGGAGGCTGAAAACCTGTGAAAACAGGAAAGAACCCCCGGAGGCTGAACACCTGTGAAAACAGGAAAGAACCCCCGGAGGCCGAAAACCTGTGAAACCAGGAAAGAACCCCGGGAGGCTGAAAACCTGTGAAAACAGGAAAGAACCCCCGGAGGCTGAAAACCTGTCAAAACAGGAAAGCACCCCCGGAGGCTGAAAACCTGTGAACACAGGAAAGAACCCCCGGAGGCTGAAAACCTGTGAAAACAGGAAAGAACCCCCGGAGGCTGAACACCTGTGAAAACAGGAAAGAACCCCCGGAGGCTGAAAACCTGTGAAAACAGGAAAGAACCCCCGGAGGCTGAAAACCTATGAAAACAGGAAAGAACCCCCGGAGGCTGAAAACCTGTGAAAACAGGAAAGAACCCCCGGAGGCTGAAAACCCGTGCAAACAGGAAAGAACCCCCGGAGGCTGAAAACCTGTGCAAACAGGAAAGAATCCCTGGAGGCTGAAAACCTGTGAAAACAGGAAAGAATCCCCGGAGGCTGAAAACCTGTGAAAACAGGAAAGCACCCCCGGAGGCTGAAAACCTGTGAAAACAGGAAAGAATCCCCGGAGGCTGAAAACCTGTGAAAACAGGAAAGAACCCCCGGAGGCTGAAAACCTGTGAAAACAGGAAAGAATCCCCGGAGGCTGAAAACCTGTGAAAACAGGAAAGCACCCCCGGAGGCTGAAAACCTGTGAAAACAGGAAACAACCCCCGGAGGCTGAAAACCTGTGCAAACAGGAAAGAACCCCCGGAGGCTGAAAACCTGTGAAAACAGGAAAGAACCCCCGGAGGCTGAAAACCCGTGCAAACAGGAAAGAACCCCCGGAGGCTGAAAACCTGTGCAAACAAGAAAGAATCCCTGGAGGCTGAAAACCTGTGAAAACAGGAAAGAACCCCCGGAGGCTGAAAACCTGTGAAACCAGGAAAGAACCCCGGGAGGCTGAAAACCTGTGAAAACAGGAAAGAACCCCCGGAGGCTGAAAACCTGTGAAAACAGGAAAGCACCCCCGGAGGCTGAAAAGCTGTGAAAACAGGAAAGAACCCCCGGAGGCTGAACACCTCTGAAAACAGGAAAGAACCCCCGGAGGCTGAAAACCTGTGAAAACAGGAAAGAACCCCCGGAGGCTGAAAACCTGTGCAAACAGGAAAGAACCCCCGGAGGCTCAAAACCTGTGAAAACAGGAAAGAACCCCCGGAGGCTGAAAACCTGTGCAAACAGGAAAGAACCCCCGGAGGCTCAAAACCTGTGAAAACAGGAAAGAACCCCCGGAGGCTGAAAACCTGTGCACACAGGAAAGAACCCCCGGAGGCTGAAAACCTGTGAAAACAGGAAAGAACCCCCGGAGGCTGAAAACCTGTGAAAACAGGAAAGAACCCCCGGAGGCTGAAAACCTGTGCAAACAGGAAAGAACCCCCGGAGGCTGAAAACCTGTGAAAACAGGAAAGAACCCCCGGAGGCTGAACACCTGTGAAAACAGGAAAGACCCCCCGGAGGCTGAACACCTGTGAAAACAGGAAAGAACCCCCGGAGGCTGAACACCTGTGAAAACAGGAAAGAACCCCCGGAGGCTGAACACCTGTGAAAACAGGAAAGACCCCCCGGAGGCTGAACACCTGTGAAAACAGGAAAGAACCCCCGGAGGCTGAAAACCTGTGAAAACAGGAAAGAACCCCCGGAGGCTGAACACCTGTGAAAACAGGAAAGAACCCCCGGAGGCTGAACACCTGTGAAAACAGGAAAGAACCCCCGGAGGCTGAACACCTGTGAAACCAGGAAAGAACCCCCGGAGGCTGAAAACCTGTGCAAACAGGAAAGAACCCCCGGAGGCTGAACACCTGTGAAAACAGGAAAGAACCCCCGGAGGCTGAAAACCTGCGCAAACAGGAAAGAACCCCCGGAGGCTGAACACCTGTGAAAATGGGAAAGAACCCCCGGTGGCTGAAAACCTGTGCAAACAAGAAAGAACCCCCGGAGGCTGAAAACCTGTGAAAATAGGTAAGAACCCCCGGAGGCTGAAAACCTGTGCAAACAGGAAAGAACCCCCGGAGGCTGAAAACCTGTGCAAACAGGAAAGAACCCCCGGAGGCTGAAAACCTGTGCAAACAGGAAAGAACCCCCGGAGGCTGAAAACCTGTGAAAACAGGAAAGAACCCCCGGAGGCTGAAAACCTGTGAAAGCAGGAAAGAACCCCCGGAGGCTGAAAACCTGTGAACACAGGAAAGAACCCCTGGAGGCTGAAAACCCGTGAAAACAGGAAAGAACCCCCGGAGGCTGAAAAGCTGTGAAAACAGGAAAGAACCCCCGGAGGCTGAAAACCTGTGAAAACAGGAAAGAACCCCCGGAGGCTGAAAACCTGTGAAAACAGGAAAGAACCACCGGAGGCTGAAAACCCGTGAAAACAGGAAAGAACCCCCGGAGGCTGAAAACCTGTGAAAACAGGAAAGAACCCCCGGAGGCTGAAAACCTGTGAAAATAGGAAAGAACCCCCGGAGGCTGAAAACCTGTGAAAACAGGAAAGAACCCCCGGAGGCTGAACACCTGTGAAAACAGGAAAGAACCACCGGAGGCTGAAAACCTGTGCAAACAGGAAAGAACCCCCGGAGGCTGAAAACCTGTGAAAATAGGAAAGAACCCCCGGAGGCTGAAAACCTGTGAAAACAGGAAAGAACCCCCGGAGGCTGAACACCCGTGAAAACAGGAAAGAACCCCCGGAGGCTGAAAACCTGTGAAAACAGCAAAAAGGGGCTGAAAACCTGTGAAAACAGGAAAGTACCCCCGGAGGCTGAACACCTGTGAAAACAGGAAAGAACCCCCCAGGCTGAAAACCTGTGAAAACAGGAAAGAACCCCCGGAGGCTGAAAACCTGTGAAAACAGGAAAGAACCCCCGCAGGCTGAAAACCTGTGAAAACAGGAAAGAACCCCTGGTGGCTAAAAACCTGTGCAAACAGGAAAGAACCCCCGGAGGCTGAAAACCTGTGAAAACAGGAAAGAACCCCCGGAGGCTGAAAACCCGTGCAAACAGGAAAGAACCCCCGGAGGCTGAAAACCTGTGCAAACAGGAAAGAATCCCCGGAGGCTGAAAACCTGTGAAAATAGGAAAGAACCCCCGGAGGCTGAAAACCTGTGCAAACAGGAAAGAACCCCCCGAGGCTGAAAACCTGTGAAAACAGGAAAGAACCCCCGGAGGCTGAACACCTGTGAAAACAGGAAAGAACCCCCGGAGGCTGAAAACCTGTGAAAACAGGAAAGAACCCCCGGAGGCTGAAAACCTGTGAAAACAGGAAAGAACCCCCGGAGGCTGAAAACCTGTGCAAACAGGAAAGAACCCCTGGAGGCTGAAAACCTGTGAAAACAGGAAAGAATCCCCGGAGGCTGAAAACCTGTGAAAACAGGAAAGCACCCCCGGAGGCTGAAAACCTGTGAAAACAGGAAAGAATCCCCGAGCTGAACACCTGTGAAAACAGGAAAGAACCCCTGGAGGCTGAAAACCTGTGCAAACAGGAAAGAACCCCCGGAGGCTGAAAACCTGTGAAAACAGGAAAGAACCCCCGGAGGCTGAAAATCCGTGCAAACAGGAAAGAACCCCCGGAGGCTGAAAACCTGTGCAAACAGGAAAGAATCCCTGGAGGCTGAAAACCTGTGAAAACAGGAAAGAACCCCCGGAGGCTGAAAACCTGTGAAACCAGGAAAGAACCCCGGGAGGCTGAAAACGTGTGAAAACAGGAAAGAACCCCCGGAGGCTGAACACCTGTGAAAACAGGAAAGAACCCCCGGAGGCTGAAAACCTGTGAAAACAGGAAAGAACCCCCGGAGGCTGAAAACCTGTGCAAACAGGAAAGAACCCCCGGAGGCTCAAAACCTGTGAAAACAGGAAAGAACCCCCGGAGGCTGAAAACCTGTGCACACAGGAAAGAACCCCCGGAGGCTGAAAACCTGTGAAAACAGGAAAGAACCCCCGGAGGCTGAACACCTGTGAAAACAGGAAAGAACCCCCGGAGGCTGAAAACCTGTGCAAACAGGAAAGAACCCCCGGAGGCTGAAAACCTGTGAAAACAGGAAAGAACCCCCGGAGGCTGAACACCTGTGAAAACAGGAAAGACCCCCCGGAGGCTGAACACCTGTGAAAACAGGAAAGAACCCCCGGAGGCTGAACACCTGTGCAAACAGGAAAGAACCCCCGGAGGCTGAAAACCTGTGAAAACAGGAAAGAACCCCCGGAGGCTGAACACCTGTGAAAACAGGAAAGACCCCCCGGAGGCTGAACACCTGTGAAAACAGGAAAGAACCCCCGGAGGCTGAACACCTGTGAAAACAGGAAAGAACCCCCGGAGGCTGAAAACCTGTGAAAACAGGAAAGAACCCCCGGAGGCTGAACACCTGTGAAAACAGGAAAGAACCCCCGGAGGCTGAACACCTGTGAAACCAGGAAAGAACCCCCGGAGGCTGAAAACCTGTGCAAACAGGAAAGAACCCCCGGAGGCTGAAAACCTGTGAAAATAGGAAAGAACCCCCGGAGGCTGAAAACCTGTGCAAACAGGAAAGAACCCCCGGAGGCTGAACACCTGTGAAAATAGGAAAGAACCCCCGGTGGCTGAAAACCTGTGCAAACAAGAAAGAACCCCCGGAGGCTGAAAACCTGTGAAAATAGGTAAGAACCCCCGGAGGCTGAAAACCTGTGCAAACAGGAAAGAACCCCCGGAGGCTGAAAACCTGTGCAAACAGGAAAGAACCCCCGGAGGCTGAAAACCTGTGAAAACAGGAAAGAACCCCCGGAGGCTGAAAACCTGTGAAAGCAGGAAAGAACCCCCGGAGGCTGAAAACCTGTGAACACAGGAAAGAACCCCTGGAGGCTGAAAACCTGTGAAAACAGGAAAGAACCCCCGGAGGCTGAAAAGCTGTGAAAACAGGAAAGAACCCCCGGAGGCTGAAAACCTGTGAAAACAGGAAAGAACCCCCGGAGGCTGAAAACCTGTGTAAACAGGAAAGAACCACCGGAGGCTGAAAACCTGTGCAAACAGGAAAGAACCCCCGGAGGCTGAAAACCTGTGAAAATAGGAAAGAACCCCCGGAGGCTGAAAACCTGTGCAAACAGGAAAGAACCCCCGGAGGCTGAAAACCTGTGAAAACAGGAAAGAACCCCCGGAGGCTGAAAACCCGTGAAAACAGGAAAGAACCCCCGGAGGCTGAAAACCTGTGAAAATAGGAAAGAACCCCCGGAGGCTGAAAACCTGTGAAAATAGGAAAGAACCCCCGGAGGCTGAAAACCTGTGAAAACAGCAAAAAGGGGCTGAAAACCTGTGAAAACAGGAAAGAACCCCCGGAGGCTGAAAACCTGTGAAAACAGGAAAGAACCCCCGGAGGCTGAAAACCCGTGAAAACAGGAAAGAACCCCCGGAGGCTGAAAACCTGTGAAAATAGGAAAGAACCCCCGGAGGCTGAAAACCTGTGAAAATAGGAAAGAACCCCCGGAGGCTGAAAACCTGTGAAAACAGGAAAGAACCCCTGGAGGCTGAAAACCTGTGCAAACAGGAAAGAACCCCCGGAGGCTGAAAACCTGTGAAAATAGGAAAGTACCCCCGGAGGCTGAACACCTGTGAAAACAGGAAAGAACCCCCGGAGGCTGAAAACCTGTGCAAACAGGAAAGAACCCCCGGAGGCTGAAAACCTGTGAAAACAGGAAAGAACCCCCGCAGGCTGAAAACCTGTGCAAACAGGAAAGAACCCCTGGTGGCTGAAAACCTGTGCAAACAGGAAAAAACCCCCGGAGGCTGAAAACCTGTGAAAACAGGAAAGAACCCCCGGAGGCTGAAAACCCGTGCAAACAGGAAAGAACCCCCGGAGGCTGAAAACCTGTGCAAACAGGAAAGAATCCCTGGAGGCTGAAAACCTGTGAAAATAGGAAAGAACCCCCGGAGGCTGAAAACCTGTGCAAACAGGAAAGAACCCCCCGAGGCTGAAAACCTGTGAAAATAGGAAAGAACCCCCGGAGGCTGAAAACCTGTGCAAACAGGAATGAACCCCCGGAGGCTGAACACCTGTGAAAATGGGAAAGAACCCCCGGAGGCTGAAAACCTGTGCAAACAGGAAAGAACCCCCGGAGGCTGAAAACCTGTGAAAATAGGTAAGAACCCCCGGAGGCTGAAAACCTGTGCAAACAGGAAAGAACCCCCGGAGGCTGAAAACCTGTGTTTGCAAAAGGCGGAGCACAAGAACACTGCACAGAACTTGGGACGGCAGTACAAAGTATCACCAAGGCCGGTACCAATGCCGGCGATAGAAGCTGACCCCGCCCTCCAAGAGAGCCATGGCTGCCCGCCTGCAACGCGGACGCAGTCCCAGCACATAGCGGTCAACAGACGAGACTGACCCAACGCAAGAACCCGGGGATGAATCGGTCTCCCGCTCAGCACGTCAGACTGCCGCCACATGAGGCGGTGATCATGCCGGACCCAACCACACGCAACCATTTAACCCGTGAAGGGCGGGGTGCAGGTGCAACCCCCCCCCCCCAACTAAACTAGACTTGGCTGGGGTCCGGTGGGCGCATGGCCGGACCCAGAAGAGGAGCGGCCGCCGTGGGTGGGTGGGCGGGTAAAGACAGAAAAACTGCCTAAGAAAGGAGGTGCAAACAAAAGTTGAAACGAGGTTCAACTAGTGTTTGCAAAAGGCGGAGCACAAGAACACTGCACAGAACTTGGGTATTCATTCTCCGCCGCAACCCTCCCTGCCCCCCCCCCCCCCCCCGGCCCCAGCCACGCACTGGTGCCATCAGGAACCCGCTGGCCATAGCAGAGAACCCGAGGGGTGGAAACTGAGTTCTAAACCCCCTCCGAAACACCAACCAACGCAGAAAACTCCCCATGGGCCTTAGGGCCGCCACTGCAGTTTGCACAAGCAGAGCACAAGAAAACTGCACAGAACCTTCCCCCCCCCCCACCACAGCAACCGCAGGTCCCGCCAACGTGCACAGCTGTCCCGCGTCTACCCGAGACACGGCGCCACGCTCATGGGCAGGGACCAACGGCTGAAGGGGAGTGGAAGCAGGGGCCGCGCCGGGCTCTTTGCCCACTTCAGCAGGAGTGCACCCGGCGGCCTCCACTCATGAGCCTACCAGTAATAGTCCACAGGCCTGGCAAGACTGGACCTGGGGCCATATTCAGCTTACGGGCAGGTCCTTGGGACAGGCGGTCTGCCTCCGCCTGGGCACAAAGGCCTTGGCTCACTGGGCAGCGAATAGGGCGACCTCCTCTGCAGTCCTCAGAGCCTTCACCCGTCACGACGGCCTGCACATAGTTGCCGAACATGGAGAACAAGGCCAATCAGCTGCCAGAACTGGTGGTCTGGGGGCCAGTGCTGCTCAATCCGCTGCCGCCAGAACTGTGTCCTGGAGGCCAGTGCTGCTCAAACCGCGGCCGCCAGCACTAGTGGTCTGGAGGCCACTGCTACTCAAACCGCTGCCGCCATAACTAGTGGTCTGGAGGTCAGTGCTGGTCAAACCGCTGCTGCCAAAATTGGTGGTCTGGAGGCTAGAGCTGCTCGAACCGCTGCCGCTAGGAATGGTGGCCTGGAGGCCATTGCTGCTCAAACCGCTGCTGCCAAAATTGGTGGCCTGGAGGCCAGTGCTGCTCAAACCGCTGCCGCCAGAACTGGTGGTCTGGAGGCCAGTGCTGCTCAAACCGCTGCTGCCAAAATTGGCGGTCTGGAGGCCAGTGCTGCTCGTACCGCTGCCGCCAGAAATGGTAGTCTGGAGGTCAGTGCTGCTCAAACCACAGCTGCCAAAATTGGTGCCTTGGAGGCCAGCGCTGCTCAAAACGCTGCTGCCAAAATTGGTGGTCTGGAGGTCGATGCTGCTCGAACTGCTGCCATCAGAACTGGTGGTCCGGAGGTCAGTGCCGCTCAAACCGCTGCCTGCCCTAAGGCCCATGGTGGGGAGTCATATGTCCCCCTAAAAAGACAGAAAAACTGCCTAAGAAAGGAGGTGCAAACAAAAGTTGAAACAAGGTTCAACTAGTGAAAACAGGAAAGAACCCCCGGAGGCTGAAAACCTGTGAAAACAGGAAAGAACACCCGGAGGCTGAAAACTTGTGAACACAGGAAAGAACCCCTGGAGGATGAAAACCTGTGAAAACAGGAAAGAACCCCCGGAGGCTGAAAACCTGTGAAAACAGGAAAGAACCCCCGCAGGCTGAAAACCTGTGAAAACAGGAAAGAACCCCCGGAGGCTGAAAACCTGTGAAAACATGAAAGAACCCCCGGAGGCTGAAGACCTGTGAAAACAGGAAAGAACCCCCGGAGGCTGAAAACCTGTGAAAACAGGAAAGAACCCCCGGAGGCCGAAAACCTGTGAAAACAGGAAAGAACCCCCGGAGGCTGAAAACCTGTGCAAACAGGAAAGAACCCCCGGAGGCTGAAAACCTGTGCAAACAGGAAAGAACCCCCGGAGGCTGAAAACCTGTGAAAACAGGAAAGAACCCCCGGAGGCTGAACACCTGTGAAAACAGGAAAGAACCCCCGCAGGCTGAAAACCTGTGAAAACAGGAAAGAACCCCCGGAGGCTGAAAACCTGTGAAAACAGGAAAGAACCCCCGGAGGCCGAAAACCTGTGAAAACAGGAAAGAACCCCCGGAGGCTGAAAACCTGTGCAAACAGGAAAGAACCCCCGGAGGCTGAAAACCTGTGCAAACAGGAAAGAACCCCCGGAGGCTGAAAACCTATGAAAACAGGAAAGAACCCCCGGAGGCTGAAAACCTGTGAAAACAGGAAAGAACCCCCGCAGGCTGAAAACCTGTGAAAACAGGAAAGAACCCCCGGAGGCTGAAAACCTGTGAAAACAGGAAAGAACCCCCGGAGGCTGGAGACCTGTGAAAACAGGAAAGAACCCCCGGAGGCTGAAAACCTGTGAAAACAGGAAAGAACCCCCGGAGGCCGAAAACCTGTGAAAACAGGAAAGAACCCCCGGAGGCTGAAAACCTGTGCAAACAGGAAAGAACCCCCGGAGGCTGAAAACCTGTGCAAACAGGAAAGAACCCCCGGAGGCTGAAAACCTGTGAAAACAGGAAAGAACCCCCGGAGGCTGAACACCTGTGAAAACAGGAAAGAACCCCCGGAGGCTAAAAACCTGTGAAACCAGGAAAGAACCCCGGGAGGCTGAAAACCTGTGCAAACAGGAAAGAACCCCCGGAGGCTGAAAACCTGTGCAAACAGGAAAGAACCCCCGGAGGCTGAAAACCTGTGAAAACAGGAAAGAACCCCCGGAGGCTGAAAACCTGTGAAAACAGGAAAGAACCCCCGGAGGCTGAACACCTGTGAAAACAGGAAAGAACCCCCGGAGGCTGAACACCTGTGCAAACAGGAAAGAACCCCCGGAGGCTGAAAACCTGTGAAAACAGGAAAGAACCCCCGGAGGCTGAAAACCTGTGAAAACAGGAAAGAACCCCTGGAGGCTGAAAACCTGTGAAAACAGGAAAGCACCCCCGGAGGCTGAAAACCTGTGAAAACAGGAAAGAATCCCCGGAGGCTGAAAACCTGTGAAAACTGGAAAGAACCCCCGGAGGCTGAAAACCTGTGAAAACAGGAAAGAACCCCCGGAGGCTGAAAACCTGTGCAAACAGGAAAGAACCCCCGGAGGCTGAAAACCTGTGAAAACAGGAAAGAACCCCCGCAGGCTGAAAACCTGTGCAAACAGGAAAGAACCCCCGGAGGCTGAAAACCTGTGCAAACAGGAAAGAACCCCCGGAGGCTGAAAACCTGTGAAAACAGGAAAGAACCCCCGGAGGCTGAAAACCCGTGCAAACAGGAAAGAACCCCCGGAGGCTGAAAACCTGTGAAAACAGGAAAGAACCCCCGCAGGCTGAAAACCTGTGCAAACAGGAAAGAACCCCCGCAGGCTGAAAACCTGTGCAAACAGGAAAGAACCCCCGGAGGCTGAAAACCTGTGAAAACAGGAAAGAACCCCCGCAGGCTGAAAACCTGTGCAAACAGGAAAGAACCCCCGGAGGCTGAAAACCTGTGCAAACAGGAAAGAACCCCCGGAGGCTGAAAACCTGTGAAAACAGGAAAGAACCCCCGGAGGCTGAAAACCCGTGCAAACAGGAAAGAACCCCCGGAGGCTGAAAACCTGTGAAAACAGGAAAGAACCCCCGCAGGCTGAAAACCTGTGAAAACTGGAAAGAACCCCCGCAGGCTGAAAACCTGTGAAAACTGGAAAGAACCCCCGGAGGCTGAAAACCTGTGAAAACAGGAAAGAACCCCCGGAGGCTGAAAACCTGTGCAAACAGGAAAGAACCCCCGGAGGCTGAAAACCTGTGAAAACAGGAAAGAACCCCCGCAGGCTGAAAACCTGTGCAAACAGGAAAGAATCCCCGGAGGCTGAAAACCTGTGAAACCAGGAAAGAACCCCGGGAGGCTGAAAACCTGTGAAAACAGGAAAGAACCCCCGGAGGCTGAAAACCTGTGAAAACAGGAAAGAACCCCCGGAGGCTGAAAACGAGTGAAAATAGGAAAGAACCCCCGGAGGCTGAAAACCTGTGAAAACAGGAAAGAACCCCCGGAGGCTGAAAACCTGTGAAAACAGGAAAGAACCCCCGGAGGCTGAAAACCTATGCAAACAGGAAAGAACCCCCGGAGGCTCAAAACCTGTGAAAACAGGAAAGAACCCCCGGAGGCTGAAAACCTGTGCAAGCAGGAAAGAACCCCCGGAGGCTGAAAACCTGTGAAAACAGGAAAGAACCCCCGGAGGCTGAAAACCTGTGAAAACAGGAAAGAACCCCCGGAGGCTGAAAACCTGTGCAAACAGGAAAGAACCCCCGGAGGCTGAAAACCTGTGAAAACAGGAAAGAACCCCCGGAGGCTGAACACCTGTGAAAACAGGAAAGACCCCCCGGAGGCTGAACACCTGTGAAAACAGGAAAGAACCCCCGGAGGCTGAACACCTGTGAAAACAGGAAAGAACCCCCGGAGGCTGAAAACCTGTGAAAACAGGAAAGAACCCCCGGAGGCTGAACACCTGTGAAAACAGGAAAGAACCCCCGGAGGCTGAACACCTGTGAAAACAGGAAAGAACCCCCGGAGGCTGAACACCTGTGAAACCAGGAAAGAACCCCCGGAGGCTGAAAACCTGTGCAAACAGGAAAGAACCCCCGGAGGCTGAAAACCTGGGAAAATAGGAAAGAACCCCCGGAGGCTCAAAACCTGTGCAAACAGGAAAGAACCCCCGGAGGCTGAACACCTGTGAAAATGGGAAAGAACCCCCGGTGGCTGAAAACCTGTGCAAACAGGAAAGAACCCCCGGAGGCTGAAAACCTGTGAAAATAGGTAAGAACCCCCGGAGGCTGAAAACCTGTGCAAACAGGAAAGAACCCCCGGAGGCTGAAAACCTGTGCAAACAGGAAAGAACCCCCGGAGGCTGAAAACCTGTGCAAACAGGAAAGAACCCCCGGAGGCTGAAAACCTGTGAAAACAGGAAAGAACCCCCGGAGGCTGAAAACCTGTGAAAACAGGAAAGAACCCCCGGAGGCTGAAAACCTGTGAAAACAGGAAAGAACCCCCGCAGGCTGAAAACCTGTGAAAACAGGAAAGAACCCCCGGAGGCTGAAAACCTGTGAAAACAGGAAAGAACCACCGGAGGCTGAAAACCTGTGCAAACAGGAAAGAACCCCCGGAGGCTGAAAACCTGTGAAAATAGGAAAGAACCCCCGGAGGCTGAAAACCTGTGCAAACAGGAAAGAACCCCCGGAGGCTGAAAACCTGTGAAAACAGGAAAGAACCCCCGGAGGCTGAAAACCTGTGAAAACAGGAAAGAACCCCCGGAGGCTGAAAACCTGTGAAAACAGGAAAGAACCCCCGGAGGCTGAAAACCTGTGAAAATAGGAAAGAACCCCCGGAGGCTGAAAACCTGTGAAAATAGGAAAGAACCCCCGGAGGCTGAAAACCTGTGCAAACAGGAAAAAACCTGGAGGCTGAAAACCTGTGAAAACAGGAAAGAAGCCCCGGAAGCTGAAAACCTGTGAAAATAGGAAAGAACCCCCGGAGGCTGAAAACCTGTGAAAACAGCAAAAAGGGGCTGAAAACCTGTGAAAACAGGAAAGTACCCCCGGAGGCTGAACACCTGTGAAAACACGAAAGAACCCCCCGAAGGCTGAAAACCTGTGCAAACAGGAAAGAACCCCCGCAGGCTGAAAACCTGTGCAAACAGGAAAGAACCCCTGGAGGCTGAAAACCTGTGCAAACAGGAAAGAATCCCCGGAGGCTGAAAACCTGTGAAAACAGGAAAGAACCCCCGGAGCCTCAAAACCTGTGAAAATAGGAAAGAACCCCCGGAGGCTGAAAACCTGTGCAAACAGGAAAGAACCCCCGGAGGCTGAAAACCTGTGAAAATAGGAAAGAACCCCCGGAGGCTGAAAACCTGTGCAAACAGGAAAGAACCCCCGGAGGCTGAACACCTGTGAAAATGGGAAAGAACCCCCGGAGGCTGAAAACCTGTGCAAACAGGAAAGAACCCCCGGAGGCTGAAAACCTGTGAAAACAGGAAAGAACCCCCGGAGGCTGAAAACCTGTGCAAACAGGAAAGAACCCCCGGAGGCTGAAAACCTGTGAACACAGGAAGGAACCCCCGGAGGCTGAAAACCTGTGAAAACAGGAAAGAACCCCCGGAGGCTGAAAACCTGTGAACACAGGAAAGAACCCCTGGAGGCTGAAAACCTGTGAAAACAGGAAAGAACCCCCGGAGGCTGAAAACCTGTGAAAACAGGAAAGAACCCCTGGAGGCTGAAAACCTGTGAAAACAGGAAAGAACCCCCGGAGGCTGAAAACCTGTGAAAACAGGAAAGAACCCCCGGAGGCTGAAAACCTGTGAAAACAGGAAAAAACTCCCGGAGGCTGAAAACCTGTGAAAACAGGAAAGAACCCCCGGAGGCTGAAAACCTGTGAAAACAGGAAAGAACCCCCGGAGGCTGAAAACCTGTGCAAACAGGAAAGAACCCCCGGAGGCTGAAAACCTGTGCAAACAGGAAAGAACCCCCGGAGGCTGAAAACCTGTGAAAACAGGAAAGAACCCCCGGAGGCTGAACACCTGTGAAAACAGGAAAGAACCCCCGGAGGCTGAAAACCTGTGAAACCAGGAAAGAACCCCGGGAGGCTGAAAACCTGTGAAAACAGGAAAGAACCCCCGGAGGCTGAAAACCTGTCAAAACAGGAAAGCACCCCCGGAGGCTGAAAACCTGTGAACACAGGAAAGAACCCCCGGAGGCTGAAAACCTGTGAAAACAAGAAAGAACCCCCGGAGGCTGAAAACCTGTGAAAACAGGAAAGAACCCCCGGAGGCTGAAAACCTGTGCAAACAGGAAAGAACCCCCGGAGGCTGAAAACCTGTGAAAACAGGAAAGAACCCCCGGAGGCTGAAAACCTGTGCAAACAGGAAAGAACCCCTGGAGGCTGAAAACCTGTGAACACAGGAAAGAACTCCCAGAGGCTGAAAACCCGTGAAAGCAGGAAAGAACCCCCGGAGGCTGAAAACCTGTGAAAACAGGAAAGAATCCCCGGAGGCTGAAAACCTGTGAAAACAGGAAAGCACCCCCGGAGGCTGAAAACCTGTGAAAACAGGAAAGAATCCCCGGAGGCTGAAAACCTGTGAAAACAGGAAAGAACCCCCGGAGGCTGAACACCTGTGAAAACAGGTAAGAACCCCCGGAGGCTGAAAACCTGTGCAAACAGGAAAGAACCCCCGGAGGCTGAAAACCTGTGAAAACAGGAAAGAACCCCCGCAGGCTGAAAACCTGTGAAAACAGGAAAGAACCCCCGGAGGCTGAAAACCTGTGAAAACAGGAAAGAACCCCCGGAGGCTGAAAACCTGTGCAAACAGGAAAGAACCCCCGGAGGCTGAAAACCTGTGAAAACAGGAAAGAACCCCCGGAGGCTGAAAACCTGTGCAAACAGGAAAGAATCCCTGGAGGCTGAAAACCTGTGAAAACAGGAAAGAACCCCCGGAGGCTGAAAACCTGTGAAACCAGGAAAGAACCCCGGGAGGCTGAACACCTGTGAAAACAGGAAAGAACCCCCGGAGGCTGAAAACCTGTGAAAACAGGAAAGCACCCCCGGAGGCTGAAAACGTGTGAAAACAGGAAAGAACCCCCGGAGGCTGAACACCTGTGAAAACAGGAAAGATCCCCCGGAGGCTGAAAACCTGTGAAAACAGGAAAGAACCCCCGGAGGCTGAAAACCTGTGCACACAGGAAAGAACCCCCGGAGGCTGAAAACCTGTGAAAACAGGAAAGAACCCCCGGAGGCTGAAAACCTGTGCAAACAGGAAAGAACCCCCGGAGGCTGAAAACCTGTGCAAACAGGAAAGAACCCCCGGAGGCTGAAAACCTGTGAAAACAGGAAAGAACCCCCGGAGGCTGAACACCTACGAAAACAGGAAAGACCCCCCGGAGGCGGAACACCTGTGAAAACAGGAAAGAACCCCCGGAGGCTGAACACCTGTGAAAACAGGAAAGAACCCCCGGAGGCTGAAAACCTGTGAAAACAGGAAAGAACCCCCGGAGGCTGAACACCTGTGAAAACAGGAAAGAACCCCCGGAGGCTGAACACCTGTGAAAACAGGAAAGAACCCCCGGAGGCTGAACACCTGTGAAACCAGGAAAGAACCCCCGGAGGCTGAAAACCTGTGAAAACAGGAAAGAACCCCCGGAGGCTGAAAACCTGTGCAAACAGGAAAGCACCCCCGGAGGCTGAAAACCTGTGAAAACAGGAAAGAACCCCCGGAGGCTGAAAACCTGTGAAAATAGGCAAGAACTCCCGGAGGCTGAAAACCTGTGAAAACAGGAAAGAACCCCCGGAGGCTGAAAACCTGTGAAAACAGGAAAGAACCCCCGGAGGCTGAACACCTACGAAAACAGGAAAGACCCCCCGGAGGCGGAACACCTGTGAAAACAGGAAAGACCCCCCGGAGGCTGAACACCTGTGAAAACAGGAAAGAACCCCCGGAGGCTGAAAACCTGTGAAAACAGGAAAGAACCCCCGGAGGCTGAACACCCGTGAAAACAGGAAAGAACCCCCGGAGGCTGAACACCTGTGAAAACAGGAAAGAACCCCCGGAGGCTAAACACCTGTGAAAACAGGAAAGAACCCCCGGAGGCTGAAAACCTGTGCAAACAGGAAAGAACCCCCGGAGGCTGAAAACCTGTGAAAACAGGAAAGAACCCCCGGAGGCTGAAAACCTGTGCCAACAGGAAAGCACCCCCGGAGGCTGAAAACCTGTGAAAACAGGAAAGAATCCCCGGAGGCTGAAAACCTGTGAAAACAGGAAAGAACCCCCGGAGGCTGAACACCTGTGAAAACAGGAAAGAACCCCCGGAGGCTGAACACCTGTGAAAACAGGAAAGAACCCCCGGAGGCTGAACACCTGTGAAAACAGCAAAGAACCCCCGGAGGCTGAACACCTGTGAAAACAGGAAAGTACCCCCGGAGGCTGAACACCTGTGAAAACAGGAAAGCACCCCCGGAGGCTGGACACCTGTGAAAACAGGAAAGAACCCCCAGAGGCTGAACACCTGTGAAACCAGGAAAGAACCCCCGGAGGCTGAAAACCTGTGAAAACAGGAAAGAACCCCCGGAGGCTGAAAACCTGTGAAAACAGGAAAGAACCCCCGGAGGCTGAAAACCTGTGAAAATAGGAAAGAACCCCCGGAGGCTGAACACCTGTGAAAACAGGAAAGAACCCCCGGAGGCTGAAAACCTGTGAAAACAGGAAAGAACCCCCGGAGGCTGAACACCTGTGAAAACAGGAAAGAACCCCCGGAGACTGAAAACCTGTGAAAACAGGAAAGACCCCCGGAGGCTGAAAAGCTGTGCAAACAGGAAAGAACCCCCGGAGGCTGAAAACCTGTGAAAACAGGAAAGAACCCCCGGAGGCTGAAAACCTGTGCAAACAGGAAAGCACCCCCGGAGGCTGAAAACCTGTGAAAACAGGAAAGAATCCCCGGAGGCTGAAAACCTGTGAAAACAGGAAAGAACCCCCGGAGGCTGAACACCTGTGAAAACAGGAAAGAACCCCCGGAGGCTGAACACCTGTGAAAACAGGAAAGAACCCCCGGAGGCTGAACACCTGTGAAAACAGCAAAGAACCCCCGGAGGCTGAACACCTGTGAAAACAGGAAAGCACCCCCGGAGGCTGAACACCTGTGAAAACAGGAAAGAACCCCCGGAGGCTGAACACCTGTGAAAGCACGAAAGAACCCCCGGAGGCTGAACACCTGTGAAACCAGGAAAGAACCCCCGGAGGCTGAAAACCTGTGAAAACAGGAAAGAACCCCCGGAGGCTGAAAACCTGTGAAAACAGGAAAGCACCCCCGGAGGCTGAACACCTGTGAAAACAGGAAAGAACCCCCGGAGGCTGAACACCTGTGAAAACAGGAAAGAACCCCCGGAGGCTGAAAACCTGTGAAAACAAGAAAGAACCCCCGGAGGCTGAAAACCTGTGAAAACAGGAAAGAACCCCCGGAGGCTGAACACTTGTGAAAACAGGAAAGAACCTCCGGAGGCTGAAAACCTGTGAAAACAGGAAAGAACCCCCGGAGGCTGAAAACCTGTGCAAACAGGAAAGAACCCCCGGAGGCTGAAAACCTGTGCAAACAGGAAAGAATCCCTGGAGGCTGAAAACCTCTGAAAACAGGAAAGAACCCCCGGAGGCTGAAAACCTGTGAAACCAGGAAAGAACCCCGGGAGGCTGAACACCTGTGAAAACAGGAAAGAACCCCCGGAGGCTGAAAACCTGTGAAAACAGGAAAGCACCCCCGGAGGCTGAAAACGTGCGAAAACAGGAAAGAACCCCCGGAGGCTGAACACCTGTGAAAACAGGAAAGATCCCCCGGAGGCTGAAAACCTGTGAAAACAGGAAAGAACCCCCGGAGGCTGAAAACCTGTGCAAACAGGAAAGAACCCCCGGAGGCTGAAAACCTGTGAAAACAGGAAAGAACCCCCGGAGGCTGAAAACCTGTGCACACAGGAAAGAACCCCCGGAGGCTGAAAACCTGTGAAAACAGGAAAGAACCCCCGGAGGCTGAAAACCTGTGAAAACAGGAAAGAACCCCCGGAGGCTGAAAACCTGTGCAAACAGGAAAGAACCCCCGGAGGCTGAAAACCTGTGAAAACAGGAAAGAACCCCCGGAGGCTGAACACCTACGAAAACAGGAAAGACCCCCCGGAGGCGGAACACCTGTGAAAACAGGAAAGAACCCCCGGAGGCTGAACACCTGTGAAAACAGGAAAGAACCCCCGGAGGCTGAAAACCTGTGAAAACAGGAAAGAACCCCCGGAGGCTGAACACCTGTGAAAACAGGAAAGAACCCCCGGAGGCTGAACACCTGTGAAAACAGGAAAGAACCCCCGGAGGCTGAACACCTGTGAAACCACGAAAGAACCCCCGGAGGCTGAAAACCTGTGAAAACAGGAAAGAACCCCCGGAGGCTGAAAACCTGTGAAAACAGGAAAGAACCCCCGGAGGCTGAAAACCTGTGCAAACAGGAAAGCACCCCCGGAGGCTGAAAACCTGTGAAAACAGGAAAGAACCCCCGGAGGCTGAAAACCTGTGAAAATAGGCAAGAACTCCCGGAGGCTGAAAACCTGTGAAAACAGGAAAGAACCCCCGGAGGCTGAAAACCTGTGAAAACAGGAAAGAACCCCCGGAGGCTGAACACCTACGAAAACAGGAAAGACCCCCCGGAGGCGGAACACCTGTGAAAACAGGAAAGACCCCCCGGAGGCTGAACACCTGTGAAAACAGGAAAGAACCCCCGGAGGCTGAAAACCTGTGAAAACAGGAAAGAACCCCCGGAGGCTGAACACCTGTGAAAACAGGAAAGAACCCCCGGAGGCTGAACACCTGTGAAAACAGGAAAGAACCCCCGGAGGCTAAACACCTGTGAAAACAGGAAAGAACCCCCGGAGGCTGAAAACCTGTGCAAACAGGAAAGAACCCCCGGAGGCTGAAAACCTGTGAAAACAGGAAAGAACCCCCGGAGGCTGAAAACCTGTGCCAACAGGAAAGCACCCCCGGAGGCTGAAAACCTGTGAAAACAGGAAAGAATCCCCGGAGGCTGAAAACCTGTGAAAACAGGAAAGAACCCCCGGAGGCTGAACACCTGTGAAAACAGGAAAGAACCCCCGGAGGCTGAACACCTGTGAAAACAGGAAAGAACCCCCGGAGGCTGAACACCTGTGAAAACAGCAAAGAACCCCCGGAGGCTGAACACCTGTGAAAACAGGAAAGAACCCCCGGAGGCTGAACACCTGTGAAAACAGGAAAGCACCCCCGGAGGCTGGACACCTGTGAAAACAGGAAAGAACCCCCAGAGGCTGAACACCTGTGAAACCAGGAAAGAACCCCCGGAGGCTGAAAACCTGTGAAAACAGGAAAGAACCCCCGGAGGCTGAAAACCTGTGAAAACAGGAAAGAACCCCCGGAGGCTGAAAACCTGTGAAAATAGGAAAGAACCCCCGGAGGCTGAACACCTGTGAAAACAGGAAAGAACCCCCGGAGGCTGAAAACCTGTGAAAACAGGAAAGAACCCCCGGAGGCTGAACACCTGTGAAAACAGGAAAGAACCCCCGGAGACTGAAAACCTGTGAAAACAGGAAAGACCCCCGGAGGCTGAAAACCTGTGCAAAGAGGAAAGAACCCCCGGAGGCTGAAAACCTGTGAAAACAGGAAAGAACCCCCGGAGGCTGAAAACCTGTGCAAACAGGAAAGCACCCCCGGAGGCTGAAAACCTGTGAAAACAGGAAAGAATCCCCGGAGGCTGAAAACCTGTGAAAACAGGAAAGAACCCCCGGAGGCTGAACACCTGTGAAAACAGGAAAGAACCCCCGGAGGCTGAACACCTGTGAAAACAGGAAAGAACCCCCGGAGGCTGAACACCTGTGAAAACAGCAAAGAACCCCCGGAGGCTGAACACCTGTGAAAACAGGAAAGCACCCCCGGAGGCTGAACACCTGTGAAAACAGGAAAGAACCCCCGGAGGCTGAACACCTGTGAAAGCACGAAAGAACCCCCGGAGGCTGAACACCTGTGAAACCAGGAAAGAACCCCCGGAGGCTGAAAACCTGTGAAAACAGGAAAGAACCCCCGGAGGCTGAAAACCTACGAAAACAGGAAAGCACCCCCGGAGGCTGAACACCTGTGAAAACAGGAAAGAACCCCCGGAGGCTGAACACCTGTGAAAACAGGAAAGAACCCCCGGAGGCTGAAAACCTGTGAAAACAGGAAAGAACCCCCGGAGGCTGAAAACCTGTGAAAACAGGAAAGAACCCCCGGAGGCTGAACACTTGTGAAAACAGGAAAGAACCTCCGGAGGCTGAAAACCTGTGAAAACAGGAAAGAACCCCCGGAGGCTGAAAACCTGTGAAAACAGGAAAGAACCCCCGGAGGCTGAACACCTGTGAAAACAGGAAAGAACCCCCGGAGGCTGAAACCCTGTGAAAACAGGAAAGAACCCCCGGAGGCTGAAAACCTGTGCAAACAGGAAAGAACCCCCGGAGGCTGAAAACCTGTGAAAACAGGAAAGAACCCCGGAAGGCTGAACACCTGTGAAAACAGGAAAGAACCCCCGGAGGCTGAAAACGTGTGAAAACAGGAAAGAACCCCCGGAGGCTGAAAACCTGTGAAAACGGGAAAGAACCCCCGGAGGCTGAAAACCCGTGAAAACAGGAAAGAACCCCCGGAGGCTGAAAACCCGTGAAAACAGGAAAGAACCCCCGGAGGCTGAACACCTGTGAACACAGGAAGGAACCCCCGGAGGCTGAAAATCTGTGAAAACAGGAAAGAACCCCCGGAGGCTGAAAACCTGTGAAAACAGGAAAGAACCCCCGGCGGCTGAAAACCTGTGAAAACAGGAAAGAACCCCCGGAGGCTGAAAACCTGTGAAAACAGGAAAGAACCCCCAGAGGCTGAAAAGCTGTGAAAACAGGAAAGAACCCCCGGAGGCTGAAAACCTGTGAAAACAGGAAAGAACCCCCGGAGGCTGAAAACCTGTGAAAACAGGAAACAACCCCCGGAGGCTGAAAACCTGTGAAAACAGGAAAGAACCCCCGGAGGCTGAAAACCTGTGAAAACAGGAAAGAACCCCCGGAGGCTGAAAACCTGTGAAAACAGGAAAGAACCCCCGGAGGCTGAAAACCTGTGAAAACAGGAAAGAACCCCCGGAGGCTGAAAACCTGTGCAAACAGGAAAGAACCCCCGGAGGCTGCAAACCCGTGAAAACAGGAAAGAACCCCCGGAGGCTGAAAACCTGTGAAAACAGGAAAGAACCCCTGGAGGCTGAAAACCTGTGAAAACAGGAAAGAACCCCCGGAGGCTGAAAACCCGTGAAAACAGGAAAGAACCCCCGGAGGCTGAAAACCTGTGAAAACAGGAAAGAACCCCCGGAGGCTGAAAACCTGTGCAAACAGGAAAGAACCCCCGGAGGCTGAACACCTGTGCAAACAGGAAAGAACCCCCGGAGGCTGAAAACCTGTGAAAACAGGAAAGAACCCCCGGAGGCTGAAAACCTGTGAAAACAGGAAAGAACCCCCGGAGGCTGAAAACCTGTGCAAACAGGAAAGAACCCCCGGAGGCTGAAAACCTGTGAAAACAAGAAAGAACCCCCGGAGGCTGAAAACCTGTGAAAACAGGAAAGAACCCCCGGAGGCTGAAAACCTGTGAAAACAGGAAAGAACCCCCGCAGGCTGAACACCTGTGAAAACAGGAAAGAACCCCCGGAGGCTGAAAACATGTGAAAACAGGAAAGAACCCCCGGAGGCTGAAAACCTGTGCACAAAGGAAAGAAACCTCGGAGGCTGAAAACCTGTGCAAACAGGAAAGAACCCCCGGAGGCTGAAAACCTGTGAAAACAGGAAAGAACCCCCGGAGGCTGAAAACCTGTGAAAACAGGAAAGAACCCCCGGAGGCTGAAAACCTGTGAAAACAGGAAAGAACCCCCGGAGGCTGAAAACCTGTGAAAACAGGAAAGAACCCCCGGAGGCTGAAAACCTGTGAAAACAGGAAAGAACCCCCGGAGGCTGAACACCTGTGAAAACAGGAAAGAACCCCCGGATGCTGAAAACCTGTGAAAACAGGAAAGAACCCCCGGAGGCTGAAAACCTGTGAAAACCGGAAAGAACCCCCGGAGGCTGAAAACCTGTGAAAACAGGAAAGAACCCCCGGAGGCCGAAAACCTGTGAAAACAGGAAAGAACCCCCCGAAGGCTGAAAACCTGTGAAAACAGGAAAGCACCCCCGGAGGCTGAAAACCTGTGAAAACAGGAAAGAACCCCGGAGGCTGAAAACTCGTGAAAACAGGAAAGAACCCCCGGAGGCTGAAAACCTGTGAAAACAGGAAAGAACCCCCGGAGGCCGAACACCTGTGAAAACAGGAAAGAACCCCCAGAGGCTGAAAAGCTGTGAAAACAGGAAAGAACCCCCGGAGGCTGAAAACCTGTGAAAACAGGAAAGAACCCCCGGAGGCTGAAAACCTGTGAAAACAGGAAAGAACCCCCGGAGGCTGAATACCTGTGAAAACAGGAAAGAACCCCCGGAGGCTGAAAACCTGTGAAAACAGGAAAGAACCCCCGGAGGCTGAAAACCTGTGCAAACAGGAAAGAACCCCCGGAGGCTGAACACCTGTGAAAACAGGAAAGAACCCCCGGAGGCTGAAAACCCGTGAAAACAGGAAAGAACCCCCCGAAGGCTGAAAACCCGTGAAAACAGGAAAGAACCCCCGGAGGCTGAAAACCTGTGAAAACAGGAAAGAACCCCCCGAAGGCTGAAAACCTGTGAACACAGGAAAGAACCCCCGGAGGCTGAACACCTGTGAAAACAGGAAACAACCCCCGGAGGCTGAAAACCTGTGAAAACAGGAAAGAACCCCCGGAGGCTGAAAACCTCTGAAAACAGGAAAGAACCCCCGGAGGCTGAAAACCTGTGAAAACAGGAAAGAACCCCCGGAGGCTGAAAACCTGTGAAAACAGGAAAGAACCCCCGGAGGCCGAACACCTGTGAAAACAGGAAAGAACCCCCAGAGGCTGAAAAGCTGTGAAAACAGGAAAGAACCCCCGGAGGCTGAAAACCTGTGAAAACAGGAAAGAACCCCCGGAGGCTGAAAACCCGTGAAAACAGGAAAGAACCCCCGGAGGCTGAAAACCTGTGAAAACAGGAAAGAACCCCCGGAGGCTGAAAACCTGTGAAAACAGGAAAGAACCCCCGGAGGCTGAAAACCTGTGCAAACAGGAAAGAACCCCCGGAGGCTGAACACCTGTGAAAACAGGAAAGAACCCCCGGAGGCTGAAAACCTGTGAAAACAGGAAAGAACCGCCGGAGGCTGAAAACCCGTGAAAACAGGAAAGAACCCCCCGAAGGCTGAAAACCCGTGAAAACAGGAAAGAACCCCCGGAGGCTGAAAACCTGTGAAAACAGGAAAGAACCCCCCGAAGGCTGAAAACCTGTGAACACAGGAAAGAACCCCCGGAGGCTGAAAACCTGTGAAAACAGGAAACAACCCCCGGAGGCTGAAAACCTGTGAAAACAGGAAAGAACCCCCGGAGGCCGAAAACCTGTGCAAACAGGAAAGAACCCCCGGAGGCTGAAAACTTGTGCAAACAGGAAAGAACCCCCGGACGCTGAAAACCTGTGCAAACAGGAAAGAACCCCCGGAGGCTGAACACCTGTGAAAGCAGGAAAGAACCCCCGGAGGCTAAAAACCTGTGAAAACAGGAAAGAACCCCCGGAGGCTGAACACCTGTGAAAACAGGAAAGAACCCCCGGAGGCTGAAAACCTGTGCAAACAGGAAAGAACCCCCGGAGGCTGAAAACCTGTGCAAACAGGAAAGAACCCCCGGAGGCTGAAAACCTGTGAAAACAGGAAAGAACCCCCGGAGGCTGAAAACCTGTGAAAACAGGAAAGAACCCCCGGAGGCTGAAAACGTGTGAAAACAGGAAAGAACCCCCGGAGGCTGAACACCTGTGAAAACAGGAAAGAACCCCCGGAGGCTGAAAACCTGTGAAAACAGGAAAGAACCCCCGGAGGCTGAAAACCTGTGAAAACAGGAAAGAACCCCCGGAGGCTGAAAACCTGTGAAAACAGGAAAGAACCCCCGGAGGCTGAAAACCTGTGCAAACAGGAAAGAACCCCCGGAGGCTGAAAACCTGTGAAAACAGGAAAGAACCCCCAGAGGCTGAAAACCTGTGCAAACAGGAAAGAACCCCCGGAGGCTGAAAGCCTGTGAAAACAGGAAAGAACCCCCGGAGGCTGAAAACCTGTGAAAACAGGAAAGAACCCCGGAGGCTGAAAACCCGTGAAAACAGGAAAGAACCCCCGGAGGCTGAACACCTGTGAAAACAGGAAAGAACCCCCGGAGGCTGAAAACCTGTGAAAACAGGAAAGAACCCCCGGAGGCTGAAGACCTGTGAAAACAGGAAAGAACCCCCGGAGGCTGAAAACCTGTGCAAACAGGAAAGAACCCCCGGAGGCTGAAAACCTGTGCAAACAGGAAAGAACCCCCGGAGGCTGAAAACCTGTGAAAACAGGAAAGAACCCCCGGAGGCTGAACACCTGTGAAAACAGGAAAGAACCCCTGGTGGCTGAAAACCTGTGAAAACAGGAAAGAACCCCCGGAGGCTGAAAACCTGTGAAAACAGGAAAGAACCCCCGGAGGCTGAAAACTTGTGAAAACAGGAAAGAACCCCCGGAGGCTGAACACCTGTGAAAACAGGAAAGAACCCCCGGAGGCTGAAAACCTGTGAAAACAGGAAAGAACCCCCGGAGGCTGAAAACCTGTGAAAACAGGAAAGAACCCCCGGAGGCTGAAAACCTGTGAAAACAGGAAAGAACCCCCGGAGGCCGAAAACCTGTGAAAACAGGAAAGAACCCCCCGAAGGCTGAAAACCTGTGAAAACAGGAAAGCACCCCCGGAGGCTGAAAACCTGTGAAAACAGGAAAGAACCCCGGAGGCTGAAAACTCGTGAAAACAGGAAAGAACCCCCGGAGGCTGAAAACCTGTGAAAACAGGAAAGAACCCCCGGAGGCCGAACACCTGTGAAAACAGGAAAGAACCCCCAGAGGCTGAAAAGCTGTGAAAACAGGAAAGAACCCCCGGAGGCTGAAAACCTGTGAAAACAGGAAAGAACCCCCGGAGGCTGAAAACCTGTGAAAACAGGAAAGAACCCCCGGAGGCTGAATACCTGTGAAAACAGGAAAGAACCCCCGGAGGCTGAAAACCTGTGAAAACAGGAAAGAACCCCCGGAGGCTGAAAACCTGTGCAAACAGGAAAGAACCCCCGGAGGCTGAACACCTGTGAAAACAGGAACGAAGCCCCGGAGGCTGAAAACCCGTGAAAACAGGAAAGAACCCCCCGGAGGCTGAAAACCCGTGAAAACAGGAAAGAACCCCCGGAGGCTGAAAACCTGTGAAAACAGGAAAGAACCCCCCGAAGGCTGAAAACCTGTGAACACAGGAAAGAACCCCCGGAGGCTGAACACCTGTGAAAACAGGAAACAACCCCCGGAGGCTGAAAACCTGTGAAAACAGGAAAGAACCCCCGGAGGCTGAAAACCTGTGAAAACAGGAAAGAACCCCCGGAGGCTGAAAACCTGTGAAAACAGGAAAGAACCCCCGGAGGCTGAAAACCCGTGAAAACAGGAAAGAACCCCCGGAGGCCGAACACCTGTGAAAACAGGAAAGAACCCCCAGAGGCTGAAAAGCTGTGAAAACAGGAAAGAACCCCCGGAGGCTGAAAACCTGTGAAAACAGGAAAGAACCCCCGGAGGCTGAAAACCTGTGAAAACAGGAAAGAACCCCCGCAGGCTGAAAACCTGTGAAAACAGGAAAGAACCCCCGGAGGCTGAAAACCTGTGCAAACAGGAAAGAACCCCCGGAGGCTGAACACCTGTGAAAACAGGAAAGAACCCCCGGAGGCTGAAAACCTGTGAAAACAGGAAAGAACCCCCGGAGGCTGAAAACCTGTGAAAACAGGAAAGAACCCCCCGAAGGCTGAAAACCTGTGCAAACAGGAAAGAACCCCCGGAGGCTGAAAACCTGTGAAAACAGGAAAGAACCCCCCGAAGGCTGAAAACCTGTGAACACAGGAAAGAACCCCCGGAGGCTGAAAACCTGTGAAAACAGGAAACAACCCCCGGAGGCTGAAAACCTGTGAAAACAGGAAAGAACCCCCGGAGGCCGAAAACCTGTGCAAACAGGAAAGAACCCCCGGAGGCTGAAAACTTGTGCAAACAGGAAAGAACCCCCGGACGCTGAAAACCTGTGCAAACAGGAAAGAACCCCCGGAGGCTGAACACCTGTGAAAGCAGGAAAGAACCCCCGGAGGCTAAAAACCTGTGAAAACAGGAAAGAACCCCCGGAGGCTGAAAACCTGTGAAAACAGGAAAGAACCCCCGGAGGCTGAAAACCTGTGCAAACAGGAAAGAACCCCCGGAGGCCGAAAACCTGTGCAAACAGGAAAGAACCCCCAGGGGCTGAAAAGCTGTGAAAACAGGAAAGAACCCCCGGAGGCTGAAAACCTGTGAAAACAGGAAAGAACCCCCGGAGGCTGAAAACCCGTGAAAACAGGAAAGAACCCCCGGAGGCTGAACACCTGTGAAAACAGGAAAGAACCCCCGGAGGCTGAAAACCTGTGAAAACAGGAAAGAACCCCCGGAGGCTGAACACCTGTGAAAACAGGAAAGAACCCCCGGAGGCTGAAAACCTGTGAAAACAGGAAAGAACCCCCGGAGGCTGAAAACCTGTGAAAACAGGAAAGAACCCCCGGAGGCTGAACACCTGTGAAAACAGGAAAGAACCCCCGGAGGCTGAACACCTGTGAAAACAGGAAAGAACCCCCGGAGGCTGAAAACCCGTGCAAACAGGAAAGAACCCCCGGAGGCTGAAAACCTGTGAAAACAGGAAAGAACCCCCGGAGGCTGAAAACCTGTGCAAACAGGAAAGAACCCCCGGAGGCTGAAAACCTGTGAAAACAGGAAAGAACCCCCGGAGGCTGAAAACCTGTGAAAACAGGAAAGAACCCCGGAGGCTGAAAACCCGTGAAAACAGGAAAGAACCCCCGGAGGCTGAACACCTGTGAAAACAGGAAAGAACCCCCGGAGGCTGAAAACCTGTGAAAACAGGAAAGAACCCCCGGAGGCTGAAAACCTGTGAAAACAGGAAAGAACCCCCGGAGGCTGAAAACCTGTGCAAACAGGAAAGAACCCCCGGAGGCTGAAAACCTGTGAAAACAGGAACGAAGCCCCGGAGGCTGAAAACCTGTGAAAACAGGAAAGAACCCCCGGAGGCTGAAAACCTGTGAAAACAGGAAAGAACCCCCGGAGGCTGAAAACCTGTGAAAACAGGAAAGAACCCCCGGAGGCTGAAAACCTGTGAAAACAGGAAAGAACCCCGGGAGGCTGAAAACCTGTGAAAACAGGAAAGAACCCCCGGAGGCTGAAAACCTGTGAAAACAGGAAAGAACCCCCGGAGGCTGAAAACCTGTGAAAACAGGAAAGAACCCCTGGAGGCTGAAAACCTGTGAAAACAGGAAAGAACCCCCGGAGGCTGAAAACCTGTGAAAACAGGAAAGAACCCCCGGAGGCTGAAAACCTGTGCAAACAGGAAAGAACCCCCGGAGGCTGAAAACCTGTGAAAACAGGAAAGAACCCCCGGAGGCTGAACACCTGTGAAAACAGGAAAGAACCCCCCGAAGGCTGAAAACCCGTGAAAACAGGAAAGAACCCCTGGAGGCTGAAAACCTGTGAAAACAGGAAAGAACCCCTGGAGGCTGAAAACCTGTGAAAACAGGAAAGAACCCCCGGAGGCTGAAAACCTGTGAAAACAGGAAAGAACCCCCGGAGGCTGAAAACCTGTGCAAACAGGAAAGAACCCCCGGAGGCTGAAAACCTGTGAAAACAGGAAAGAACCCCCGGAGGCTGAAAACCTGTGAAAACAGGAAAGAACCCCGGGAGGCTGAAAACCTGTGAAAACAGGAAAGAACCCCCGGAGGCTGAAAACCTGTGAAAACAGGAAAGAACCCCCGGAGGCTGAAAACCTGTGAAAACAGGAAAGAACCCCCGGAGGCTGAAAACCTGTGAAAACAGGAAAGAACCCCCGGAGGCTGAAAACCTGTGAAAACAGGAAAGAACCCCCGGAGGCTGAAAACTTGTGCAAACAGGAAAGAACCCCCGGAGGCTGAAAACCTGTGCAAACAGGAAAGAACCCCCGGAGGCTGAACACCTGTGAAAGCAGGAGAGAACCCCCGGAGGCTAAAAACCTGTGAAAACAGGAAAGAATCCCCGGAGGCTGAAAACCTGTGCAAACAGGAAAGAACCCCCGGAGGCTGAAAACCTGTGAAAACAGGAAAGAACCCCCGGAGGCTGAAAACCTGTGAAAACAGGAAAGAACCCCCGGAGGCTGAAAACCTGTGCAAACAGGAAAGACCCCCCGGAGGCTGAAAACCTGTGAAAACAGGAAAGAACCCCCGGAGGCTGAAAACCTGTGAAAACAGGAAAGAACCCCCGGAGGCTGAAAACCTGTGCAAACAGGAAAGAACCCCCGGAGGCTGAAAACCTGTGAAAACAGGAAAGAACCCCCGGAGGCTGAAAACCTGTGAAAACAGGAAAGAACCCCCGGAGGCTGAAAACCCGTGAAAACAGGAAAGAACCCCCGGAGGCTGAAAACCTGTGAAAACAGGAAAGAACCCCCGGAGGCTGAAAACCTGTGAAAACAGGAAAGAACCCCTGGAGGCTGAAAACCTGTGAAAACAGGAAAGAACCCCCGGAGGCTGAAAACCTGTGAAAACAGGAAAGAACCCCCGGAGGCTGAAAACCTGTGCAAACAGGAAAGAACCCCCGGAGGCTGAAAACCTGTGAAAACAGGAAAGAACCCCCGGAGGCTGAACACCTGTGAAAACAGGAAAGAACCCCCCGAAGGCTGAAAACCCGTGAAAACAGGAAAGAACCCCCGGAGGCTGAAAACCTGTGAAAACAGGAAAGAACCCCCCGAAGGCTGAAAACCTGTGAACACAGGAAAGAACCCCCGGAGGCTGAAAACCTGTGAAAACAGGAAAGAACCCCTGGAGGCTGAAAACCTGTGAAAACAGGAAAGAACCCCCGGAGGCTGAAAACCTGTGAAAACAGGAAAGAACCCCCGGAGGCTGAAAACCTGTGAAAACAGGAAAGAACCCCCGGAGGCTGAAAACTTGTGCAAACAGGAAAGAACCCCCGGAGGCTGAAAACCTGTGCAAACAGGAAAGAACCCCCGGAGGCTGAACACCTGTGAAAGCAGGAGAGAACCCCCGGAGGCTAAAAACCTGTGAAAACAGGAAAGAATCCCCGGAGGCTGAAAACCTGTGCAAACAGGAAAGAACCCCCGGAGGCTGAAAACCTGTGCAAACAGGAAAGAACCCCCGGAGGCTGAAAACCTGTGAAAACAGGAAAGAACCCCCGGAGGCTGAAAACCTGTGCAAACAGGAAAGACCCCCCGGAGGCTGAAAACCTGTGAAAACAGGAAAGAACCCCCGGAGGCTGAAAACCTGTGAAAACAGGAAAGAACCCCCGGAGGCTGAAAACCTGTGCAAACAGGAAAGAACCCCCGGAGGCTGAAAACCTGTGAAAACAGGAAAGAACCCCCGGAGGCTGAAAACCTGTGAAAACAGGAAAGAACCCCCGGAGGCTGAAAACCCGTGAAAACAGGAAAGAACCCCCGGAGGCTGAAAACCTGTGAAAACAGGAAAGAACCCCCGGAGGCTGAAAACCTGTGAAAACAGGAAAGAACCCCCGGAGGCTGAAAACCTGTGCAAACAGGAAAGAACCCCCAGAGGGTGAAAACCTGTGCAAACAGGAAAGAACCCCCGGAGGCTAAAAACCTGTGAAAACAGGAAAGAACCCCCGGAGGCTGAAAACCTGTGAAAACAGGAAAGAACCCCCGGAGGCTGAAAACCTGTGAAAACAGGAAAGAACCCCCGGAGGCTGAAAACCTGTGAAAACAGGAAAGAACCCCCGGAGGCTGAAAACCTGTGAAAACAGGAAAGAACCCCCGCAGGCTGAAAACCTGTGAAAACAGGAAAGAACCCTCGGAGGCTGAAAACCTGTGAAAACAGGAAAGAACCCCCGGAGGCTGAAAACCTGTGCAAACAGGAAAGAACCCCCGGAGGCTGAAAACCTGTGAAAACAGGAAAGAACCCCCGGAGGCTGAAAACCTGTGAAAACAGGAAAGAACCCCCGGAGGCTGAAAAGCTGTGAAAACAGGAAAGAACCCCCGGAGGCTGAAAACCTGTGAAAACAGGAAAGAACCCCCGGAGGCTGAAAACCTGTGCAAACAGGAAAGAACCCCCGGAGGCTGAAAACCTGTGAAAACAGGAAAGAACCCCCGGAGGCTGAAAACCTGTGAAAACAGGAAAGAACCCCCGGAGGCTGAAAACCTGTGAAAACAGGAAAGAACCCCCGGAGGCTGAAAACCTGTGAAAACAGGAAAGAACCCCCGGAGGCTGAAAACCTGTGCAAACAGGAAAGAACCCCCGGAGGCTGAAAACCTGTGAAAACAGGAAAGAACCCCCGGAGGCTGAAAACGTGTGAAAACAGGAAAGAACCCCCGGAGGCTGAAAACCTGTGCAAACAGGAAAGAACCCCCGGAGGCTGAAAACCTGTGAAAACAGGAAAGAACCCCCGGAGGCTGAACACCTGTGAAAACAGGAAAGAAGCCCCGGAGGCTGAACACCTGTGAAAACAGGAAAGAACCCCCGGAGGCTGAACACCTGTGAAAACAGGAAAGAACCCCCGGAGGCTGAAAACCTGTGCAAACAGGAAAGAACCCCTGGAGGCTGAAAACCTGTGAAAACAGGAAAGAACCCCCGGAGGCTGAAAACCTGTGAAAACAGGAAAGAACCCCCGGAGGCTGAAAACCTGTGAAAACAGGAAAGAACCCCCGGAGGCTGAAAACCTGTGCAAACAGGAAAGAACCCCCGGAGGCTGAACACCTGTGCAAACAGGAAAGAACCCCCGGAGGCTGAAAACCTGTGAAAACAGGAAAAATCCCCCGGAGGCTGAAAGCGGTTTCACTCACCGCCGGGGGTGACAAATACGGCAAGTCCGGGCGGGGCGGCCGGAAAACGGCTCTGGGAGGGGGTTTGGGTGGGTTGTTTGGGCCCCTTGGGCTCGGGGGGGGGGGCTTGAAAACGGGGCTCTTCTGTGAGGGACCTGGATTTCGGCGATTTCCGAGCAAAATAATTGAAAAGGAATGTTCATCAAAAGGGGGGCAAATGATGACTTTCCTGACTCTCCAAGAGCGCCTTTTTCATCTTTCCTTTTTTTTTTGCCGACGATGGCCCCATGGCGCAGCAGGTGTGGGGTCTGGGACCCCAGACTTGGACCACGGAGCCTCCGCGCATCTCTGAGCGCCGGAAGCCGAACTGCGGCACACAGACCCGGGGCCGATGTGTTCCCGGCCCTTCCACATGCACCGGGTTTGGAAAGGGGCCTCGGTGCAGGTGAAGCCTTGGGCCTGTGACCAAACCACGAGGCCAAGTGTGGGCCACAGGCAAAGAAATCCGTTCGGTGGGAGATCGGGCTGTTGCTTAAGGAGGGGGGCCAGAGGCCAAAAAAAAGGTTTGTGTACCTCACATCGGCCTCAAATTTCCGGCCCCTTTTATAAGTTTCATTTTTTTGGCGGAGGAAAACTTTTCTGATCTGGGGGGGGGGGGGGGGGTTGGGGGCTGGCCAGTGCCCCAAACAACCGCCCCCTTGGGGGGGGGGGGGGGGGGCTGTTTGGGGCCCTACCTCTGGGCGCTGCTGATGCGCAAACGGCACATCCCGCCACATCCAGCACAGCCCCGGCACACCAACCACTGGGCTCCGCGAGCGCGGAAACGACACCAGCGGGAGCACCAGCCGCAGCGGCCGACAGAACGCAGCGACCCAACGCAACGTGCGAAGGGACGAACGGGTGACCGTCCAGGGCCACGTAAAGAAACAGCCACCCGACGGAATGTCACACAGGGGGGGGGGGGTTCCTTAAACAATGGCCTGGAGGACATCTTCGCCAATCCTGCCTTGTGGCCGTTCCCACGCCCGGCCGCTCCGCAGATGTGGATGAGTGCGCAGTCCAGAACGGGGGCTGTGAGCACAACTGCAGCAACACCGCCGGCTCCTTCAAATGCTCCTGCAACTCCGGGTACAGACTGAACCGCAACGGCCTCACCTGCAGTGGTATGTGAGGGTGATGCAGGTCTCGAACACTCGTGCGCGTGTGGATGCCTGCAGCCAATAGGAGGCATGTGATCCTGCTTTCCCTTTTGAAGTGGGTGCTCTCTCCATTTCGTTCGCGGACCCCACCGCCTCCGTCGGTGTGCACGGGGCACACCGGGAGGCAGGGGCACTCCGTACCACACGGCCTTGGGCGTATCCCTCAGCCACTGTGTGGCGCGGTCATCGCTGGGCGACCGCTTCTGTCGGGGGTGTGCGCTGCCCCACGCCCTTCCACTCCGCAGATGTTGATGAGTGTTCAGTGCAGAACGGGGGCTGTGAGCACAAGTGCCAGAACACCGCCGGCTCCTTCGTCTGCACGTGCCCTCCGGGGCAGACGGTGAACGCCAACGGTCTCCGCTGCGACGGTATGTGATGGGGCCCTGCGGCCCCACCCGAGGCGCTCGGTGTGGCCAACATGGGCAGGCCATTGCTTAGTGGGTCCAAGTCTCTCGCCCCATTCACCCTTTGAATGACACTAATGTCAAGCCCCTGCGCCCACAGCACCGTCTTCCGGTACCGCTTTTTCACTGCGGTGACATCGGCCCCCCCTTGGCAGACGAAGGACCTCAGGAGCGTACGGACGGCTCATGTCCAGACACTCATCAAACGTTTGGCGGGTATCCTCCCTCTTTACCTCTGTGGGCAAAACGCCCCACCCCCAGGGGTGTGTGGGGGGGGGGGGGTCAGAGGCCCCAAACAAGTTTTTGTACCGAAAATCGGCCTCAAATTTCCGGCCCCTTTGATGACCTTCACTTTTTCCGGAGGAAAATGTTTCTGAGGTCGGGGGCTTGGGTCGGTGGGGGGGTCGGTCGGGGCCGGCCAGGGCCCCAAACAACACGAAGCAATGGCCTTGTAGGTCGCGAGGAGCGTGTTCCTCAATGAAGCCCCTCGGGGGCCGCTCCGCCTTTGTGCTCATGCATCCCGAGGGGTGGTCGTCCTGCACCAACGCGGGGCACGGACCCACTTGTTACGCGGAAGTCTGCGGACCATAGGGCAAGGGCAGGTATGCATTGGATGGGGGGAAGGTTACCTCCCCCCCCCCCTCCAAGGCGCCCAGTCTACGCCCCCGACATTGTCACGGCGGGTGCCAGCCTCAATGGCATTTATAACCGACAGTAACCGCCCCCAACCGCTTTGGCTACCTCCTCCAACCGCCTGCCTAACCGATTCTGGGGCCGCGTTTGAGGTCCCTTCACTGCTACTGCGTCCCTGGGCAAGGGGGATGTTCAGCGTTGGGTGAGGGTGAGGGGGTGGGGGATGAGATGGGATGGGCGTGTGCCCAACACCAGCCATGGCGGATCCCGAAGCGCCTTCCCCGGAGGTACTCAGGCCGACCTGTCGGGTCATCTCAGGCTCCCCCGCTTTGGGCCTGGGGCCACAAGGCCACCGCAGGCCCTGGGCGACCCCCGCACACATGCCCATGCCCATGCGCACGCGCATACACACGACCGCGGCAATTCGTGGTCCTGACCGGGGGCATGGAGGCCCTACTGGGGGCGGGGGGATGATACCGGGGAGGGGGTTGTTTTTTGGTCGGGCTAAAATTAGGGGGGGGAATATTTGGAACGGGTCACAGCTTTTTTTTCGGGGGGTACCCCCGGAGGGGGGGGGGGGTACGAAAAAAAAATTCGCAAAATTTTTCCGGACCCCAAAACCTGGAATTTCCTTAAGTCTACCCCACGTGTTTGGGTTTGGAAGGTGCAAGGAGGGTATTTTTCAAGGTAAGCATGGATATTTCCGCCGATATGGGTGGTATTTGTGTTTAAGGGTCCCTTGCTGTTGCTTCCTAGTGGATGGCTGCTGTTATTTCCCTGTGGCCTCTGGATGGTGGCTGATATTTCTTGAGGGGCTTCTCCTGCAGCCCATGTCCGGTGCACACAGTTTGACACATCGCATCCTTAAACTTGAAGGAAATATCTGGTACGAGGTAGGGCTTCCAAATTTGTCCACATCAAATTTGTCACCCCCTAAATTACCCCCCCCCCCCCCCGTATGCAAAGCAGTCGGTGGAGTATCTGGGGGATGCCAGTCCTGCGGCGCGCAATTTGGGCAATCGTCGTGGAACAGGGGCAATCGTACTCTTCCCTGCGGCTCGCTCAGGGCTAAGTGGCCATATGCATTTGGGGCTCATTCGGGGCTCGCTCAGGCATCACGGTGTCGTCCTTCCGACTTCCTTCACCCAGAATTGAGGAAACTTGATGCGGTGCGAATTGCCCTCACCCTCCGCCAAGTACTCGTCCCCTGCGGCGCACAGCAAGCGCTCCCTCTGCACCCAACCGCACGCAGCGGCAGCCACCGCAGGTCCCGCAGCGTGCCACAGTGTCGGAGACACACGGGCAGCGGGGCACAGTCCGCAACATGATGCACAAGGTCGGGGCCCAGCCACTAGACCACAGGACCGGGTCTGCGGGGCTTGAGACTGCTGAGGCCTGCCTGAGGACATCGCAGCTCCTCCCGTTGGTTGGGGGGGGGCGCGGAGGCATTGGTATGGACGGCGTTCCTGTTTGCCGAGTGCCGCTCTGCCGCGCCCTGCGCAGTGCTTTGGATGGATGCCCGAGGCCAGCGGGGCTGCCAGGACCGCCGCTACGGAGCGAATGGAGCACATTCACCCCCCCCCCCCTGCGGCCCCTGCCCCCCCCCCCCCCCCCACTCTGACCCCAGGGTGCATCCGCGTTCGGCGTGTTGCTGCCACGGCATGCGTCCGGTGTACTGGTGAGCGCCCGGGGGGGGGGGGGGGGGGCATGCAGATTGCAGTGCGACGCCAGGGCCCTCCTCCCATCGCACCGGCAGCACTGCAGACCCGCAGTTCCTGAGGCCAGGACACCGTCCCGTGCCAAGGGCGATGGGTCAAGGGCCCCTCCTGAGAAGGTCCCCCGCTGCCCCCGGGAGACGCAGACCTCTGGGCCCCACTGCGGTGGGGGTGTAGGCAGCCCCCCCCCCCCCACTCTGCAACCCACGGCCCCTGTACAGCCAGGGGTACCCGGGGGGCGAGACGGCGGGATCCCGGGCGGCGGGGCGTTCCTTGCACCGCGGCGTTCCCTGACACCCCCCCCCCCCCCACGCGTGTCATGGCGCTGCCGAGGCCCCCCCCCCGTCAACGGGCGTGCCGCGCTGCGCCCTCTGCCCTCTTCCGCAGCCGTTGCCCAGTGCTCGGCCCGCAACGGGGGCTGCGAGCACCACTGCCAGCAGCACCCGGGGCGCACCACGTGCTCCTGCAACGCCGGGTACACCCTCAACGCCGACGGCCGTACCTGCGATGGTATGCGATTGTGCGTGGGAAGTGGGATGTCGCCAGCGGCAATCAGCGGCAGGGGGGGTCCTGAAGGAACTCAGTGTTTTTTGCTGAGGACTGCCCTTAAGGACCGCCCCCAGGGACCACCAACCACCAACCACCAACCGCCGCCAACCGCCAACCGCCAACCGCCACCAACCGCCAACCGCCAACCACCACCAATCGCCAACCGCCAACCACCAATCGCCAACCGCCACCAACCGCCAACCACCAATCGCCAACCGCCAACCGCCACCAACCGCCAACCGCCAACCACCACCAATCGCCAACCGCCAACCACCAATCGCCAACCGCCACCAACCGCCAACCACCAATCGCCAACCGCCAACCGCCACCAACCGCCAACCGCCAACCACCACCAATCGCCATCCGCCAACCACCAATCGCCAACCGCCACCAACCGCCAACCACCAATCGCCAACCGCCAACCGCCACCAACCGTCCATGTGTGGGGGATCCCCCCCTCAAAAGGCGAACACGCACGCACATCAACCGCCCCGCCCAACAGCAGCAAAATTGCCCCGCCCAGACCCCCCTCCCCCCAAAGGGGACCTCCGGCCAACGGTATTTCGGGTCATCACTGAGGAGTCCCCCCCCGTCTGACAAAACCGGTCGGCGTGTGTGACTGGGCCCTGTTTCCGGACGTGGGGCGTTGACACATTCATGGCTCCCTCTGTGAGACGCAACTCTCTTGCGAAGTCAATGCTTCATCTACAATTTATTTTCATTGATGAATTTTTATTTCATTTATTTCATTTTTTCATTTTTCATTTCATTTGCACAGAATTTCGTATGCCCCACATTTACAACATCTCTTCCTCCCACACAAGATGCACCAGCAACAACAAGAGCCGTTGGAGTCCGTCGCTGCGGCGGCACCACCCGCAGACCGTTCCACCGGACCACAGCGGGTCTGCAGGGGACGTTGCGGTGGAGGAGGGCGGTCCCGGGCGATCGTGGGCCTGCGGTGCGCCGCCGCGTGGCCCTGGTAGAGCCGGGGCGCCTTCCCTTTGGGGACGGGCAGAGGATTGTACTTGATCACCCAGGGGACATGTCACTTGGATGCCCCCCTGCCTGCCCCCCCCCCACCCTCCTGTCGCCTGCCCCCCCAAAAACGATCGCCCCTCCCAGACCCCCCCTTCCCCATGTCATGTCCCAGACCCCCACATCAATCAATCAAAAACATTCCAGAACTGCAGCGGCAGTGAACTCAAGGCAACATTCGGCACTGCTCCCAGTCACTTTTTAAAGGACTTTTTTTTTTGTTAAAAACGCATGGAGGGTAACCGATGGCGGTTGGCCCGTAACCAACGGCAATTGCCCCGTAACCGACGGCAGTTGGCGGGTAACCGACGGCGATTGGAGGGTAATCGACGGCGGTTGGCGGGTAACCGACGTCGGTTGGAGGGTAGTCATCTGGACATACGGATTGCATCCGACTTAAAACAAAATTCCTCTGAAACAGCAGTCATCAAAACGAGCAAAACTGGGGATGTACGGGTTGCATCAGACTGAAGACAAAAAATTCCTGGTGGAACGCAAGGGCCATAATGTGCAGATTTGGCTGACCACCGGACACTCCCGCTTTTTTTTTTCATCCAAAAACGTCCTGCACTGTTCCGAAGAGCAATGGTCGTGGACCTGTGTCCCGGGGGTATGCGGAAGCGAAGTATCCGGCGCCCCATTCCCATCAATCAATCGATCAATGGCATCGTGAGCAGGCCCCCAACCCCCGGCCCCCAACCCCCGGCAGTGGGCGCCACACGGCACCGGCAGCCGCCGGGCGCACTGGCGCGGGGGTGCGGCACGGGCCACCAGCGTCGGACAGGGCGCGGGGGGGGGGGGGGGGGCGCAGAGCAGAGACATCCGCCAGCGCCCCCACCCCCCTGGCCTCCGCTTGTGGGCGCCGGACTCTCTCGGATGTGTCCGAGTCGCAATCTCCCCCACACCTTCGCTCTTGAACGCCCCCCGCCTCTGCGCCTCCTGCGCCGCGCCCCGCGAGGCCAGGCCCTCCCCCGCGCGGCGCGGGGCACCGGCCCCGCGCTCGCGTCGCTCTGCCCTGCCCCCCCTCCGCAGACGTCGACGAGTGCGCGGCGCAGAACGGGGGCTGCGGCCAGCGCTGCCGCAACACCGCGGGCTCCTTCGGTTGCGCCTGCGACGCCGGGTACCAGTTGAGCGCCGACCGCCGCAGTTGTGGTGGTATGTGACGGGGCGTGCGGGGGGTGCCCCGTTGTGCGGGGGCCTGGGGGGGGCTGGGGGGGTGGGGGGGTGCTTTGGAACCGCTGGCACGCGGAGGGTAAAGGTAAAGGTAAAGTGCTCGGGCGCTCTCCGAACTCCAGCGTAAACGT